>OZ014466.1:0-429137 GCA_963966035.1 Acleris laterana
TTACCGGTATTAGAACCCCGGATCGCTAGCTTCGTTCGCCAGAGGCACTTACTAACTAAGCTAACGTGTCGTCGTATGTTGCCTACCTGCGTAACTTTACTAGTCACTAGCACTAGCTAGTTAACTTGTCAAATCTACAAACTGTACATTGCGACATACAAAATAACCTACATTTATAATTAAAACTCAGTACTTGTCGAATTTCCACGACTTGCGTGGCGTTTAGCGAATTATTTCGGTATTTGGGTCGAAATTACAATTTTAGATCAAGTTAGATTATTCATGTGCCATTAGTTACCATTATCATAATGACGTAAATGCTTGGATTACGTAGTTCAAGTAAACGTATCTTCATTTGAATTAAGAGATGATTACTTTTAAGACGTAGGGTAAAAGGCTCTATTGTTGGCTCTCTAGTAAGAAAATTTAACTTTTCCGGTGTGTCACGAAAATTATGTAATTTTCGTGACGCAACGGAAAAGTTTTTTTTTTTTTAATTTTGTCTTTAACAAGGTACACTTTTTTGGAAAACGCCAATTACTTTTTTTTTAGTTTATTTATAAGAAAATCATAGTAATATTATAAAACAGTTCTAGCGGGCGAAAACTGAACCGCTGGAGTCACACTGTATATACTGTCTAGGTATCGCTACATAGTATAAAACAAAGTTGACGTCTACCCGTGTGGTTGCCGGGTTAGAATAGTGCCACTCCATATCTTCCCGTGGATGTCGTAAGACTCGTAAGAGACGGCTAAGGGAATAAAGGCGTATAGTACTGTTAGGCGATGGGCTTGCAACCTGTCACTAATACACTGGTAAACATCTTAGCCTAAAAGTGCAAAATGTGGTTACAGAATTATTAACAAGTTTTTAGAGTTGTTGGTAATTCTGTAGCTCTGCCTACCCCACTCTGGGAATAAAGGCGTGAGTTTATGTATGTATGTATGTAAAGTTGACGTCTGACGACGTGATAGCCTAGTTGGTAGTGACCCTGCCTACGAAGCTAGAGGTCCTGGGTTCAAATCCCGGTAAGGGCAGATATTTGTGTGATGAGCGTAAATATTTGTTCCTGAGTCATGGATGTTTTCTATGTATTTAAGTATATATTTCTCTATATAAGTATTTATATCGTTGTCTAGTACCCATAGTACAAGCCTAGAGCTTTGTTTGGGACTAGGTCAATTGGTGTGATATAGTCCCCTGATAGTCCCCTGATATTATAAAGTCGCTTCCCGCTGTCTGTCTGTCCCTATGTATGCTTAGATCTTTAAAACTACGCAACGGATTTTGATGCGGTTTTTTTAATAGATAGAGTGATTCAAGAGAAAGGTTTCTATGTATGATAATTTCTGGTTTATGTACGGGTGTCACAGAAAACAAATAAACCAAAGCGAAGCGAGGGCGGGTCGCTAGTACTTAAATATATAGAAAACATCCATGACTCAGGAACAAACATTCGTGCTCTTCACAATAATATCTGCCCTTACCGGGATTTGAACCCAGGACCGCTAGCTTCGTAGGCAGGGTCACTACCAACTAGGCCAGCGCGTCGTCAAATACAGTTATACCTACCGCAACCACACTTCAACACCACTCAAATACAGTTAAAATACCACTACCGCACTTCAACACCATTCAAATACAGTTAAAATACCACTACCGCACTTCAACACCATTCAAATACAGTTAAAATACCACTACCGCACTTCTGCAAAGCTCCAATACAGTTATACCTACCGCAACCGCACTTCAACACCATTCAAATACAGTTAAAATACCACTACCGCACTTCAACACCATTCAAATACAGTTAAATACCACTACCGCACTTCAACACCATTCAAATACAGTTAAAATACCACTACCGCACTTCAACACCATTCAAATACAGTTAAAATACCACTACCGCACTTCTGGAAGCTCCCTACCGCTACCGCCCCGGCGTACTCACCGGCTGCACCTGGAAGTGCTGCACGGGGTAGTGCAGCACCTGCGGCGGCTGCGACATGGCGGCCACCCCGCCCACGCCGCCCACCCCGCCCACGCCGCCCACGCCGCCCACTCCGCCCACGCCGCCGCCCAGTGCCCACGGCAGCTGCACCCCGCCCATCCTGGAAACGCAAGGACGAAATTTTTAGTTTTTAGGGTTCCATACCAAATTTTCCCCTTGAAAATTTGGTCCGTCTGTCTGAAAGCCTGAAGTTTGAAATATCTGTATTATACTTAGTGGCCTATAGAAAGCCTTCAGTATAAAATTTAAAATCATTCATTTTTGCGGCGGGTAGAAAAAACATCAAAAAATTGTTACAGCCTATTATTTAAAGCTCGTAAGCTATAAAGGTATTTTTTAAATTGAATGACTTTGGAGATATTTGCATAATGACCAAAAACTACTGAAGATAAAAAAGACAAAAAATTACATAGACTATACAATTAGAACATTACAAGAAAAAATAAAAGAATTGCTAACACTTTTTTTTTAGAAAAAACAAATAGATACTTTTACTAAGGTTAGTAAAATTAGTCTGTCGACAAAAATGAGGGTTGAGTCACTTCAAAGAGCGTATAGACGTGTCTCAAATGAAGCAAGCAGCAGAAGTTTTGGGTTTCGCATATTTTATATAAGTTTAAGGAAGATGCGGAACCCTCGGTGCTCAAGTCCGACTCGCACTCGACCGGGAAATGGTATTCATGGACTACATCAAAATGCGTTTCAACGTCGTTAAAGGAGGTTGACACACGGCGACTTTTTGCAGCGACGCAATCACAAAAATCGCGACGATAGAAGCGACGCGATTCCACATCGCTTCTATCGCGTTACGGTCGCAGCACCCCCCTTTAATTTTTCCTGTACCCGATGCTGAATCGACACAGTCATTATATCGCTACTGCATCGCTTCTGTCGCGCGTCGCTACAAAATTGCTACAAAAAGTCGTCTCATGCGAATTCTCTAAGTACTTATTAGGTACGCGATTCTCAACCAACCTTGAAATACTTTAAATAAAGATTGGATTGTGACCAAAATAAACAAGTAAAAGGTAAGCGTAAAACACAACACCAACAGGCTGGGGGCCTAGTCAACATGCATAACGATAAATCGATAAAATGTAGTTGTAGCTCCTAATGTATGGGCCTAAAGTGGCTGCTTTTATCGCGTGACAAAATTTGGATACAACAACTGTCATTTTTTGACACGTATATACTTAGTGTGTGACATCTATGAACATTTTTAAATAGGTAACGATAGCTTTAAGTGCTGAGAACCGTTTTCTAATGTAATGCAAAGAGGCAGAGCTAGTTTCATTTCCATTGTAATTCGATGGAAACACAACCGTTGTTTCAAGTCGACAAGTGTATATGTTTCCTGAAATATCCGCCAATAGAAAATATTTTTTAAAAACAGACCATACATGTAAAGTAAAACAAAGTCAGTTATTACCTTTGTTACCGATACATTGCGTGCCGAATCAATTTATATGAAAAAGAACGGTTTTTAGGGTTCCGTAGTCAAACTAGGAACCCTTATAGTTTCGCCATGTCCGTCCGTCCGTCCGTCCCCAGTCTAGCTCAGAGACTCATAGTACTAGAAAGCTGTAATTTGGCATGAATGTACATATTAGTCACGCCAACAAAGTGGTAAAATAAAATTTTGAAAAATTTTTTTTTTTAATGCACCTCCCCTACACGTAACGTGGGGATGTCTTTTTTTTTTCTTGCCTACCCCATAGTGTGGGGTGTCGTTGGATAGGTCTTTTAAAAATATTGCGGGTTTATGAAAACAATTTTTCGATTAAGGGATTCGTTTATGAAATATTAAGCTTTAAAGCGCATACATGTTGATTTTTGAGATAGTTTTTTGTTTGTCGTTACGGCTTCGGAACCCTACACTGAGCATGGTCCGACATGCTCTTGCCCAGTTTTTTAAACTAGAAATACAAATTTACGTTCATTAGGGCATATATTTTGAGGTCTTAAAATATCTATAGTCTGTTTACGAAATTCTAAATTAATATAATTTAATAAATTCGCTTTGATATAATTTAGGTATTCGTAAATAGACGTTTCTGTTAGATTAAAAATCTTTAGAATGAAGTGGCCCGTTGTAGTCATGCTAATTTGTGTAACTTGAAACATGAGTATAGTTTGTGAGTAAACTACGATAGATGGCGTCACCATAGCCTCCAGGTATAAAGAACAAGCAATCACTAATTTCGTGGATCAAGCAGGGTCTTGGTGGTATAAGTGGTAACGCGCCTGCATCGTCCGAAGAGCCAAAGGCTGTGTTTCTAACAGAACTGTGCGAGGCAGCGAAGCAGTGTTGCGAGGAAAAATCCACCAATAGGATTACTTTGTTTCACTAGCCTCACTATCCTATTGGTGGATTTTTCATCGCAACACCGCTTCGCTGCCTCGCACAGCTCTGGTGGAAACGCAGCCTAAGATCGACGATCTTAAAATATATGTTCTTAAGTCGCACACTGTATAAGTACGAGAGTGACGGATGTATCCACATTTTGTCACACGATAAACGCAACCATACTAGGACCGCAGAAGTACATTTCTATTCGATAGAAAATAGAATCGTTAGAAGCGCCTGCATCCTGGCCAGGCCCGCCGATATAATCCATGGAACTTACTGGGCCGCTCTGACGTTCGATCCGCACATGAAAACAAAGTCAGTAATCGGAGTGGGAGCAGAGCTGGGGGCGCTCGAGGCGGTAACACAGGGAAGTGACCTTAAAACCTTTACTACAAATGCTAGTAACATAAGAAAACCGATGTCGCTAGTGATGGTTCACTTTTTCGTATTTATTCATGGGGTTCGCAAGAACAGTACTCTTACCATGAGTTACAATTACCGTACTTGCTAGCAAGTGGAATCCTTTGGGGTCTGATTCTCTCAAAAAAGCGGTCGGACGAACGAACGAGTGAATGTCGCAGCGGCTAGTTTAAGTTGTTCCGTCCGAGCGAACACAAAACACATCTTAGCGCGTGCATTCTCAATCAGGCAGCTTTATACGTTCGATCTTATCGAGAGAAACCATGCTGCCAAATGCCTGTGTTCTTATAAAGTGCGAGGGATAGAGCATTCAACTTGCTAGCGAGTACGGTCAATTTAACTCATGGTAAGGCTACAGTTGCCTTGTTTAGCGTATTTTTACGCCATCGATACGTTTTGATTTGTTGCGATGAAAAAGTTACAATCATGTTGGTTACACCGACCTACGCAACATTGTCATTTTAATTAAATTTATATACATGCATGTCATAATTTCCCTACAACATGTTCAGAAACGATGAGGAAATGGCCTATATTAAGAAACCTAAATGTGTTGCTTTATTTTAATGTTAACGTTAAAGTATCAACTTTAAGATACAGGTATATGAAGATACAGGGCAAGCACAGATACACGTTTCTCACATACTGTAGAATACTTATGATATGCATGTAGATAAAGTTATGTTTCTGACCGTACACATAATTAGCCATTAAAACACTCATAATGATCTTATTGTGAAACTCGCTTCTGGCTCGTTTCATAAAACAACACTCGTGTATAGTTGGTTCCAGTTTAAATGACGAAAAGGCACTTAAAACCAACCTTTAAAAACATCTATTGTTCAATTGTTATCTTCAAGTAGGGTTGTAAAACAATTACGCAGGTGTGTCTTTACGGCCAAAGTATACTGTGAACAAACAATCTTGATAGTTTTGATGTTGTTTGTCTGTATTTTACCGCACGACGTGCGTTTCTAAAATAATAATTAAATACTGTGTCAATATCACTTTGTACAATTTTTGAATAGTATTAAAAATAAATTTTTACCTGAGTGCGATTACGCACTGTTATTATAATATTTTTTAATGAATGTTAGCCATAAGAATATGCGAGATGTTGATTTATTATGTATCAATAATGACAACTTAAAATTATATTGAATGTTACATTATAGGAATATTTATTAAGTATATTTTTGAATTACAATATAGACGGCTTAAAAAATCTTTTATTCAATGACCAAGAAGGGTTGAGCTACTCCAAGGCACGTGCCACACTTCGGTCGTCCCTTTGTTATCTTTTCCTTTCATATTTAGCAACAAAAGAAGTTGTAAAATCCCGCGGTAAGTGCCTTTTCGTCATTTAAACTGGAACCAACTATATTAATGCCTATCATTACGCACCAAGCACATAAACTACAATTAAAGGTTTGTTGATTTTTTTAAAGGTCATTCGAAAGTGTTACCGCCTTGAGCACTGCAATTATAAACTGAACACGGCTCTGTCAAGAAGCATTCGCAAACTTAAAATCTCGTGATCACAGCTGTTGTAAGTGTTGCAACACAGTTGAAAGGTCACCCAACATTTTATCGAATTTTAATTCATCGAATTTCATTTCATCGAATGCTATTTCCTTCTGAAACAATGATGTTTTCAGGATATCTTAAACATTAATTACGTAGGTTAGGTTAGATTAGATTTGTGACTTTGCTCCCCCACGGGTAATTATGCCCCATGGTTATATTGAGGTAATCTGCATTGTAAATCATTCTATTGCTTTGACTCTCTTCGTGGCTGGACGTATACTTACATCGATTCTTTACAGCAATTTTTCATCGACCTTGAGTTATAAGAAGCAAACGAAATCCTTCCTTTGAGATGTCAGATTAAGCATAGCGTAAGAGTACGAAACTACCCTTCTCTAATACTTGTGTTTGAGTGAGAACTATCAAGGGGGTAAGTGCATGTTTAGTTTATATAAATCTGTATTAATTTTTGTTTGTACACTTATTCCTGTTTGTTTCTCCAATAAAATAAATAAATAAATAAATAAATATTCACTATGGAGCATATTTATCCATGAAGGAGCTAAATAGGAACACTTCATTAATTTAACTCATACTTTTCGATGAAATGAGAATTCTGCGAAATTTAACGTTCGTTGAAAGGTGTTTCGATAAAATAATAGATACCGTAAAACGGGGTGTGTAGGGATTAAGGGTTGAGTAGGGTCACAACATAAATTAAGTCCCAACTTGTTACAAATAAGAACCAGTATTAAATGGATAACGTTACGTCTATTGGAAATAATTTCAGTCTTATAATTAGTAATATATACTATATTTTAGTTTGTGTCCCTACTCACTCCGTTGTACGGTACCCCAGTTAAAACGTCGATGTAAATGAAACATTATAACGTAAATAATTCCTATTAATAATACTGCGTGGAGTCGTGTTCGCAAAGTAATCAAATATGCATGGACATTGCTAACTCATTAGAATTCTGTTTGAGGAAAAATCGATATGCATTGTGTTGTGACAGACGATTGCAGAGAATTGGTCAATAGCTTGTGCAACAAGAGAGCAAAATTAGTTGCCTGCGAGTTCGGATTTTGAATTGGGATTGACCAAATAGAATAACTGACGGTTTTTACTTTCTCATTCGAAAAAATAGGACATTTTATGGATGACATGATTTTTTTTAAATTTGGGATGGCAGTTTCTAATAAACTACAACAATTAATTGATATCCAATGAAAAAAAGTGATTGTAATAGTGTATTAAAACATACTATTTCAAGCTGTTTTCGCCTAACCCGTAAGATACACTTAGGAGGGCTTCAAGCCGAAAACGAAAGTCAAACAAAGGTTAAATATACTTTTGCCGAAATATCCAAAATAGATACATATTTCAAGCGAAATATGTAAATAAGCGAAAGATTCAAAGAGATGCAAATAGCTTTGGTCTCTGTTGCACATACAAGATTTTACCACAGTAGCAATAATAGCAATACCGTACGTACGTAATGCAAAAATAGTCCACAAGCTTTTGACATGTCGTATTGCCAACATTATGACATTCTTATTTTGACAGTAATGGCGGCCGAGTTAATTGGTGTCTACCATTTCAAACCAAAAGCAATAAGGTTTTACCGAGTTCAAGGGACAGTTCAAGGCAATAATTAGCCAAGCAATTCCATATTGGTTGACGTAGCAATACATACAATACATAAACTCACGCCTTTATTCCCCAAAGTGGGGTCACAACATCTCTAAGAACTTGTTGATAATTCTGTAACCACATTTTGCACACTTAGGCTATGACGATGACAGTGGTATCACAATTTACTCCTATAAGCAGAATAAACCAGCCCCCTATTTCACCATCCTGACAATGATAGGTGACAGGTGACTATTTGGTATACATTGCAGAGTTAACAAGTTTACACATCACTGGGATTCATATAAGCTACTCCATGTACACTGAAATGTCACCTGTCACCTGTCATTGTCAAGGTGGTGAAATAGGGGGCAGTTGTTGATGTTGTAGGATTAGCCCGCCCAAAGTATGTATGTATGTATACTGACCCCATGTACTGCTGCTGGTAGCCGAACTGGCCGTAGCTGTAGCCCTGCACGCCGCCCACGCCCTGCACGCCGCCCACGCCGCCCACGCCGCCCACGCCACCAACGCCGCCCAAGAAGCCGCCAACCTGCGGGTACGTGTTGTACCAATACGAGGGCGGAACGCCGCCGGTGTACGCGGCTCCGAACGGGCTGTATGCTGTGCCGCCCAGCTGCAAAAATAACATTTCAAATTAGGAACCATAGCGGGGAAAAACACCGCCCAACTAAACTGGGTCTGAGCTGAGCGACTGCCCCAGGCACCTACAGAGCTGGCTAATGTGAATTGGTTGGTCCCCCCAGGACGGCTACAGACAGCGAGGTGGACCCAGGCGGAGATGGACTTCTAAAAGATAAATTGACAGGGAGTCGTGGGAGGTTTATAGGCTAACATAATAATAATTAACAACAATGAAGTTCAAGGTCAAGTTTCAAGGTCACAGGTCAAAGTCAAAAGGTCGAATAGATACTGTAAAATTCAGCAAGGCTAACAAGGCCATTTAAAACATCAAGGTTTATATTTTGAAGGTCAAAACTGACAAGGTCAAGGTCAAGGTTAGATATACTATTAGTCACAACGCATATAGTTATGTTGGAGTTAGGCTACAACAAATGTGGCGAAATAGAAAATATATGCATGATAACTAACATTATATTGACGACATCATCGAAACGGCAGTTTGTTTTTTTTAAACCCAAGTTTTGTTATAAGTGCTAAGGGAATTTGACGAAGCGTGTTGCTGATATAATATTGCACAGTCTGTGAGCACTTAGGTTTTCTACATTTCTCTCACTCGCTCTTAATAAGATCGTATGAGAGTGAGTGAAATATAAGTATAAACCCGAAGCATCTTCTAAGAACTATCGCACTGTAATGTGATATTTTCTCGTGTATTAGGTACTCGTAAACAACGAATTTAATAAAAACATTGTTACCCATGTTTGTTCATATAATATAACTAGGTATACTGACTTTTATTTTTGTGCACACCCGGAGAAGTGGCAGGATAGTTAAGCTTTAAATTTAGGTACATGATCCGTTGTCTAATATCAATAGTGTTGCAGTCGTCCGGTAGATGGCGCTGTTACATAGGCGTAAAGTCCTACATCACGCTATCGATATCGCCTGTCCCCCGAGGTTCATAAGTATAGCTTGTAATTATGTAGTTGTTGTTTAAATGGAATAAAGTAATTGACAAGATTTCATATTTTCAAGACTTTAATTTTATTCGTTTTTTAGATGCTGTTTGGAAGGAGGAAGACACTAATAGTTTTAAATTTTCTCTAGAATGAATAATTATTTTATTATTAATTTATTAAGATGTACTTATTCTAAAAGGGCGTAACTTCATTTCTACGACACAATGGACATATTACGTTAGTCCAATCTGTATATAAAAAAAGTATCATGTCAACCGATAATTCTCTAAGGGCCACTTGCACGAAAAGTTTAACCCTGGGTTAAGACACTAAGGCGGACTTGCGCGGACCAGAGTTAGCCCTTAACCCAGAGTTAAGCGTCTACTTTTGTACGTAGTTTGCCGCCTAACCTCGGGTTAAGACGCTAACTCTGGTCCACGCAAGTGGGCGTTACTCGAGTTAAAATGACAGTTTTCGTATGAATCTGACGTCTACTAACTCGAGTTAGTGCCTTAACCCAGGGTTAAATTCTGCGTGCAAGTGGCCCTAAGTATCTATCCATCTGTCAATAGTGTCAATGTCAAATTTGAAGTATGAGCGCTTTTTTTCTCGTGAAAAAGGCAATGGTATTATATCTATTCAGGCATAGTATTGGTAAAACTCGATATTTTTATTAACTTACTTGTAATTTTGTAAATAAAGAAAAATAAATGTAAATAAATATTTTGCCTTGTTCAGGAGGTAAAACCCTTTCGATTCGTATAGTAATTTGCAGGTGTCACCAAAATGAAATATTGTCAATTGTGAGTGCTGTCAAGACCGACTTTTAATTTGATGACCCGAGGTAACCTTGTATAGTCGCGGAATTAAAAGGTTGACCACCTTAAGATCTGTTTTCGCTTGCTCAGTATAAGTTATCAGTATCTGCTTATCGACCGAGTATGACACATTCCGTCATAATGAATGTCATTTCACTACATGGCCCACAGATACATGGTTACCATGGTCACGTATAAACAACAGCCACTATTGGTTCTAACTGAACTCGAGTCTTTATTGGTCGTTACAAAAGTGTTGCTATGGTCACGTATAAACAGCAGCCACTATTACTTAACTGCACTTAGTCTTTATTGGTCGTTACAAAAGGGTTGCTATGGTCACGTATAAACAACAGCCACTATTGGTTCAATATTATTTTTCTCGTCTGTAATACAGTTTAAAAAGGTAACATGTGCTTGCAACGCGTAAATGAATTTATTTGAAAACTGGTCAATATTTTCGTTCCGCGACTGTACATCCGTTTTATCAAGAGTATTAATTCTAATACCAACGTAGCTCCACATTTAAAAGACAAGAAAGAAATAAACAAAATTCCAAATAGCTTTTATAGCGCGAACATTTTTACTTTCATTAAAACCCAATTTGCTATTCCGTTTCATAACAGCTCTAAATAATTTAACGGCCTCGAATCGGCCTCGGTCCGCGCACGCGCGCCGCGCATCATTAATAACATGCAAATTAAAAACGAATGACATTATGATAATTCATAGACAAGTCAAGTAATTTTAGCAGGAAAATATACGAAATGGAGGAGAGGAAATTGAGCCATTTCTGTTTACTAGCAACATTAATTGGGGAGCCATCAAGGAGTTTGGTTACAAAGTGACGGGAAGCGAATTACAGTGGGGGTTACAGCTCTTATTGAAGGCTTCCAGATCTGCACCTCTCTCTTATTCGCTCAAGCTTGACCCGAGCCCGATAGACTTTAAAAACCTCTTGCACTCCATGTATGTCGTCTATATAGTTTTTATTATGTTTAAATAAATCCACTCCCTGATAAAAAAAAAACTCGTCACTCCCACAACCAAGATGAATTTAACGACACCTCATATTTGTATGGATTTTCGCATCAAATAATGTAAGCAACCAACATGAATTCGAAAAACATAACCCTCTTTCGGGCAGTAGGGTAAAAATTACCGGTCTTGTACGCATTTGGCTGCACACGTCGTAGAAAGCCGGACCTGTCGGGCTAAAGTCAGATCCCACCTGGCCCTGCGCGTTGTTGGGGTCCCGGGACTCCTTGCCCCAGGAGCACTCAACGGGCTGCCCGTTCACGTCGGTGTTGTACCCACCTGGCCCTGGCCCTGCGAGTTGTTGGGGTCCCCGGACTCCTTGCCCCAGGAGCACTAGACAGGCTGCCTGTTCACGTCGGTGTTGTACCCACCTGGCCCTGGCCCTGCGAGTTGTTGGGGTCCCCGGACTCCTTGCCCCAGGAGCACTTGACGGGCTGCCTGTTCACGTCGGTGTTGTACCCACCTGGCCCTGGCCCTGCGAGTTGTTGGGGTCCCCGGACTCCTTGCCCCAGGAGCACTAGACAGGCTGCCTGTTCACGTCGGTGTTGTACCCACCTGGCCCTGGCCCTGCGAGTTGTTGGGGTCCCCGGACTCCTTGCCCCAGGAGCACTTGACGGGCTGCCCGTTCACGTCGGTGTTGTGCACCGCCACGATCGCGTGCGTCGCGCTCTCCTTCGTCGAGAACCTGCAATAAGGGGAAAACGTTAGCCTTGTAGGCCACCTACCTATTATTGGCCTGATGTGCTTTAACATAAGGTATAAGGTTAAAGGATTAGGTTCAAGGTAAGGTTTGGTAAGGGGTCCTTAGGTATCTGTATAATATTCTATAATAATTGTAAGCTAACATGATAGGCGATTTGGATAAAACTGTAAGCCTATTATTGTGGAAATAAATAAATAAATAAATAAATAAATAAATAAATTCAACAATCACTTGGTGCCTATATCTGGTATTTTATTTAGAGGCCAGTAGTTTTATTTAGGTGTGCCCTATACTACTGCGTTTTAATGTCTCATACTCTGAAAGTAGGCCATTGTATATCTTGGAAGCGGGGGTGAAAATGCACGTCTATACTGTAGTAAGGTTATAAAAACCGGGCAAGAGCATGTCGGACCATGCTCAGTGTAGGGTTCCGAAGCCGTAACGACAAACACAAAAAACTATCTCAAAAATCAACATGTATGAAACAATTTTCTATTTAAAGTTATTTGGCACTGTCTTAGATGATTTTTAGTAGGTATAAACCCGTTAATCGCCTGTACCTCAGGAACTAATCATGTCTACTTAGCCGTGATAGTTTTCCTTTAAAATTCGTTATATGCGCTTTCGTTGAAGATTTTTTTCAGATTTTTAGTACTTGTAGTTTTGGCTGTAGGGGGGGGGGGACACTTGACTCTAACAAAAAATAGCGCTTTAAAGCTTAATATTTCATAAACGGATCCCTTAATCGAAAACCGGGCAAGAGCATGTCGGACCATGCTCAGTGTAGGGTTCCGAAGCCGTAACGACAAACACAAAAAACTATCTCAAAAATCAACATGTATGAAACAATTTTCTATTTAAAGTTATTTGGCGCTGTCTTAGATGATTTTTAGTAGGTATAAACCCGTTAATCGCCTGTATCTCAGGAACTAATCATGTCTACTTAGCCGTGATAGTTTTCCTTTAAAATTCGTTATATGCGCTTTCGTTGAAGATTTTTTTCAGATTTTTAGTACTTGTAGTTTTGGCTGTAGGGGGGGGGGGGGGACACTTGACTCTAACAAAAAATAGCGCTTTAAAGCTTAATATTTCATAAACGGATCCCTTAATCGAAAAATTGTTTTCATAAACCCGCAATATTTTTGAAAGACCTATCCAACGACACCCCACACTATGGGGTAGGCAAGAAAAAAAAAAGACATCCCCACGTTACGTGTAGGGGAGGTGCATTAAAAAAAAATATTTTTCAAAATTTTATTTTACCACTTTGTTGGCGTGACTAATATGTACATTCATGCCAAATTACAGCTTTCTAGTACTATGAGTCTCTGAGCTAGACTGGGGACGGACGGACGGACGGACGGACGGACGGACATGGCGAAACTATAAGGGTTCCTAGTTTGACTACGGAACCCTAAAAATTGTTGTCATAAACCCGCAATATTTTTGAAAGACCTATCTAACGACACCCCACACTATGGGGTAGGCAAGAAAAAAAAAGACATCCCCACGTTACGTGTAGGGGAGGTGCATTAAAAAAAAATATTTTTCAAAATTTTATTTTACCACTTTGTTGGCGTGACTAATATGTACATTCATGCCAAATTACAGCTTTCTAGTACTATGAGTCTCTGAGCTAGACTGGGGACGGACGGACGGACGGACGGACGGACATGGCGAAACTATAAGGGTTCCTAGTTTGACTACGGAACCCTAAAAAAAGGCTTACGAACTTTTTTCTATTCAAAGATTGTGTATGGAACATTTTCACCCAATTCAATGCATGTGTGTGGACCATTATTTATCATGTGGGTACTGAAATAGCTTGTGTGAAATGGGTATCTTTCATCCCTTGGTTAACAATCTACTATTATGCGACATTGCCTACTAGTTGTTTTGCAACAGTCACGTTGTCATGGCTCTTATTATAGTGGCGAAGTCAGGTCATGAGACGTAACGATGAGTCACTACTTAGTATAAAACAAAGTCGCTTCCCGCTGTCTGTCCCTATGTATGCTTAGATCTTTAAAACTACGCAACGGATTTTGATGCGGTTTTTTTTAGTAGATAGAATGATTCAAGAGGAAGGTTTTTATGTATAATAAATTTTGTTTCATGTACGTGTGTTATAGAAAACTCAAATAAACCGAAGCGAAGCGAGGGCGGGTCGCTAGTATTCTTATAAAACAGGCATGAGTTTTAATATTATCAGCTAGTTCTATTATGCACTGTTGCATAAGTAAATAACATTTTGTAAAAGATAAAAAAACCCTACTAAAATTTTAAAATAAAACCAAATTCAGGCGAAAACATTACAAACGTATTATACTAGCGACCCGGCGTCGCTTCGCTTCGGTTTATGTCAGTTTTCTGTAACATCCGTACATCATCCAGAATTTATTATACACAAAAACCTTCCTATTAAATAAGTCTATCTATTGATGAAAACCGCATTAAAATTCGTTGCGTACTTTGAAAGATCTAAACGTACATGTGTACAGACGGACAGACGTGCTGGATTTATGTATAGAAGGTAGCAGGACACGTTAAATACTGTTCTCTTTAAAAAAGTGCATCTAACATTAAATTATTGATTTTATCTACTCTCATATCGTAGAGTTCGAATTATAAACTTCAAAACGAATTTATATTGGCATACTTTACAAACACAATAGGTACCGAAATTTAAAAAAAAACCACTTTATTACATTTCTGTAACAAAATAATGCTATAACACGCACACGGCTACACGTCTCAGGTGCATAGCCTATGTTCAGTGCTGCTGCTTTGGATATTTAAGTATAAGGTAGTTTGTAAATTTTGGTTACGTATCAGAACGCCTAAAGTTAATAAGCCTAATGTATCATAATCCCTAAAAGTTCATAATACCTAATTGTCTTTTTTATTGAAACGGTACATTTTTCAGGATTGTTATAAAACTAACCTAACCTAACCTAATGAGTTCTATGCAATGGCTTTTTAAAAAATCCTGAAAAGTTTTCGGTTTCTGTAAAAAATACCATTAGGTATTATGAACTTTTAGGTATTATGATACATTAGGCTTATTAACTTTAGGCGTTCTGATACGTAACCGTAAATTTTATCTCTAATGTATTGGTAGGCACTAACATTAACAATAAGTTCGTACTGTTCCTAACACATATATGGATGCGTAATCCGAAATAAAGATTATTATTATTATTATTATTATTATAAAGTATTTTTTTACCATTACGATACAAGTTAATCCAAAAAGTTAATGTCACCAACGAGGTTTCATTCCAATTTTTACTTGTCTGTGACAGCGCCCGCTTTAACGCATGCGCGGCGATGTGCTAGGTTTTGGCGCCATTCATTGAATACGTTTTGTTGTAATGTATGAGAGTAGATAAAGTAGTGTATGAAACTGCACATAACTAGGTATTAAAACACTCGTGTTTTAATACCCCTCATTATGCAACAATTTCATAAACTACTATAACTTGTGTACTTAAGATTATAAAATGAGAAAGTTTGAATGTTTGGTTGTTTCACTGAACGGATCAGGATGAAACCCGGCAGACATATAGGTTAGCTTTTGTACAGGATATAAGATAGTTTAGATCCCGGAAAATTGTACAGTTACATAGGGAGCAGCGATAAACCGCTTCTACGCGGGCAGAGCTAGTACTTAATATAATATATTTGCAACGTCAACATATTTGAAGCATAACGTTGAGTAGAACTGTTACCTGATGAAGGCGTAGCCCTTGTCCTTGAAGACGCGGATCTCCTGGATAGAGCCGAAGGGCTGGAAGGTCTTCTGCATCAGCTCCTCGGAGAGGCCGGCGCTCAGCCCGCCGCAGTAGACGGTGCAGTTGGTGGGCGAGCTCTGGTTATACACCTCGTCGAAGGTCAGCGGCTTCGAGTTCACTGCAACCGACGGGGGGGCGTGATGAGCAGAAGGTCGATGCAGGTTTCGAGAATATTCGAGAGCGTATAGAATGTTCTGTCTTCGTATAAACATTGAAAATATTATTAGAAGTCACTTTTATTTGCTTTTATTCTTACAGTGAATATAAAACTTGATGTTCTGTGAATATTTCAAACATCTCTGTTACCGTTCAATATCAAGCATAAAACGGTAAAAAATCAAGTTTATTGTACCTATGGGGGTGAGTGGACGGGTCGGAAGGGGCCGCCCTAGGCGTACTTTTTCGAGTCTAATCGGAGAAATACTGGAAAAGGGCCTAATCTTAAGTACCCGAAACCGACGTGCGAGAAGCGAAAGAAATTTGTCAAGATCGTAGCAAATGGAAAGAAGTGGTCTTTGCCTACCCCTCTGGGAAACAGGCGTGATTTAATGTATGTATGTATATATTGTACGGGAGCCCTTAAATATTTGTTTTATTATGTTTTTAGTATTTGTTGTTATAGCGGCAATAAAAGTACATCACCTGTGAAAATTTCAACTGTCTAGCTATCATAGTTCATGAGATACAGCCTGGTGATGGACAGACAGACGGCAGTGGGGTCTTAGTAATAGCGTCCCGTTTTTAACCTTTGCGTACGGAACCCTAAAAACCCCTCTTTTCGCGTCGGGGGTTAAGAACAATACTAAATAAACCCAGAGTTATTTCATTTAAAAACCGTAAAATCGATATTCAATTACCTGAACATAGAAACGTTTCTACATTTGTTAGTTTTCCCATTCGCGTCATGCTCGAGATTGCAATACATACATCTCTTTCTAATTTCCGGCGCTGCTCGGATACGGACGGAATGCGAAGGAAATTCGCGGATACTTTATGATGCTTCTAGCGCTTCTAAAGGTCAGGGCTGTATTGCACTCGGTAAAAGTATATCGCTTTTGACATGTCATCGTATTATTGTCAAGTAAATTAGAGCTATCGTAACATTGCCAATATGAAAACATGTCAAAACACGGATCCCTTTGACTGCCATACATATGGTTGGTCATAATGTATTGTTAGTCATACTTTTTTTTGTCATAACTTCTTTCAGGCTGAAGTTACAGCTTTTAATAAACGTATATCGTGTAAATTAGTTAGGTTAGGTCCTAACCTATTAGTTTTATACAAAATCTGATAAAATAACCGTGTCCTGAGAAAAAGCATTATGACTTACGAAAATTATGACTTAAAACACATTATGACTAAAAATAATTATGGCAGTCAATAGAGACCCGTCAAAACATCATGTCATGTCATGTCATGTCATGTTTTACGGAATACAATAAAGTCCATGTGGTCATTAAAAATAAAAAAGTTCCAAAGTTGTTTATTCAGTAAGTAGGCCGCACGGACACTTTTACACGTCAACAATCTACCAGTGCCACGCAAGAGTTAACTGCTGAGAAGAAACGCCGCAAGAAACTCAACATTGTCATTTTTATATCAGCGTCACTTATTGTAATAAGTTTCTGTCATAAAAATCATTTTTGGGACAAGCTGTTGTGGCCGACTGTACTTTATTTTGCACAGTCGTCATCTACTCATCAAGACAATTCTAACAAGCCCTAACACGACGGGTTTATCTTGTGTAATTTAGGAGTTTCTATGGCCACCCTGAGTCTCCATCATTAGGGTGGTATATTATTGTATTGTCATCAGAACAAATATGATTCACGTAGGTTAGTTTAGGACCAGAAATTAACACAACCCTAAAAAACATACAGCCGAAAATAACCTCCCCTCCCCATGGTTATGTATGTATTTGTTGTATATGTGTATGTATACATGTGTAATGTTGTGTATTTAATCATTTTGATATTTATTTTTATCACCTTTGTATATGATTCTGTTAGTATTTATTCATAAGGTCTAAAATAGTTCACGCAGTTTCTGTAAACTATGTCTTGTACTACCACATTCTATTATTATTTTTGGTTTGTTTTCCTCAATCGCCCAAAGGTTAGCTGGAAGAGATCCCTTAAAGGGATAAGTTCGCTTTTGTACATTCTAATTCTGTAAATATTGTATTTGATTTTCTGTTTTTTGTACAATAAAGTGTTTACATACATACATATCTAAATATATAAAAGGAGAAACTGACTGACTGACTGACATATCAACGCACAGCCTAAACGGCTTAACGTAGGCACTTGAAATTTGTAAGGGACGTAGCTTAGGTACCGTAGAGGTGCACTAAGAAAGGAATTCCCGAAATTCCCACGGGAACGGGAATTAGCGGGAAATTTTTTAACTCAAAAAAAATGTTTTGCCCAACGAAGTGGACGCGGGAACAGCTAGTATACATAATATACCTCCTTTTTGAAAGTCGGTTAAAAATCGGCCCTAAGTAATCAGATGAACCGGTTTCCGACCAAAAAATCACCAAACACAGGGTTAAATATGTCAGCGCGCCGGTGTCGGCCGCCGTGTCGCGGCCGGCCAATTTCCGGCCACCGCCGCGCACCCCGCGCGCGCCGACAGCCGCGGATTACTTCCGCGCGCGCTGATTGGACAAATTGTGATGATGCGGTAAAAAAAACTGATAGTTCCTACTTAGCCCTGAACTAGAACATCTAGGTATAGGTGAAATAGTACTATCAGACCATTGGAACCATGACCCACCATAGAACTGTGTCACAGAGACGTTATGATTCAAGTCATAAGAAGTGTCAATCAAATTGTTTTATAATGTCACTGTGACACCGTTCTATGGTGGGTCAGGGTTCCATTGGGCTGATAGTACATTGTTGTCTAGGTGCGGAAAGTAAGGGTTTTCCTGACGAGGTGGTTAGCTGGCTGAGCAATAGCGAGGCCTGCTAAAATACGAGTCAGGAAATCCTCGTTTCCGCCGAGGCATACATAATACTTTTCTCAAACATGTGAGGAAATAACACAAATACATTTTTAAAAAGCAGATAGTTTAATTTAATTCTCATTAAAAGTTATGTTGGTCATGTTTGGGCAATTTGTAAATAAAAACTTTATAGTTGTTCCAGGAGCCAGTTCAGGTTTTAATATAGGCGGCATGGTACCTATTTCGTCGCTTTCGTAAGTATATCGCTCAACAATAGTTTCACATTTGGTTTCACATATGCAGAATGAACGAATGTTACCGACTGTCAATTGTTTTTAAATACTAACCATGGACATTGGAATGCAAGTTCAAAAATAAACACACGCACTGTTGCACGCACAACCTTGGCTGTTTGGAATTTTTGTCTTGGTCCTTGTGATTTTGTATGCAATTGACAGCATTTTTAAGAAAAATATGGAATGGACGGAAAATGTTTTCATATGGTTTTTTACTCCTAGGAGTAAAATGAGGCACTTTCCGTCCTTGTGTTTCAAGTGGAAAACCGTTCTTTTCGAGCATGTTTGAGAAATAGTAGATTGTATAACTAGGGTCAAAAATAAGCCATAGTACCCCGAGATGGTTATTTTCCCGAGCAAAGCGAGGGAAAATTGTGCGAGGGGTACCTAATATGGCTTTTAGACCCGAGTTACATATACACTCTACTTTTCACTTCGATTGTGAGAAAATAAAAGAATTATACAAAAGTAAAAAAAAATCATTTGACGACATCTTAAAATTAACAATGATTATCCACCCACAATGTATTCCGCGGCAAAATATTGTTTTAATTTGGCGGCGTGTTTTTTTTAAACTACTTTGACACATACAAAATATAGACTAAACGGCGCTGACCGAGTGAGTATTTAGCGCTTTAAAGCGTAGCTGAAACGATTTATGATATTTTAGCAATTGTAAAATAGGTACTAAAAAACACCTAATGTTTTGAGAAATTAACTCTGTTACCTGATTGGTCGATTTTAATATAGCTTTATTATGGTTGGTTGATATCAAATACATTTTTTTTTTAAAGATTTGAATTAGTTATCGAGTGTACGTACCAAAAAGAACCTAACGTTCCGACTGACAGTCGATGTGTATTGTGATTGGTGGATTTAATTTGGTGAAGTATTTTGAATGGTCAAATTAAGATGTTTTGTAAATGTAAATCATTCTATTTTCAATTTCATATTTTCCCTAGTGAAAATATACATATAGGTATATTATATTTTCCCTCGGTTGTACATGTATCACTTGAGTCTCGCTTGATAAGTCTAATTTGACAAACTTATTGAGCATGAGAAGTGAAAAGTACATTGATAACCTAGGGATGAAAGAAGAAGAAGAGGAAATACATTTATTCGCCAACCATAAGACACACAAATATACAAATGATTCAACAAAACAGTGAAGGAAACTGGGATAGCACGCAATGTGTGTCCTCGCGGGAAAAGGACACTGGCTCAGCAAAATGCTGAAGTGTCAGACACCTCAGCGCTGATTTTCAGCCAGTACCGGCAGTGACTCACGGAACGCTGGCCAAACATACTATATTATATGTGTAAACTACCTTACATAATACTTATAGCGGAAAAATGAATGAAAATGAGTAAATAAATAAATAAAGAAAACGCATACATAAATACCGAAATACAGCCTACCAGCCAGCCGATATAAAGTGAAGTTTTTTTAGCTCTGATGACAATACAATAATATAGTACTAGTACCAGCTGGTCTGATGATGGAGATTCAGAGTGGCCATAGGAACTCCTAAATTACACATGATAACCCCGTCGTGTTCGGGCTTGTTAGAATCGTCTTGACAAGTACATGACGATTGTGCATAAAAGTACAGTCGGCAACAAAAGCTTGCCCCATAAATATTTTTTTTGACAGAAACTTATTTTTAACCGACTTCAAAAAAGGAGGAGGTTATACGTTCCACTGTATGTATTTTTTTTTTTTTATGTATGTTCACCGATTACTCCGTCAATTGTGGACCGATTTTAAAAATTCTTTTTTGGTTTGATAGTGTATGCTTCCGAGGTGGTCCCATTGTCACCAAATCTGAATCTGATGAGGGGATCAGTGAGGAATTGAGGGAACTCCTCAAATATTGTAGGCACACATATAGCGATTTTAGTATTTTTAGTAACAAGCCTAGCATTTGCATTCAGAAAGTATCATTTGGTGAAGTGGAACTCATGATGAAGACCACAGATGGCCACCGGAACTCCTCAACGGTACCTCTTTCAAGGGTGGCGATCAAATATCTCGGTTAAGATAGTTGAGCGATTATAACGAAGAACATTTAATTGTTTAAATATGACTATGATTTTCCCGCGGTCTTGCTTGCGGCGTGCTTTGAAATGTCTCAAAGTTTCATATCAACTAAGAAGTGGGACTACATAACAGTTTATTATGATCAATGAAAAGTATAAAATAAAATGAATGTTTTAAAAAACAATTTTTTTTTTTATTTTTTTTTATTTATGTTATTAAGGGTTAAATATTGTAGGTAAGATGGAGTCTCGTAATTGCAACTATCTGGCTATCGCAACTGACTTAAATAACTCCCACTAGGATCACTGTTTAAAGTCAGTATTTTTTGATATTTTAGGTATTAAGAGTCTTAAGAGATTTGTGAAGCGCCGCTAAAATCGCGTGGCTGAAAAAAAAAAACATGCAAATTTAGCTCCGGGCGATAACGTTTCTCACCCCCTAAATCAAGACCGATTTCCACGATTTTTAAACATGTTGTAGTTATATAAAGAAAAAATCCTAATTTGCCTCATGCGAGCTGCACCTTTTGTAGGTCTACCCATGGTTTACTTAATGGATTATAGCTCAAGTTATATGAAGTAGTTCAACTTACTACGTACCTACGATTATTTACACTGAAAATAGAAAAATAAACAAACTTTAAAAAAAAAAATTAAACCGACTTCAAAAAAAACATTAAACTAAAACTCCCTAACTAAAACCACTAAAAAACGAAAAAAACATTAAACTAAAACTCCCTAACTAAAACCACTAAAAAACGAAAAATAAACTGAATTACTAATTATTTAATTCAAAGGCCAAAACGGCGCAACTTTTTTTAATTATTTACATCAAACACTTTACTTATTAAACTTCCTACCTACCTATTCTTAATAATATTCAAAATTAACCTATATACTTACAACATTATTTTACTTACCAATCTAGTTATATGTATTTACAAATTATATTGATTTATTTACAAAATTACAATGTGACGCTTATTGTTTTAACCTAATTAATTACCTATTAATTAAAATAAAATATTATTATAATGTGTACCTACTGATCTGTTTGATTGAAGTTGGAGCATTAAATATTTACAGAATTCTTACACGTACCTACCTAAAATAAAATAAAACTATTGCTAGGTAAATACTTTAAACTCAACAATTACTTATATGTACAAATTTATGAACTACGTTTTTAAACCTATTTTTTGTCAAATATAGTTTTAAGTTAAAACAACACAATTTGAAGTCGGTGCCAAACAAATGTTTCGTTCCTATTCACAAGTTGTTAAGTCTTAGGTTATTAAGTATAAATAAACGTTGTAAGTACATTTTGTTTTGTCCAATACCTACTTCTTTGTTTGGCACCGACTTCAAATTGTGTTGTTTTAACTTAAAACTATATTTGACAAAAAATAGGTATAAAAACGTAGTTCATAAGTTTGTACATATAAGTAATTGTTGAGTTTAAAGTATTTACCTAGCAATAGTTTTATTTTATTTTAGGTAGGTAGGTACGTGTAAGAATTCTGTAAATATTTAATGCTCCAACTTCAATCAAACAGATCAGTAGGTACACATTATAATAATATTTTATTTTAATTAATAGGTAATTAGGTTAAAACAATAAGCGTCACATTGTAATTTTGTAAATAAATCAATATAATTTGTAAATACATATAACTAGATTGGTAAGTAAAATAATGTTGTAAGTATATAGGTTAATTTTGAATATTATTAAGAATAGGTAGGTAGGAAGTTTAATAAGTAAAGTGTTTGATGTAAATAATTAAAAAAAGTTGCGCCGTTTTGGCCTTTGAATTAAATAATTAGTAATTCAGTTTATTTTTCGTTTTTTAGTGGTTTTAGTTAGGGAGTTTTAGTTTAATGTTTTTTTCGTTTTTTAGTGGTTTTAGTTAGGGAGTTTTAGTTTAATGTTTTTTTTGAAGTCGGTTTAATTTTTTTTTTTAAAAGTTTGTTTATTTTTCTATTTTCAGTGTAAATAATCGTAGGTACGTAGTAAGTTGAACTACTTCATATAACTTGAGCTATAATCCATTAAGTAAACCATGGGTAGACCTACAAAAGGTGCAGCTCGCATGAGGCAAATTAGGATTTTTTCTTTATATAACTACAACATGTTTAAAAATCGTGGAAATCGGTCTTGATTTAGGGGGTGAGAAACGTTATCGCCCGGAGCTAAATTTGCATGTTTTTTTTTTCAGCCACGCGATTTTAGCGGCGCTTCACAAATCTCTTAAGACTCTTAATACCTAAAATATCAAAAAATACTGACTTTAAACAGTGATCCTAGTGGGAGTTATTTAAGTCAGTTGCGATAGCCAGATAGTTGCAATTACGAGACTCCATCTTACCTACAATATTTAACGTTTAATGTTTTTTTCGTTTTTTAGTGGTTTTAGTTAGGGAGTTTTAGTTTAATGTTTTTTTTGAAGTCGGTTTTTAAATTGTATAGGCTCCGAAACTACTGGACCGATTTGAACAATTCTTGTACCGTTAGACTCGTGTATTATTCCTGATGAACAAAGGCTATGTTTTCACCGTTAGACTCGTGTATTATTCCTGATGAACAAAGGCTATGTTTTCACCGTTAGACTCGTGTATTATTCCTAATGAACAAAGGCTATGTTTTCACCGTTAGACTCGTGTATTATTCCTGATGAACAAAGGCTATGTTTTCACCGTTAGACTCGTGTATTATTCCTGATGAACAAAGGCTATGTTTTCACCGTTAGACTCGTGTATTATTCCTGATGAACAAAGGCTATGTTTTCACCGTTAGACTCGTGTATTATTCCTGGTGAACAAAGGCTATGTTTTCACCGTTAGACTCGTGTATTATTCCTGATGAACAAAGGCTATGTTTTCACCGTTAGACTCGTGTATTATTCCTGATGAACAAAGGCTATGTTTTCACCGTTAGACTCGTGTATTATTCCTGATGAACAAAGGCTATGTTTTCACCGTTAGACTCGTGTATTATTCCTGATGAACAAAGGCTATGTTTTCACCGTTAGACTCGTGTATTATTCCTGATGAACAAAGGCTATGTTTTCACCGTTAGACTCGTGTATTATTCCTGATGAACAAAGGCTATGTTTTCACCGTTAGACTCGTGTATTATTCCTGATGAACAAAGGCTATGTTTTCACCGTTAGACTCGTGTATTATTCCTGATGAACAAAGGCTATGTTTTCACCGTTAGACTCGTGTATTATTCCTGATGAACAAAGGCTATGTTTTCACCGTTAGACTCGTGTATTATTCCTGATGAACAAAGGCTATGTTTTCACCGTTAGACTCGTGTATTATTCCTGATGAACAAAGGCTATGTTTTCACCGTTAGACTCGTGTATTATTCCTGATGAACAAAGGCTATGTTTTCACCGTTAGACTCGTACATTATTCCTGATGAACAAAGGCTATGTTTTCACCGTTAGACTCGTGTATTATTCCTGATGAACAAAGGCTATGTTTTCACCGTTAGACTCGTACATTATTCCTGATGAACAAAGGCTATGTTTTCACCGTTAGACTCGTGTATTATTCCTGATGAACAAAGGCTATGTTTTCACCGTTAGACTCGTGTATTATTCCTGATGAACAAAGGCTATGTTTTCACCGTTAGACTCGTACATTATTCCTGATGAACAAAGGCTATGTTTTCACCGTTAGACTCGTGTATTATTCCTGATGAACAAAGGCTATGTTTTCACCGTTAGACTCGTGTATTATTCCTGATGAACAAAGGCTATGTTTTCACCGTTAGACTCGTGTATTATTCCTGATGAACAAAGGCTATGTTTTCACCGTTAGACTCGTGTATTATTCCTGATGAACAAAGGCTATGTTTTCACCGTTAGACTCGTGTATTATTCCTGATGAACAAAGGCTATGTTTTCACCGTTAGACTCGTGTATTATTCCTGATGAACAAAGGCTATGTTTTCACCGTTAGACTCGTGTATTATTCCTGATGAACAAAGGCTATGTTTTCACCGTTAGACTCGTGTATTATTCCTGATGAACAAAGGCTATGTTTTCACCGTTAGACTCGTGTATTATTCCTGATGAACAAAGGCTATGTTTTCACCGTTAGACTCGTGTATTATTCCTGATGAACAAAGGCTATGTTTTCACCGTTAGACTCGTGTATTATTCCTGATGAACAAAGGCTATGTTTTCACCGTTAGACTCGTGTATTATTCCTGATGAACAAAGGCTATGTTTTCACCGTTAGACTCGTGTATTATTCCTGATGAACAAAGGCTATGTTTTCACCGTTAGACTCGTGTATTATTCCTGATGAACAAAGGCTATGTTTTCACCGTTAGACTCGTGTATTATTCCTGATGAACAAAGGCTATGTTTTCACCGTTAGACTCGTATATTATTCCTGATGAACAAAGGCTATGTTTTCACCGTTAGACTCGTGTATTATTCCTGATGAACAAAGGCTATGTTTTCACCGTTAGACTCGTGTATTATTCCTGATGAACAAAGGCTATGTTTTCACCGTTAGACTCGTGTATTATTCCTGATGAACAAAGGCTATGTTTTCACCGTTAGACTCGTGTATTATTCCTGATGAACAAAGGCTATGTTTTCACCGTTAGACTCGTGTATTATTCCTGATGAACAAAGGCTATGTTTTCACCGTTAGACTCGTGTATTATTCCTGATGAACAAAGGCTATGTTTTCACCGTTAGACTCGTGTATTATTCCTGATGAACAAAGGCTATGTTTTCACCGTTAGACTCGTGTATTATTCCTGATGAACAAAGGCTATGTTTTCACCGTTAGACTCGTGTATTATTCCTGATGAACAAAGGCTATGTTTTCACCGTTAGACTCGTGTATTATTCCTGATGAACAAAGGCTATGTTTTCACCGTTAGACTCGTATATTATTCCTGATGAACAAAGGCTATGTTTTCACCGTTAGACTCGTATATTATTCCTGATGAACAAAGGCTATGTTTTCACCGTTAGACTCGTGTATTATTCCTGATGAACAAAGGCTATGTTTTCACCGTTAAACTCGTATATTATTCCTGATGAACAAAGGCTATGTTTTCACCGTTAGACTCGTATATTATTCCTGATGAACAAAGGCTATGTTTTCACCGTTAGACTCGTATATTATTCCTGATGAACAAAGGCTATGTTTTCACCATTAGACTCGTATATTATTCCTGATGAACAAAGGCTATGTTTTCACCATTAGACTCGTATATTATTCCTGATGAACAAAGGCTATGTTTTCACCATTAGACTCGTATATTATTCCTGATGAACAAAGGCTATGTTTTCACCATTAGACTCGTATATTATTCCTGATGAACAAAGGCTATGTTTTCACCATTAGACTCGTATATTATTCCTGATGAACAAAGGCTATGTTTTCACCATTAGACTCGTATATTATTCCTGATGAACAAAGGCTATGTTTTCACCATTAGACTCGTATATTATTCCTGATGAACAAAGGCTATGTTTTATTTTTCTGCGCGGGCGGAGTCGCGGGCAAACAGCTACCGCTCATTCCCAAAATACCAGTATTTCAAAATATTGGTATTTTTTATTTTTTCCTAAACTACTCTTTTTACCAGGTTCTCTAAAAACCAGATTCGAAATGTTGGGTAAAGATTATAAATAATACCCTAATTTGTATGTTTAGTTTTGGGATTCCGATATGTTGAGAATCAGGTATTTTAAAATACTGGTATTTCGGGAATGAGCGACAGCTAGTAATAAATAAATATCAACAGCGTACCGTAATATCCGATTTGGAGCAAATCTTTTCACCTCGACGAACGGCGCACGTTCGTTCGCAAGACTGCCCTCATTAGAACAACGGGCGTATGTCCCAGAGAATTGCTCATGTATTAGTGACCTTATTTCTTAAGACAGGGGGCTCAATTTGCTTTGACTATCAAACGGCGCATATGTCCTTTTTATTTAGAAAGGCGGAACGTTTCGCAAAAGCAATTTTCGCTGAGGCTATATTTCTTTGCTTGGGTTTTAAACGGTTATAACTTGCATACATCGGTAAGGTTCGAGTGGCGGGCTTATTACTTACTAGTTTCTGCCCGTGACTTTGTCCGCGTAGATTTCGTTTCTCTTTATTCCCTTGGGATTTTTTTAATAAATCATGATGGAATGTAGCTTATGGGTAAACTCAAGGTAAGATCTATCTCCATTTCAAATTTCATCCAAATCCAAATCTTCACACATACACGCACACTTTGCATTCGTAATATTATAGTAGGATTGCTTTTTAGGGTTCCGTAGTCAAACTAGGAACCCTTATAGTTTCGCCATGTCCGTCCGTCCGTCCGTCCGTCCGTCCGTCCCCAGTCTAGCTCAGAGACTCATAGTACTAGAAAGCTGTAATTTGGCATGAATGTACATATTAGTCACGCTAACAAAGTGGTAAATAAAATTTTGAAAAATATTTTTTTTTAATGCACCTCCCATACACGTAACGTGGGGATGTCTTTTTTTTTTCTTGCCTACCCCATAGTGTGGGGTGTCGTTGGATAGGTCTTTCAAAAATATTGCGGGTTTATGAAAACAATTTTTCGATTAAGGGATCCGTTTATGAAATATTAAGCTTTAAAGCGCTATTTTTTGTTAGAGTCAAGTGTCCCCCCCCCCTACAGCCAAAACTACAAGTACTAAAAATCTGAAAAAAATCTTCAACGAGAGCGCATATAACGAATTTTAAAGGAAAACTATCACGGCTAAGTAGACATGATTAGTTCCTGAGATACAGGCGATTAACGGGTTTATACCTACTAAAAATCATCTAAGACAGCGCCAAATAACTTTAAATAGAAAATTGTTTCATACATGTTGATTTTTGAGATAGTTTTTTGTGTTTGTCGTTACGGCTTCGGAACCCTACACTGAGCATGGTCCGACATGCTCTTGCCCGGTTTTTTTTATTTAAAAGCTTTTATTTAACTTGCACTGTATGAATGTAAGGGTCAAATCTTGCAAGTTAAATTTGACCCACTTCCCGGTTTCCGATGAAGCTGAAAATTTGATGTTCTGATGACAATACAATAATATAGTACCATCGAGCTGGTCTGATGATGGAGACTCAGGGTGGCCATAGGAACTCCTAAATTGCACATGATAAACCCGTCGTGTTAGGGCTTGTTAGAATTGTATTTACATGTAGATGACGACTGTGCAAAACATGTACAGTCGGCAACAAAAGCTTGTCCCAAAAATGCGAAGGCGAACGAGTATACAGTTTACTATATCTTCTTTGCCCTGTTATCGTAATGTCAACGTTTTGATAGCTCGTATTTACTTGACAGTAATGGCCGCCGAGTTAAAAACTATACCATAGCAAGTCCAATACGATATCGTATCTACCGTCTAGAATAGAAGCTCGGCGACTACTCTACTATTGCTTATGACATGTTATCGTATTGTCAACGTTACGATAGTTCTTATTACACGACTGCCTAAAAAAAGGAGTGTAATGTTTCCAGGGTTCATGTGTGTACGATTCTTTATTCCACCATAACTTCTTAACGCCTGAGCTGATTTAGATGTGTGTGGAATCCTTTTATTATCGTTGTATATGTAAAATTGAAATAACTACAATGGCCAAATGTCAATTATTTATGTCAACAAAAAAAAGTTTTCTAACTATCGCAATATAGATATTAAGGTGACCATCTCAAATATATACCAATATAGCAGCATTAATAAAAAGTTAAATAACAATATCTAAAAATGCAGTCGAGTTAAGTTTGCTTTACTTGACTGTACCTAGTGCTGGCCGACAGAATGACTGAATGAATGAGCGGCGAGTTCAAGTAGTCCCGTCAGAGTGAACAAATCACATTCTAGCGCGTGTATTCTCGATTTGGCAGCCTTATACGTTCGTTCGTTCACTCCACAGTAAGTTATCACGGTACAGCTCTGGGATTAGGTCGCCAATATTTCTAGTTGCTAGGCGACCAGCGTCGTTGCAGACTTGCAGCACAGCTGATTGGTCAGCTGTGGTCCCGACTACGTAGTCAGGCCGCTCGGCTGCTCTAAACCAACACCTAGCAAGAGCCATTGCGATAATTCTACAGGGGTTCTATTCTAGTCGATAAATATCGTGTTTAACTTGAGAATAAAGGCGTGAGTTTATGTACGTATGTAAATTGTTGAGGCCACAGAAAATTTAAAAAACTGGGTTACGACACCAATTCGAGTTAGTAAACGTTAGATTCATACGAAAACTGTCATTTTAACTCGAGTATAAAATTAAGGATCAAGACTGTAGTGTATGGACACATATAAATGTAATGTTATCTGTGACATGTGTCATCTGTCGTCTCGGGGCTAAGCACTCCGATATTTATTGTTTTTTCTACTCCTGTAGGTACTTTTATTAGTCTTTTACATAGTCACGAACACTATTATAAGAACATAGATAATATGACTTCAGAAAAGTCTATAACTCTATTCCCCATAACAGCTCTCGGTGTCGTAAAGTCGCCCTAACGATACGCCACAGATTACTAAGTGTAGCCTGTTAATCATATTTTAACGATTGTGAAATAGGGACTATAAAACACCTAATGTTTTGAGAAATGATTTCAGTTATCTGATTGGTCGATTTTAAAATAGCTGTATTCTGATTGGTTGAATACGAATTACAAAGTTTTTTTAAAAGATTTAAATTAGTTAAAGAGAAACACGTACCTAAAAGAACCTATCGTTCCGTTTGACAGTCGATGTGTATTGTGATTGGTGGATTTAATTTAGTGAAGTATTCTGATTGGTCAAATTAAAATGTTTTGGAATTGTAAATAATTCTTTTTTCCATTGCGTCAATTTAAAAACAAAGTAAACCATAGACACATATTTTGTCATTTTCTTGTTTCCCGCTCGTTTGTTGTTCTTTACTTCGTTCGTTCGTTTGTAAGTTTTTTCGCTTAATTTTGCATTTCATTTGAAACCTAGTCGTAGAAAAAGTATTGTATGCAACGGTGTATAACTAAGTCAAAAAACACTCGTGGCGCTTTCCTTTACGATGTTCGCCTTCGGCTCACATCGTAACTCACGCCACTCATATATTTTGACCTCTCTTATACAACTATTGCATAAACTACTAATACAAACGGGAACAACCAAACACGTATATTAACATTTACTACGAGGACACTACAAAGACCCTGTGTTAAATTTTTGGTGCAAGTGGCCCTTAAAGTATTGGTCTTAACTCGGTAGCCATTACTGTCAAAACCCATTAAAATGTTGACAGTATAATAGCAGCATTTTCGTGCCATTCGAAAACTATGGACTTGTTTGTGTGTCATCAGACTGATAAGTTGTTTACATAAATAAATAACTCTTATGGATCAGTTATAACACTTAGGTATACACTTGTAAGGTGATTTATCGTTGGAAATGACTGAAAACCAAAATCAAAAAGCTAGCTAGGTTGATTGGAACTTCTTTCTCAGAGTAATTCAATCCCATTACTTAATACTAATTCAAAAAACTAGTAAGTGCAACTTCGACAGTCAAACACTACCCGCCTTACTTATAATAACAAATAACCGTGGGGTAGCCTAACCATACTTTGTTCTTATCTGTCAAATTCAAATGTCACAATGACAGATAAAGACAAAACATGGTTTAGCAACCACACGGTTATTCCACGTTTATAATTAAGGCGGTTAGTGTTTTGAATTTGGAATTGTAACTTACAAGGATTTTCAATTCGGTATTCACGAATAGCAAGTGGAGATACGAGGTTTTATTTCTATAACTTTAATTGTAAGCGCGTTAGAACTATGGGTGTTTTTGCAATGTATCAGCTTAAAATGTGTGTGTGAAAAACTTAAAACGCATTTTGGAAAATTTGTCTCTTACTAGGTTTTGGTTTAGGACAGCCGGCTGGCTTCGTAGTCGGCCGCAAGCCGCAAGAGTTCCGCTTACTCGTAACACAAGTATACAAGTTGTATACATGTTTGTGTAGTTGTCTTGTAGTTCGAGTTGTGGTTCTTGCAGTTTATGATCGGAAAATGCGGGGATTTCTATCGATTTTGTCTGCGAGTAAAGTCTCTAATATTATTGTAACTTATTTTCTTGTCTAAATAAATCCATACTAATCCATACTAATATTATAAATGCGTCTGTCTGTCTGTGACCTCTTTACGCTTAAACCGCTGTACCGATTTAGATAAAATTTGGTATAGAGATAGTTTGACTCCCGGAGAAGGATATAAAATAGTTTTTATCCCGAAACTCATCCCCTAAAGAGGTGAAATAGAGGGTGTAATTTTGTATGGAGATACGATATAAACGAGTTCCTTTCGCTTTCTAGCAAAGCAGAATATTACGTGGAGTTTGTTACAATGACGTCACAGTGCACTAAAGACCTCTTTGTCTAATTAGCTGTTTAAAATGCTTGTATTATCTGTATTTCTTGACCGATTCAAATTTTAATTTCACTTTCGGGTCTCTCTTTTACAGTATTTTCATATTTTATTGAGAAGAAGAAGAGAAGATTTAAAAAATCCATGTATATTCCCTATTCCACAGATATACACGCACACAAACAAGGAGGTCAAACGTGTAGCCCCCCTCTTTTTCAGCTGGGGGTTAATCCGCGCCCGCCCGATTCATGAAGTCTCTTTTGTGCCATCGCGGCTGACGCGGGACTCCATTCACATCAGCGTTTAATTTCGACCGATTTCAAATTGAAAACGATGTATTAGCAAGTCTAATAAGTTTCTGTCAAAAATTTCATTTTTGGGACAAGCTTTTGTTGCCGACTGTACTTTTTTTTGCACAGTCGTCATTTACTCGTCAAGACAATTCTAACAACCCCTTACACGACGGGTTTATCATGTGTAATTTAGCAATCCTATGGCCAGCGTGAGTCTCCATCATCAGACCAGCTCGATGGTACTATATTATTGTATTGTCATCAGAACTAAAGGCATATGAAAATTTTTAGCTTCATCGGAACCGGAAAGTGGGTCAAATTTAACTTGAAAGATTTGACCCTTACATACATACATTCATACGTTTCAACTTAAATAAAAGCTTGTAAAAAAACAAAACGGAAACGTTTACACCTACTTTTTCGTAACATTTTCGAAAATCATCTACTTATCCATCTCGACTAAACCCCTGATGGTGAATCCGCTAAAGTGATTGAATCACAAACTTACGAACTTTTACTGTTGAGTAAAATCGTCTCAAAGTTTTATATGAATAAATAAGGTGTGTTTGTTTATTTGTTGTTACGGTTCGACGCTTCAAAAGATCGACGCGAAAAGACAAAGCAATTTGCCGATGACAATACAGGGTGACACCTAAGACGTAATACAACATTTTATTTTCTAGATCTACTCATCAGTACGATCAAGTTTTACTATGGGACTAATATCGAAATCGGTAGAAAAAAATTTAATCTCCCATACTAAAAGCAATCAGCTAGTTTCACAATTTGTATGGAGACGTCGATTTTGTGTTTACGTTTTCGAAGTTGGTCCCATATTAATAGTTGATTGTAATCATGAGTAGATTCGGGAAATGACATTTTGCATTACGTCTTAAGTGTCACCTAGTATATATTTTATACCGAAAACATTGAACAGTTTCCGAGGGAATTACTATAAATAACTTCTACGCAAATAGAAAACGAAAAGTTAATGTTAGTGTAGGATTTCGGGAACGAATGTTCGTGATTACTACCAAAAAGTTCGCACCAAACCAGACCTGAATGCCTATCGATCCGGCAGAGAACGTCGAGTCACAGCCGCTCCTAGCCCGCATCCACATGCATCTGTACACAGGCTACAACTGAAGTCTTCGGAGTTGCAAAGTAAAATTAAGAAAGTGCCCGCGGAACCCTAATAAATTAGACGGCACAAAGGAATGTTATTTAGATATTCAGAAAGCGGAAGATTAAAGCATTATATACGGTTCTGAGGAAAATGTTATACTATTAAAATTGCTTTTTGGGGCAGGGCCGGAGGGCCACGTGGCTTCTTGGGAAGGCCGAACACCGTAGATTGGAATTATTGTTATCAAGTATTTAGCAGAAAATTGTTTAATTCCCTGAAATAAGTAGAAAGAAGTTCTGGGATATGTTTTCGTTGGTAGGTAATTAAATTAGTGTCCTAAATGAATGAAAAAGTAACAGATTTTTGGGTTGCGTAGCAAATCTTTCACTTAATTTTTTCCATATGTGACGGACTAAGGTTAGTGTACAATCTTAATCTTCATCGTGCTTGTAGTTTTCGGTTTTATTTCTGTTTTGCTTGTAATAACGATAGGAATGCACATTGTACGGTCACGAGCGATAATTTGGGACCCATGTCAAGAAAAATATGCTTAAAGTCGTCAATGTCATTAGAGATGTCAAGTCATTGTAACTTTTAGGAAACTCAACTTTATTGTTGTAGAATGTCAGATTGACTTTGGACCTAAGGTGGGTAGTGGTACCAAATTAAATCTAGTGACTGTGCCTGCGGCGGCCGCGATGTTCGATTTTGTGCCTCCGCTGTCTATCGAGTCCTTCAATGATCACATTCGTTCGCTACAAAAATGCTGCCCTCATTAAAAAAAACCGGGCAAGAGCATGTCGGACCATGCTCAGTAAAGGGTTCCGAAGCCGTAACGACAAACACAAAAAACTATCTCAAAAATCAACATGTATGAACCAATTTTCTATTTAAAGTTATTTGGCGCTGTCTTAGATGATTTTTAGTAGGTATAAACACTTTAGTCGCCTGTATCTCAGGAACTGATCATGTCTACTTAGCCGTGATAGTTTTCCTTTAAAATTCGTTATATGCGCTCTCGTTGAAGATTTTTTTCAGATTTTTAGTACTTGTAGTTTTGGCTGTAGGGGGGGGGACACTTGACTCTAACAAAAAATAGCGCTTTAAAGCTTAATATTTCATAAACGGATCCCTTAATCGAAAAATTGTTTTCATAAACCCGCAATATTTTTGAAAGACCTATCCTACGACACCCCACACTATGGGGTAGGCAAGAAAAATAAAAGACATCCCCACGTTACGTGTAGGGGAGGTGCATTAAAAAAAAATATTTTTCAAAATTTTATTTTAGTACTTTGTTGGCGTGACTAATATTTATATTCATGCCAAATTACAGCTTTCTAGTACTACGAGTCTCTGAGCTAGACTGGGGACGGACGGACGGACGGACGGACATGGCGAAACTATAAGGGTTCCTAGTTTGACTACGGAACCCTAAAAAGGGCGTATGTCTCATAGAACCGCGAATGTATTAGTGACCTTAGTGCTTACGACAGGGGGTTCAATTTGCTTTGATCATCAAATTGCGCATACGTCCTTTTTATTTATAAGGGCAGAATGGTCCCAGCTGTGGGCTACTCACGTTCGTTCTTGGGCGCGGGCGGCTTGCGCGTGGCCCAGTTGGTCCGGATGGAGCGCGAGCCCAGCCACTGCCCGTTCATCGCCGTGATCGCGGACTCCGCCTCCTGCGCAGACAGCCGCCATTACAACACGCACGAGGAAATAGCACACATGTGGAGCCGCCATTACAACATGGACGAGGAAATAGCACACATGTGGAGCCTTCATTACAACACGGACGAGGAAATAGCACACATGTGGAGCCTTCCTTACAACATGGACGAGGAACAAGCGCACACGTGCTCATAAATTCATGATACATCATTAATCATTATATAGCCTGAGAAAGATGTATTTCGAGTTTCGGGGCAGTGGTTCAACTGACCAAAATTAGTACCTATCATAAACATGAGGTAGGTTTAGGACATGTTAGTTCTTCAGCTGGCCCAGAGGGCCAAACCACAACCGCGATAGCGGAGCTCTGTCAAGCCTGTTAATTTGATATTCAAATATAAATTATTGGTCAAAGAACTACTGCCCTGAAAGGGTATTTCGGCCATCTTAATAAATCAGTACTATAGTGCCCGGCCGAGAAGAAGTCAACCTTGACAGCTGTCATTCCAGAAGAAATTATAACCTCAAACCCCAGAATAGGTTAGGTGTCAGGATTGACTTTGAATCGGCGGGATACTATAGTTATTTATACTGTAGATACTCAGCCAGCCTTTTCTAATTTTGGGCCTGGCAACCCTTTGTGTGGCAGATCATGACGTTTCTGCAGCCAGTATCGAAGCTTAACTAAATGAATAAATAAATATCAGGGGACAATCTCACACCAATTGACCTACTCCCAAACTAAGCTCTAGGCTTATACTATGGGTACTAGACAACGATATAAATACTTATATAGAGAAATATATAGAAAACATCCATGGCTCAGGAACAAATATTCGAGCTCATCACGCAAATATCTGCCCTTACCGGGATTCGAACCCAGGACCACTAGTTTCGTAGGCAGGGTCACTACCCACTAACTAACTAACTGCTATATACTTACGGATTTCTTGAGGAAGGAGACGAAGCCATAGCCCTTGGACTTGAGCGTCTGCGGGTCGCGAACCACGCGGCAGTCCCTGCAACAAGCGATGTCGTTACAGCTTGCTTCAATACCAGACAATAGTGTGTGTGCGTTTGTCTTTATGCACCCTAAGCGCCCCGACAAGATGCATTACGCTAACTACCTTTTCGTTTTTAAACCAATCGCGTCACTGGCACATCACGTGACTTTTCGTATCACGCCATCTACCAGTGACGCGATTGGTTTAAAAACTAAACGAAGAGAAACGCTAGCTAGCGTAGTGCATCTTGTCTGGGCCCTCAGAAGCAATGAAAACGGTCACTAAACTATGGAAAATCTATAAAAAGTGACCCGTTTTCATTGCTCTTGATTATAGATGACGTCGAAAATAGAATGAGATAGGGAATAATTGCTGGGAAGATGATGATTACGATAATGAGTTGAGTAAATCAGGATTTTTTCTGGCGGGGGGGGGGAGGGACGCTACTTGTTTGTAAAATTTTGGCTATAAATAAAAAAATACGTCACGGAAAATTATTAAAAAAATAGTTTTTAAATGTTATTGCACAGAAATAAGTACAAATGGTGGACTTAATGCTGAATGGCATTCTCTACCAGTCGACCAAAATGATCAGAAGGATCACAGGATAAGAAGACAGACAGAGATAAAACTAAAAAATCCTAATTATTGCTAATACTTACTACAATAAATATGTATGTTATATGTAATACTCCTACACATAATAGTTATATAATACATCATTATCTATAAATAAATATTAAGATTTAATATACTATAGAAACAAAAACAAAGACTAAATGAACACGATGTGATGAGACAAACGATATATGTGCATACGACCTACGCGACCTCTTGTTCAAGCAAATGCTTCCGGAGCATTCGCTTGAAATAAAGCTAAACCCCCAAAAGGACCCTACAAAAGAGAATTCTAAAAATGCAGTCAGTTTTTTGAAGCTTGTGTTTCATTTAGTAATTCAAACATTTTTTAATGGCTTACAGCAGGAAACCGAGCACACAATCTGCAGCGGTGGAAGAACCTTGTGCAGATCTGTCTGAATATCTAGGCACCCCAAATAACCCACCACCCAACAGCAGTGTTCGCATTGTTATGTTTCCGTGTGGGGATAAGACAACCGGTGATATTACTAGAAGAGTTTAAGATTTACCAGCTTTGAAATATATCGGGAGTTGTTACCTATTTAACTGAGAAACTTATTGTCATGGATCCCTTGTCCTCACCAGGCCTCGGAAACCTGGTTAATTTTTTTTAATCACACTTGCTCGTAATTAGTGTCCTAACATGCTAGAAAAGTCGACCGTATATCCAAAATAATACCCGCGCGCCTTTTTTTACCATTACGCCCTATCATGCGTAATAGCTTTTTTTTAAAATATTATACGTGGACTCATACTATCACAATTCGTCAGGACCCCATTCGATATGAAGTTTCATTCAAGATGAAATGTCAGTTGCATACAATTTCCTAAAAATCTCGCATATAAACTATTGATCTCGACTGTCACTAGAATCGGACTCCGAACACGTTTGACATTATCTGTGGTAAGTCACACATAATGATGTAGTCTGGCGCTAATTGCGGGTGGTAGGGCCTTGTGCAGGGTCCGTCCGGATCGCTACCACCATCTTATCCATTAACCTACCGCCAAATGTTCCGGTTTGGGGATAAGACAGCCGGTGAAATGACTAGCATAGAGGCATTCCATCCTAGTCCTCAGGGTTGGCAACGCATTTGCAGTCTTAGGATTGCATTGCAGTCTTATGAATGCGAATGTCTATGGGTCACAGTTTCTACTTTCCATCAGGTGGCCTGTGTGCTCGTTTGTCTTCTCCATGCCATAAAAAATAATAATTATAAATACTGATTATAAACTGTGTGATTCAAACATTATGATCTTTTGTCTGATTTTATTTCATTTCCTCGCAATTGTGATGAAGAACATTGTATGTTACACGGGTGGTAAAGGAAATACAAAGCTCGAGTCATTAAAGCCTCTCGTTTGTAATTCTTTCTTTACCACCCTTAATACACAATGTAGGTACTATAACCGGCTCGTCAGAAACGCCATACATTTCTTATGGAGCATTTATATTTCGATTCCGCTTGAACAAAATCGATATTATTTCTCTTCTGATCAAAGAGGAAATTCTGTAGCTCTGCCTACCCCACTCTGGGAATAAAGGCGTGAGTTTATGTGTTATGTATGTATGGAAGTAAAAAACACGTTACGCCGACCCCAAATATGTTGGGATCAGGGCAGGAGAATGATGGTTTGCGAACCGTTTCGAAAAAGCATCCGTCACCTTCTGACACGTAAATAAGTACGAGAGTGACGGATGCTTTACCCACATTTGATGCAGAAGTACTAGGCTCGCAGAAGTCTACGGTAGTAGCTACGGGCGCCGACGCGGCTCCAAGCGCCGCCATTCCGGAACGATGCAGGAATAAACAGTACATTTCACTACGGCGAATAGAATTGTCGATTTAGACCCAGTTTCCGCAATACGTCCGGTGTCCCGCTCGCACCCGGGCGCGGCGCACCCGTCTCTGTCCGGCGGACGTAAATTTTTAATGTGCGCAGTATAATGTAGGGAGATAAGGGTCGGTGCAGGGGGTTATCGGGCCTTATAGACCTGTTACTCGCTGAGGGAATGTGCAAGTTGAACAACGGAACGGAGAAAGAAACGGGAAATTAATAAATCATTGGACAGTTTCACACAAATTGCTTTAGTAACAAACTAAGCTCTAGATTCGTACTAAACAACGATATAAATCCTTACATACATACACATACATACATTCTTTCACGCCTGTTATCCCAAATTGGGGTAGGCAGAGCTACAGAACTACCAACAACTTCAAATCAAATCAAAATCGTTTATTCTCCATAATATGGTTACAGGGATCTTCCGAAATTAAGATAAAACTACATATTACACCATTGCTGGCGTGCGAATATTTTGCAAGTACAAGAAAACTTAAAAAAAAATTGAAAAGGGCATGCTTCGATGGTTCGGTCATTTGGAAAGGATGGATGAAAGAAGATTGACGAAAGAGATATACAGATCGATAGTGAGTGGACGGGTCGGAAGGGGCCGCCCTAGGCGTACTTTTTCGAGTCAAATCGGTGAAATACTGGAAAAGGGCCGAATCTTAAGTACCCGAAACCGAAGTGCGTGCATGACTCGATGTATGAATGTGGAAGAAGCGAAAGAAATTTGTCAACATCGTAGCAAGTGGAAAGAAGTGGTCTCTGCCTACCCCTCTGGGAAACAGGCGTGATTTAATGTATGTATGTAAGAAAACTTAATTATCAAAGAACTCATTTATAGAGTAAAAGGCTCGGTGCAACAGCCATGCATGTAGATCTGTCTTAAATTGATTCAAGGCCAGTTCACATAGATCTTCGGGAAGCATGTTAAATACTCTGATGGCCATAATATAGGCATTTCTCTTATACATTTGCAACTTCAGTTTTGGAAGGAACAATTTACCAACATTACATTTCCTTTCATTTTCATTTTTTTAAACAAGTCCGGATATTGCTTTACAAATATACCTAGTTGCTTAATACGAGTATATAGGCACGGCAGAGTTAGTAATTTTAATCTTACAAACAGGGGCTTGCATGAGTCTGTTATAGAAGCACCACAAATGGCTCTCACTTTAAAAACTTGTTGATAATTCTGTAACCACATTTTCCACACCATACGCTAAGATGTTGACCAGTGTATTAGTGACAGGTTGCAAGCCCATCGCCTAACAGTACTACACGCCTTTATTCCCTTAGCCGTCTCTTACGACATCCACGGGATGACATGGAGTGGCACTATTCTAACCCGGCAACCACACGAGACACGGGAATACTTACAATATATGTAGAAATGGAGCGCCTGTCGTATCGCATAACGTTTTTTGTCCTAAAAATGTTTGGCCGAGAATGTTTGGCATACTGTTGAATGGCATAATACTCGTTTGTCATAATAATTTTTGCGCATACTCATTTAACGTCCTAAAGCAAGTTTGTCCTAATATTGATAACTCTAAAGTCTAATTACCTAAAGCATAATATTCCTAACATGGATTGTCCTAATAATTATTTTGCCTATTATAAACTGGCTACAATTACATCACCTAAACTAAACTATGGTAGGCGTGAAGTCAGAATCGTTACGTATTCTACCTTCAGGCAGGTCAGATTTCGGTTAGGTTAGGTACGACGACGAGCGAAGCGAGGAGGAGTGTTAGGTAGAACTGTGACCCTAACGAGCCAGCGAAACGCCAGAACCAACAAGTTTGACAAGGTTAGTTTTAGCACATATTACAATTATGCACATCAATCATTCGACAGTTGAATCTTAGCCACATCAAACGATAGGACAAATAATATTTAGGACAAACGATAATAGGAGCAACAATTTCGGACAGTCAAAAATATGCGGAACAAAGTGTATGCCACACGTTATTAGGACAAAAGACGTTATGCGACACAACGATAGGACTAATAATTGTATGCCATTCGATATAGACCCGTAGAAATGACATAGAAAACTTTCAAATCTCAGGAACAAATACTCGCGCTCATCAAACAGATATTTACTCGAATCGGAAATCGACCGCGGGACCGTAAGCTAATGCGTCGTATATTTACATCAAGTTCTGGGAAACCCTGTATATTACGGGTTAGTTTTTAACCTCCGAAGCCAAAAGAGAGGTACTTGAATATTGAATTGTAGCTTCCAAAATGATATTATACCAAAGCCATTTTTAAAAGCTTGTTTAATCGGAAAGGTTTCATCAAAATTGCTTGAGCCGTTACAGAGATATCAGCTTCGATAGAGGGGGTGTCGTTAAATCGGGTATAACTACATACATACATACCTACCTTCACACTTGTATTTCTTTATTTATATTTCTTTTACCACACTTGTACTCCAAGAAACAGAACTATTAAGTAGGTATTAAATGATTGTATGTAAGTATGTATGTATGGTTCCTTCTTCCCTCGTAGAGGCTGTACGGAGGGACCGATTCCGAACGTGCAACGTCGCGAGTACGTACTTTAATTTTGAACACAAAGCCAAAATGGCCGACACATATTTTATTTTATCTACATCCATATCGTAACTTCAATATAATATGTTCAGAAACGATAAGCAAATGCCCTTTATTAAGTACTTTAATATTAACATTAAAGTATTACATGTCATTAAAGTATCGGTGACCTATACTTTAATGTGGATATTAAGGTACAGGTCCATTAAAATACTGGGTAACGACAGACACAGGTTTCTCACATATTGTAGGAAACTAGTGATATGCATGTAGATAAAGTTATGTAGCGATTCGCATAATAAGGCATTAAAATACTCGTGTGATTTAAACCGTACCCTAGGTCACAACTTAGGTATATGGCGTGTCGTGAATCTTCGTTCGCGCAGACACGAACAACGATTCCGAGGATTTCCGAAATCACTGTTATTACTTACGATCAGACTTATAAATATGTCATAGTTATAAGGTGCAAATTAAATTGCATCAATTTTTCCATCTCACTCACGCACGTTTGACGGCTGACTGAATGACACGCGCGCGTCAACATGGCGTCACTAATAACCAATAATAGCACAGAATACAACCGCGCAACGCGTGTATCATGCTGATTGGTTCCCGCGCTTCGAAAAATTGTCATCTGCGCAGGTACATCGGTAAGCCATATCAGTGGTGTTTTACTGTGTGTAATAATGCCTCTCATTATGCACCAGTCACATAAATAACCATTATGTCAAGGGGAAGCGAAATGATCCCACAAGCCACCTGATGGTAAGACTGCAATCCTCAGACTGAAAGTGTTGCCAACCCTGAGGACTACGAGGGAACGCTTCTTTAATAGTAATTTCACCGGTTGCCTTATCGCCACACCGGAACACAACAATGCACTGCTTCTTGGCGGTGGGTTAAAGGATAAGATGGTGGTATCTCACGTGACCACTTGACATTTATTTATTTATTATTTATTTAAACTTCTATGCACAAAAAAACAATAAAGTACAAATGGCGGACTTAATGCCCAATGGCATACTCTACCAGTCAACCAGTAGGCAAAACAGAAAAAAAACTAAGGTCGGTGCGAAGAAAAAAGCGTTGAATAAAACTGTTTCAATAAAATATATACAAGATACAGGTGTATAAAATATAAATATACGTAAATACAGATGACTAATAGGCATTTACTCATAATTAAATAAATATAATAATGTATATAATATATACTATATAGACAGATAAGGCGATGTGTGTTAAATCGATTTACGACTGCGCTTGTTCCAGCAGATGCTTATGAAGCATCCGCTTGAAAGCTAACTTGCTTGGGGCTTGTCTGATGCTCAGTGGGAGCTCGTTCCAGAGACGGACATTGACAGACATTGACAGCTGTCAGCAAGATAAGAACCGTCAAGTCAAGCCTAGAACACTTCTAATTATAATCGAGTAATTAATAATCATATTCTGCGTCATTTATTTCAGTGTGGTGTGCTTGGATGGACAACCCAGCCGACCCGCAGTGCACCCCGCGCCTAGGTTACATCTCGTGGCGCCTGTCTCAGGACGTCGCGTCGTCCGTGTGGGGCGCGGCGCCGGTGCGCGCGGGCGACGCAACTCGAGATAATGTCACGACGAAAACCCAACTGTTGCCGGCCAATTTTATATCATTATCAAGGGGCGGAATTTTCATAGCAAAAGTCAAACGTCAAGAGGGATTGACCGCTATCTTTTATCGACTAGTCCAGTTAGTTAGTAGTTAGTTAGTTAGTGGTTGCTGGATTAGAATAGTGCCACTCCAAGTCTTCCAGTGGATGTCGTAAAAGCCGACTAAGGTAATAAAGGCGTGTAGTAGTGTTAGGCGATGGGCTTGCAACCTGTCACTAATACACTGTTAAACATCTTCGCCTAAGTGTGCAAAATGTGGTTACAGAATTATCAAAAAGTTTTTATAGTTGTTGGAAATTCTGTAGCTCTGCCCACCCCACTCTGGGAACAAAGGCGTGAGTTTATGTATGTGTATGTATGTAGATAGGATTCCGGACTATGACAAAAGTCGAACTTATGCCAATTTTATAGCAAACAATATGCTGCTGTGTATAAATAAATGGATCTACAATGAGAACAGGGCCATTTTAAATGATGACAATGTAGAGAAAATAATGACGATTCTTTATTACTACAGATAAGATGAAGAAAATGATTATAATTAGTAGTAGATATAGATTTCGATGCTGTTATTATGAATGAAGGTTAGTCTACTGTCAGTTATACTGTGTAATATTTCCGTTTTGGTTTTATATTTACACTAGCGACCCGCCCTCGCTTCGCTTCGGTTTATGTGAGTTTTCTGTAATACCCGTACGTAAAACAAAGTTTATTATACATGAATACCTTCCTCTTGAATTATCCTATCTATTTAAAAAAACCGCATCAAAATCCGTTGCGTAGTTTTAAAGATCTAAGCATACATAGGGACAGACAGCGGGAAGCTACTTTGTTTTATAATATGTAGTGATTATAACAAGATAAAACTAGTTACTGTTGTATTAATTCATTATTTTGTTGACCTTTATACACACCGGTCAATTTTTTTTAATAATAAGAACATCAGAAACATGTCACTTAGACAATTAATCATCGATATTCGATAAAACACAATGTTCAATCCCTCTTGATGCTTGATTTTTACTATGGATTTTGAACACATTCAAAATGAAAGACACCTAACTTAATCTCGACTTTATTATCGACTTTATTTGACGTTGAAAAACCATGACTCATTGTCATGTTCTGCCTGAGCCGAGCGTGCAAGCGAGAGCGCGGAACAAGCGACAGAGAGGCACGATCGGCCTAAGCGTTCGGCTTGTGTGTTTAATCATGACGTTATCACGTAAAATTATCGACCGAAAACCGACTTTACAGACAACCATATTTTTATTACAATACGGCGTCTGGTCACCGCCTTTTTTTTACTGTCGTTATCTTTAGTGACACTCAAAATATTAAGACAAATTGATTGACAAAAGAATCATCAAAATCGGTCCTTGCGTTTAGTTTCTAGAGCGCCACAAGGGAACCGAACAAAACATACAAACGCATATAGGCTGATGAACACATAACCGTCCTCCTAAGGCAATTGGTAAACCACGGATCATATAATGCAGTGATGCCCGATACATTCATATCCGGGACCCATAGAAGACATCTACAACCTTACTCAAGACGCAGCTAATTGGCTGAGAACGCTGAATGTTGACTTATAATCAATAATAATCTATAATGTATCCGCCTATTCTACAGATCGCCATACGATTGTATAAATAGTCTGTTAAAAATAGAGAAAATTCGGAAGTGAAAGCCTCCCAAATTCTTCGTATAGGAGTCCGACCCGCACTCAACCAGATTTCTCTCACCGAGCAGACTCTATCGCTGGTCGCTTATCCCTCGGCCGCCCGCGCCCGCCGCTGCCGCCCGTCGCTCGCGCCGCGGCCCCCAGCGGGCCGGACCGCCCGCGCCAGTGATGCGGACAAAACTTTGGCAGAACCTAAATACTAGAAACTAGGGCGCTACAAGTCTTTGTTTCGCTTTTTTGCCGTTTTTTTTTACGCAGCAATGGTTTTTACCCGACTGCCAAAAGGAGGAGGGTTTTTTTTTGATGTATGTATTTATGTACGGTCAGGAGCGTTAATTTGGGACCCATTTTTAGAAAAATATGCTTGAAGTTGTCAATGTCATCAGAGATGACAAGTCATTTGTAACTTTTAGGAAACTCAACCTTATTGTTGTAGTGTCAGATTGACTTATACCTGAGGTGGGTACCTTTAGCCTCGTCCCTTGTAAGGGCTGAACGGATGTCCCAACTCCGACAAGAGAGGTGTCGTTAGGTTCGTTATAGTCGCCGTGTCACTGGATACTTTATAGATTTAGGAATGTGAAATTGGTGAAATAATAGAACATTGTTGCCTAGGCGCGGAAACTAAGGGTTTTCCTGTCAAGGTGGTTGTAAAACACAATTCAGGAAATCCTCGTTTCCGCCGCGGTACATAATGTTTTTCTCAAACATGTGAGGAAATAAAACAAATATTTTTTTAAAAAGCAAGTAACACATTAAAAGTTATGATGGCCATGTTTGGGCAATTTGTAAATAAAAACTTTATGGTTTTTCCAGGAGCCAGTTCAGGTTTTAATATCGGCGGTGTGGTACCTATTTCGTCGCTTTCATCGCTTGAGCAAGTTTTTTCTGGTAATTATTTTGCACATGCAGAATGAACGAATGTTACCGACTGCCAATTGTTTTTAAATACTAACCATATACATTGGAATGCAAATGCTAAAATAAACACACGCACTGTGTTAAAAAGCGAGCAGTTGCCTTGGCCGTTTGGAATTTTTGTCTTGGTCCTTTTAATTTTGTATGCAATTGACAGCATTTTTAAGAAAAATATGGACATGGATGGAAAGTGTTTTCATATGGTTTTATACTCCTAGGAGTGAAATGAGGCACTTTCCGTCCTTGTGTTTCAATCGGGAAACCGTTCCTTCCGAGCATGTTTGAGTAGCAAAATAACTATGCCGAATTACAGTTTTGTGGTATAAAGAGTTTCAGAGCTACACCACGGACAGACAGACAGACACATGGTGAAACTATAAAGGTTCTTTGTTCTCTACGGAACTCAATGGATAAAGTCGCGGACAAATACGATAATACTACAGTGTTATAATAATTAGTATTATAAAACCTCAGTACATAATAGATAATATTACGGCTTTGTCAGTGGAGATTAGACTCAACTTGATCCCAAGTAATTATCTTAAGACAAATTAATTCTCACTAACAGCTTACCGAGAATAGTTCTTGTGTCGAGGGCTTTGTGTACAGTTAATTAATCATACATATGCCCATCCATCCATACTAATATTATAAATGCGAAAGTGTGTCTGTCTGTCTGTTACCTCTTCACGCTTAAACCGCTTAACCGATTTAGGTAAAATTTGGTGCAAAGTTAGTTTGCATCCTGAGAAAGGATATAGAATCGTTTGTTTCCCAAAAATCATTTCCTAAGGCGGTGAAATGGAGGGTTATAATTTGAATGGAGCTATAATATAAACGAGTTCCACACGGACGGAGTCGTGGGCAGAAGCTAGTTACGAGTACCTATATATAAAATAAACCTGACTAGCTGATATATATATCAGACTAGGAACACACAGCACAGCCGAAACTACTGTCTCTAGAAACTTGAAATTTGAGAGGTTCCTTTCATGATATAAGTGAGCACTAAGAAACAATTTTCTGAAAGTCGACCCCCACGGGAAGAAATAGGGGGAGTGACTAATTCTACGTGTACGAAGTCGAGGGCGTCCTCAAGTTACCTTTACTTCTACTTTATACTGCAATTCGGACACATTGACGTTCAAAATCATTCAACTTAAGAGCGAGTAATTGCCACGTTTCTCTGTTCTCTGCCACCTTTTTCACCTCCTGATACGACACGACATTGGCCTTCTGTTTTATTTGGCTGAAGCTAGTAAGCCTAGGTCTTCCTACGTTGCCTAGCCGTGTCAACCTCAACTATTAGCTAACTATTCTTGATGCAATACTCATATTAATGGGCTAATAGATTGGCTGAATAAATATTTTGAATTGTGGTCGTGTGGCAATAAAAACATTTCAATTTCTTTTTAAGGGTTCCGTAGTCAAACTAAAAACTCTTATAGTTTCGCCATGTCCGTCCATCCATCCGTCTATCCACAGCCGAGCTCAGCGACCCTTAGAGCTAGAAAGCTGTAATTTGGCATGCATAATTGCATATACGTATTAGTCACGCCAACAAGGTGGTAACAATGCGGAGTGTCGTTGGATAGGTATTTAAAAAATATTGCCGGTTTGCGAAAACAGCTTTTCGATTAAGCGATCTGAGTATGAAATGTTACCCTTTAAAGCGCTTTTATTTTTGTTAGAGTCAAGTGTCCCCCCCCCCCCCCTACAGCTTAAACTACAAATACTAAAAATCTAAAAAATATCTGATGCCGAAATCGGTCAGGATTGATATATTTAAGTGACGGTGGTGGTGATGGTGACGGTGGTGGTGACGGTGGTGGTGGTGACGGTGGTGGTGGTGGTCTTGGTGGTGGTGATGATGGTGGTGGTGGTGGTGGTGACGGTGGTGGTGATGGTGACGGTGGTGGTGACGGTGGTGGTGGTAATGGTGGTGGTGGTGACGGTGGTGGTGGTGGTCTTGGTGGTGATGATGATGGTGGTGGTGATAGTGATGGTGATGGTGATGGTGGTGGTCTTGGTGGTGGTGATGATGGTGGTGGTGGTGGTGGTGACGGTGGTGGTGATGGTGACGGTGGTGGTGACGGTGGTGGTGGTGGTCTTGGTGGTGGTGATGATGGTGGTGGTGGTGGTGGTGACGGTGGTGGTGATGGTGACGGTGGTGGTGACGGTGGTGGTGGTAATGGTGGTGGTAGTAATGGTGGTGGTGGTGACGGTGGTGGTGGTGGTCTTGGTGGTGATGATGATGGTGGTGGTGATAGTGATGGTGATGGTGATGGTGGTGGTGATAGTGATGGTGATGGTGACGGTGGTGGTGACGGTGGTGGTGGTGGTCTTGGTGGTGATGATGATGGTGGTGGTGATAGTGATGGTGATGGTGATGGTGGTGGTGGTGGTGATGGTGGTGGTGACGGTGGTGGTGGTGGTGATGGTGACGGTGGTGGTAGTTTTGCTGATGGGTGTGGTGACGGTGGTGGTGATGGTGGTGGTGACGGTGGTGGTAGTTTTGCTGGTGGGTGTGGTGACGGTGGTGGTGATGGTGATGGTGGTGGTGTTAGTCGTGGTGGAGGTGATGATGGTGGTGGCGGTGGTGGTCGTGGCGGGTACTCACGAGATCTCCCCGAAGGGCGCGAAGGCGTCGCGCAGGCTCTGCGTCTCGATCTCGGGGCTCAGGTCCCCGACGAAGATGTGGTAGTGCTCTGCAACCAACAGACAACCCTCGTTCACTAGTTGTGTTCACCAAGACAGACAGGACACTTACTTGTATATTTATGTATATAAAACCGGCAGAACTTATAGAAAATCTAACACATTGTAGTAAGAGAGGACAATACAGAGATGTCTCTCCAGGCGGGTGCTATGCCTGGGGACCGGAGTCCGTTGGGATGAAGTTGGAAGTGCTACATAATATCAACTGACTGAAGAAACGCTAGCGCGATGTAGAACACTTTAGTTCCGCTGTCTGACGCTGTGGCGCTGTTGGCGCTGGCGAGTTGGTGGTAAATGACATGTTTGCCGTTAGATGTCGCTATGTCGCCACACACATCCAAGATTGTTCAAACAACCCCACAAGGAAGCGTTACAAAAAGTAAGTATACTTAAAAAGAAAGAAAAATATATAAAAGACATTTATTCAGTAATTAGGCCGTACGGGCACTTTTACACGTCAAGAATCTACCAGCGCTTCCCAAGAGGAGACACTGCTGAGAAGAAACGCCGCAAGAAACTCAGCAGTCAGTCATTTTTTATGCATATTACAATGGTACTACTTAATCTAGCATTATATAAAGCAATAAATAATTCAATATAATATCAAATAACATGCGTAGATCGGCAGGAAAACATGCCAAAAATCTTACGTGAGAGATAAAGGAAGGAAAAGGAGAAAATAAAACTAAAACCCACCTACTTATATTTGTTTATAACTCATAACACGGTGCAAGATGACCACATAAAAGTTTCGAAACGTTTTCCTACATCAACGGTGTCCCCTAGACAAGACAATTACATTAAGACATAAGCTAGCTGTTGTCGATTATAAGGTCTGTTCATTCTTACTTGTCTTATTATAGTAAACAACTTCCTAACCTCAAAATGAACCTTTATTGGCTAAAACAGCTACTTTAAACAAAATAAAGCAATCACAGACAATACATTGGCCAAGTGATGTCCAAAATATTACTCAGTTTACTTTATTTACGACAAAAGAGCTGTTTTGCCAAAAAAGGTTCATTTTGAGGTTAGAAAGTTGTTTACTATTTAGACAAGTAAGAATGAACCGACCTTACGTAGACAGGAATAATGAAAACGTTTGAATTACTGTCGCGAGATTTAATTTGGTACCCACCTTAGGTCCAAAGTCAATCTGACATTCTACAACAATAACGTTGAGTTTCCTATAAGTTACAAATGACTTGGACATCTCTAATGACATTGACGACTTCAAGCATATTTTTCTTGAAATGGGTCCCAAATTAACGCTCGTGACAGTACAATAATGATTCGAAAGACAACTATTTTATCAGATAAAATAGTTGTCTAAATAGTAAACAACTTTCAATTCTAGTCTACTTTTTAACAACGTACATTTTGTGACCCACCTTAGGGTTATAAAATCAATTTAACATTCTACAACAATAAGGTTGAGTTTCCTATAATTTACAAATGACTTGACATCTCTGATGATATTGACGACTTCAAGCATATTTTTCTTGAAACGGGTCCCAAATTAACGCTCAATACCGAACAATAATGAGTCAAAAGACAACTATATTATCTAGTCTACTTTTCAACAACGTACATTTTGTGACCCACCTTAGGGTCATAAAATCAATTTAACATTCTACAACAATAAGGTTGAGTTTCCTATAATTTACAAATGACTTGACATCTCTGATGACATTGACGACTTCAAGCATATTTTTCTTTAAATCGGTCCCAAATTAACGCTCGTGACCGAACTTGCAATTATTTAAAAAGTATTTTGTCTTGACTTCTGTCAGAGCTATAGCAGTTCTACAGCTTCGTCCCTTTCTCTCAACCTAAGCTGAACTGCTTTAGTGTCATGGCAACCCCCTAACTCAGTCGCTGACTCTGAGTCAACCCGGTCATTTATTAAGACTGATTACTCACACGCTGGAACCCTCTGACAATTATAATTAGTTTAAAGTCAGTTATCAATTTCTAAATTATTAAGCCGGGCCTCTACACGAGGGCAACACTGAAAGTTTTCACTCCTGGCCACTCATAAACATTTGAATTTAGAATTGTCATTTACAAAAATGTAGCTCATTGTTTATGGCATTAAATCATAGTTGGCGGGAAACTGATCGTATATTGTTTTTTGACGTTTTAAAGTGAGGAATTTGCACTAAAAATGGAATTGACGCGAAAAGACTTTAGGGCAATGATTTATTACGATTCTAAAAGTTCTCTGTTAAATTGATATGAATTTCAACATAATACCTCTACGCGTTCATGAGGAAAGGGGTAGTAACTTTAAAAATATTAAAAATATTTTTATTACAAATGATGTAACAAAAAATTTACGGTTTTCGCAATTTTTTCTTTATGTGTGCTATGAGACGTTGCTTCGTACCAAATTTCAAGATTCTGACTTCACGGGAAGTACCCTGTAGGTTTAGATTCACGTGCGAGTTTTTAAAATTTGCGGAAATTTGCGACATAATCGGCTGTGATATAAATTTCAACTTGATACCTTCACGCGTTCCTGAGAAAAAGGGTCTTGACAGACGGACGGACAGACGTACGGACCGACAACAAAGTGATCCTATAAGGGTTCCGGGTTGGACTGTAGCAAAGGGGGCGCAGGACTTAGAATTTTTTTTGGCAAAATGGTATCATTATGACATCTAATTTAAATGACTTTATCTTATAGAACACGTTAAAATAAGCATGTTTTACTTGAAAAACTTTTCTCTAAAATCAAAAATGGTTGAGTTATAGGGGTTCAAACGTTGGTTAAATTTCAAGGCGTCAGGGACTTAAAAAAGTTTTTGGCAAAATGGTATCATTATGACATATAATTTAAATGACTTTATCTTATAGAACACATTAAAATAAGCGCATTTTACTTGAAAACCTTTTCTCTAAAATCAAAAATGGTTGAGTTATAGGGGTTCAAATGTTGGTTAATTTAGTGTGTGTAGTGTTTAAAATAGTGTTTTTATAGAGCTGGAGGAATAGGAGGTCCGCGAAGCGGACCTCCGTCGACCTCACTATTGTAATCTTTGATGGAGTCTAATAATAAAATCAAATAGGTTTAGGTTAGGTTAGTTTGTTGTCCAGGCGCGAAGCGCCAAAACTACGTAGAATAGGAGGTCCGCGAAGCGGACCTCCGTCGACCTCACTATTGTAATCTTTGATGGAGTCTATCTCAGTCATCTTTAACTTTAGAAAAAAGTTTTTCAAGTAAAATGCGCTTATTTTAATGTGTTCTTTAAGATAAAGTCATTTAAATTATATGTCATAATGATACCATTTTGCCGAAAAATTTTCTAAGTCCCTTGACGCCTTGTAAATTTTACAAGTGCTTAGAAATTTCAAAGTCAATTATCTCGGCCATTTTTGATTTTAGAGAAAAAGTTTTCTCTACAAAACATGCTTATTTTAGCGTTTAGAATGAAATTATTCTAAGTGTTTTGTGATTACTATAAAATTTTCATTTTTGGTCAAAAATTTTCTAAGTCCTTTTAATGCGCCCCCTTTGCTACAGGCGGACCGGGTTCCGCTTTTTCCTTTCGAGGTGCGGAACCCTATAAACTCTTCCAAACCAGTTTAACTGTTTAACGGCTACGGTGGAACAGACACACACACACGTTTAACTTATACCACTATCTGTTTGCATCAAAAAACACCAGATTTTCGTTCAAAAGAATTTTCAACACTCCGTACCTTATAAATTATGACATCAAGCGTTCTGTGAGAGATGTTACATCTACGTGTTTAGTAATAGAGCCGAGCTGGCTACCCTCCCCCTTCCGTGCCAGGTGGGCGCGAATCTATTCCTCCAGCGAAGGTAATCCGGGAGTCTTTCGGGATTGGGGCCGCCGAGGGCGCCTGCGTCTTTAAAACGACCGGTTTTGTCTTAGTTTAGATGACAACACTTTATGCACTGGTGAATAAAATGCGATTTTATGCAGCCTATACCCAGTATAAAATAGTAGATTGTTCAACAAGGGACTAAAACAAGCCATAATGACACGAGATGTTTAGCCACCCAAGCGGAGCGCGGGTGGCTATAGTTCGAGTGCCATTAAGGTTGTTTAGTCTCGCGTTAAACACTCTACTTTTTACTTTGAATGCGAGGAGAAAACGACGTTCTACATAATACAAAATTACAATATTGATTATAAGTATTATAACAAAGTTTCTTACAAAATTGTTCCGTGGTTTTGTTGATTCAAACTTGAAAACTATTTTATAACTAATTGGACCATGCATAATAAAATTAGTTATCCTTAACATAATCAAATAGATTCATGTTCGTAATCATTAATCGTGTTTCACGTATTTAAATTGTTATTTTTCATATTTTTGCACAGTTGTCACTTTGAGGTTGTTTTCACGCTCAAAAAATGGTCCATACACAATCATTGAACATTGCGATAATCCTCCATTCACAAACACCGTGTTTGGTTGTTTAGGAGTTTCCAAAATAAATTAAAAAAATATTACTTTAGTCCCTGGAGATTAATAAAGAGTTTTAGTCCCGATGTGCAGAGACTAAAGTAACATTTTAAGAGCATGAGAAGTGAAAAAGGACTTAACGAGCAACATCATCATAATTCTCCTTCCGATATCCCAAATTAATTGGAGTCGGCGGAAGATGTTTTTTTCTTCCATACTTCTCTATTAGTCGTCATCTCGGTAGTCACTCCCTTTCTAGTCATATCATCTTTCACACCGTCCTTCCATCGCTTCTTTGGTCTTCCTCTACTCTTATATCCATCCACATCCACATTCATACTCAAAACTTTCCTGACGATATTTTCCTCATACCTCCACATCACATGCCCATACCACGACATCAGTCACCGGTGTCACTTTCAGACTTCCTCTTATATACTCATTCCTTATTCTACCCATTCGCGTAACACCACATATCCCTCTTAGCATTCTCATTTCAGCTGCGTCCATTCATACAACACAGCAGGTCTAGCCAGGTGCGCCAAAGTTCATATAAAATTGCAAAATAGATTATTGGAACTCCGAAAATGTATCTAATATAATTTTACAACGTAATGATCACTCTTCATACTCTTCATAATTATTTTTAATACTAATGATCGAAACTTATAATCATCTGAACTTATAACGCCAATATTCATGAAACCGTACACTATTCAGAATTTCTTTAATTTCTTACGTGTAGATTAAATTAGGTTAGGTTAGGTTAGATTTATCAAAATCTAAAAAAAGTAACAGTTTAAAAAAAAATGCATTATGAGTTGCGATAATTATGACTTAAAAAAGTATGAACAAAAAAGTATGAGTAAAAATTTTCGGAGTAATTATAGTCACAAAGTGTTATTTGTATAAAAAATCGAAAGATCAATTTTATATGAGTCAATATGGACCTGGTCTAGCCATTGTTCTTATAAATCGACCATTAGGACTTAACAAGCATGAGAAGTAATAATTATATTCTTAATCCAGGACCTGAACTAGGTAGCCCTGTATCCCGGGTTCAAATCAGCTAAATTATATATATATTCGTGTGATAACCGCGAGCATTTTCGATCCTGAGTCTCCCATAATCTATACTATCTATATTAATATTATAACGATGAAGAGTTTGTTTGTTTGTTTGCTTGAGCTCAGAAACTACAGGTCCGATTTGAAAAAATCTTTCAGTGTTGGATAGCCCATTTATCAAGAAAGGCTATAGGCTTATCATACTTACATAAACTGAAGCGAAGCGAGGGCGGGTCGCTAGTTTATACATATATTCCTTTGTACAGTCAACCAATTTGATTTCTAGGCCACTATGGACTTTGTCAGCGTGACATTGTAAATCAAATCATAGGAAGTCTTTTACGTTTTGGTTGACAACGTCACTTTAACATAGTCCAAAGTGGCCTAGAAATTAAATTGGTTGACTGTACAATAAGTACCTACCTAGTGTTTACTGTTGTCTACTACCCACAGTACAAGCCTAGACCTATTTTGGAGACTATACTCCAAGAAAAAGTGCAGTTGCACGTGATTGGCTAAAGTTGCACTCACAATGGGGCAGTTAATCAGTCGGCTCTAACATCTGTACGGTGCGGACGTGTTTGTTTCCCGTCTTGCGACTTATTGTTTATCGTTTACCTGTGACTTGGGCCGAGAAACGGACTGATATCTTTTATTTTTAAATAACATTGTGAACGTGTCCTAAGAAGATTATTGTGTGTTACTGCCCACTTGGTTACCTGCCTCTATTTAATTTTCAATTAACTATATCGGTTGGACGGTAAGCCAGTTCGGAGCAGACCCCTTACAGGTTCTGAACTCCTGGTAATACGAGTAGAATGACTAAACACTACTAACACTGTGCGAGTGAGAGAAGTCTATACTAGGTTTTAAAGTAAATGGAGTACCTATATTGGAAAAAAGAGTAGGTCCCCGTGTTAAAAAAAGCACTCCTTTTTAAGGCAGTCGTGTAAAAACCGCTCGTTTTCGTCGTCAATACGTGCGCGCTACATAAGCCTTGCTTATCTAGGGTTGACACTCGCGCAAATAAACACAATAATAATAATAATAGGATGTTGGCAATACTGCAGATTATTTATTTTATACTGAACACGAGCGCCCCTAGTACACGAAAATTACAGTAGTTTGGACCTCGTTAGATTGATCTAGATAAAATTTTATAAAACACATACAGTGAACAAACTCAGAAAAAGGTGTTGTTTTTCGATGTATGTTTCTATGTAAATTTCTGTGGCACCCGCTGCAGCCTAAACAACTTGATGGAATTAAATATATGACGTATCGTTAGACTCGTCTTTGTTGTGGGAGTGATAGACTGTATTATTTTAATCAAAGTTATGTTTTTAACTTAATATATATAGATGACAGTGTGTAAAAAACCGGGCAAGAGCATGTCGGACCATGCTCTGTAGGGTTCCGAAGCCGTAACGACAAACACAAAAAACTATCTCAAAAATCAACATGTATGAAACAATTTTCTATTTAAAGTTATTTGGCGCTGTCTTAGATGATTTTTAGTAGGTATAAACCCGTTAATCGCCTGTATCTCAGGAACTAATCATGTCTACTTAGCCGTAATAGTTTTCCTTTAAAATTCGTTATATGCGCTTTCGTTGAAGATTTTTTTCAGATTTTTAGTACTTGTAGTTTTGGCTGTAGGGGGGGGGGGACACTTGACTCTAACAAAAAATAGCGCTTTAAAGCTTAATATTTCATAAACGGATCCCTTAATCGAAAAATTGTTTTCATAAACCCGCAATATTTTTGAAAGACCTATCCAACGACACCCCACACTATGGGGTAGGCAAGAAAAAAAAAAGACATCCCCACGTTACGTGTAGGGGAGGTGCATTAAAAAAAAATATTTTTCAAAATTTTATTTTACCACTTTGTTGGCGTGACTAATATGTACATTCATGCCAAATTACAGCTTTCTAGTACTATGAGTCTCTGAGCTAGACTGGGGACGGATGGACGGACGGACGGACGGACGGACGGACGGACGGACATGGCGAAACTATAAGGGTTCCTAGTTTGACTACGGAACCCTAAAAAGGGTTATTATAAGTTAAGCGTGAGTGTCTGTGTATATGTGATGACGTATATAGGTTTTAAACGGATAAACCGATTTGGATGCCGTTTTTTTAGAGGGAAGCTAGTTTTATTGGGTTGGTTAAGGGTTTTAACTCTGAAACTATGGACCCGTCTTATATAGGTGATTTGTAACTTTTTTTTTGCCCTTATTAGTGTCCCACTGCTATATCCCCCTTTTCCTCCATTCCTAAATGGGTTGGTATCTATTTAATTATGTTTCCGGAAGTAGATACTATAAAATAAGTTTCCTATTTATCTAACTCCGAAGGTTACTTTAGTCTGGCTTCAGAGCAAGCTCGAATGGGCCGAGTGCCAGGAAGGGCCGCGGCCAAGTTTCTAACTTCAGTAACACATTATTATTTATCACCCGACTGTTAAAGAAGAAGGGTCATGTTACTGGTACAGTCTGTGGTATTATATAGTAGTTACTTGTTAGCTCTGTGGGGTTATTATGACGTACTTGTGCAATTCATTTTACGCTGAGAGAAAAGGACAGACTTGTCTGTCCTTTACGCTCACCATAAAATGAACTGCATAGTCATGTCATAATAACCCCCCTGGATTACAAAGGCAAAGGAGAGGGATATATAAAGTGATATGGAGGAGGCCTATACTCGTAGAGAGGTCCTCAATAAATTGAAATAAATAATTATATGACTATATACTTATGAATAATGTTAAAATAATGCGATATAAGAATGCATGAAAAATGAAAGGGGTTTGGGTAAAAGTGTTGTTATTTGTAAAAGTCATAACACTTTCAAAGTGAGCGGCCATTAGTAAAAGTGGTAAATAATGATAGAATAATTCAAAATAAACATGTTTTATTAGGTAATGTAATACTCTTAAGTGCATCGGAGCCGAGATATTTAATATTCTTCCCTAGGCGTACTTTTAGTACCAAAAACTGAACACTTAAATCTTAAATATATCGGCTTCGATATTATTTTTACCACAATAAATTATATATATTATCTTTGTGTATTTCGAGGTCCTCTAAATAACAATGTTAAAATCATCCGAGGCCGCTAAAATAAAAAAAATACCATATTCTTCAAACAAATTTACAGTAATTTAATGATATTGTAAAATAATACTGTATTCATTTTTACTGAGGAATAAAGAGGCTATATTATTATTATAACTTGTTCCCTCGAGAAGCGATTTCAACAAACGAGGTGGCATTAGATTCGTCCGTTTGCGAGTTACGACACCACAGATGGGCACACAGACACACATTAACAAATACACAGATACACACTTTTAACTTATAGGGTTCCGTACCCAAAGGGTAAAAACGGGACCCTATTACTAAGACTCCACTGTCCGTCCGTGTGTCACCAGGCTGTATCTCATGAACCATGATAGCTAGACATTTTCACAGATAATAGAAAAGAAAGAAAAAAAAATCTGGGTCACCTAGGATGAAGAAACAAACTTTATGTGATTATAAACAAAAAAAGATATATTGACGACATTATCGACGCATGCTGTGTGAGGTGTTTTTACACGACTGCCCAAAACAAGGAGAGCAATGTTTTCAGGGTTCATGCATGTATGTACAATTATTTCTTCCACCATAACTTCTAAAGGCCGATCCGATTTAGATATGTGTGATATAGGATACCTACATACATACATACCTACCTACATTAAATCACACCTGTTTCCCGGAGGGGTAGGCAGAGACCCACTTCTTTCCACTTGCTACGATCTTGACCAAAATTCATTCGCTTCTTCCACATTCATACATCGAGTCATGCACGCACATCGGTTTCGGGTACTTAAGATTCGGCCCTTTTCCAGTTTTTCTCCGATTTGACTCGAAAATTACGCCTAGGGCGACCCCTTCCGACCCGTGCACTCACTTTCGATCTGTATATCTCTTTCGTCAATCTTCTTTCATCCATAATCTTCTTTCTTTAGGACAGTGTTTTTCAAAGTGTGGGTCGCGACCCCCCGGGGGGTCGTGAGACCTGTCCGGGGGGGTCGCGAGGCTCAGCTCCGAGAAAGTCTTGTGACTAGATGGAAACATTTTTTTGAAGGATGTGCATTTCAATAAAACAGCAATCAATCTTACATATTTATTTATTTTATAATTATTAAAATATTTTTTTATTCAATCGAAGTATGAGCTTGTTTCTTTTGAACTAATTTATCAAAACACGGTTCCTGTCGCGACACGCAGACGATTAAATCATTTTCCAAATTTAATGTATTCCTCTTCTTTATTTTAGTGTCAACTATTGATGAAAAAGACAGCTCACACAAATAAGAAGTAGCAAAAGGGTATCAAAATACTAAGGGCTTCTTTTGCTAGATGGGGTATTCAATCATTCTTTTCACCCTGAATACTCATTGATACGGATACAAACTCCAGTTTTAGCATTGTTAAATAAGAGTTGGGCTCTAAGATTAATCGTACAAATTGGGTTTTGGGGGGTCGCGAAGCAATTTTGTTGGTCATTAAGGGCCGTGACCCCAAAAAGTTTGAAAAACACTGCTTTAGGATACCTAAACTGTTAAAATAGTACATTGTGTATTAAGGGTGGTAAAGAAAGAATTACAAACGAGAGTCTGTTAGAAGCCTGAAGCCGAAGGCTGAGGGCTTTAATGACTCGAGCTTTGTATTTCCTTTACCACCCGTGTAACATACAATGTTTTTCATCACAATTGCGAGGAAATGAAATAAAATCAGACAAAAGATCATATTTTTAACTTATTAGCGGCAGACTACATCATTGTCTGTGGCTTACCACAGATAATTTCAAACGTGTTCGGAGTCCGATTCTAGTGACATATGAGATCAATAGTTTATTATGCGAGATTGTTAGGAAATAGTATTCAACTGACATTTCATCTCGAATGAAACTTCATATCGAATGGCACAAGATTTGGGGTCCTGACGTATTGTGATAGTTTGAGTCCACGTATAATATTTAAAAAAAAAGCTATTACGCACTTAAGTAGCGTAATGGTAAAAAAAAGGTCCGCGGGTATTATTTTGGATTTACGGTCGATTTTTCTAGCATGTTAGGACACTATTTACGAGCAAGTGTGATGAAAATGAAATAACAACATTGGCAAAGTGACAGTTATTAACATAACTATATCGACGACAATATCAAAAATGCAGTCGATTTTTTAAAACCAATTAAGTTATTTGCAAAGCTTGTTTAAACTTTAAATGTACTCGTATCCTCGTCGGTGGAAGCCCTATCCCAAATTGGGTTCCGCACCAATCAGGATATAATCCGGTAAGAGACGCAAATTCGAGCCATTCAGCCGCCTCTCTTTCACACTAGCACTCCAATATATACGCCAGAGAGAGCCGAAGGACTGCTTTACGTAGCGACCTGAATATCCAATAACTCAGGCACTTTGCAACTTTAATTTGATATGTACTGAATATAAATTTAAAAGGAAACTCGTGTAGGTGTCTGTTGACTGTATTTGCTTTACCGATATATAATAGTAATGTTATTGGGTCTGTATTGGAACTCCTAATCGTCATTTGTCCTAATGAATCGTGTGTCTAAATTTTGCGCTGTTGATTCCATACGCTGTATTTTACTTAACAACATTTGTACACAGTTATTGACAATAAAATTATCTTATCTTACCTTATCTTATCATTCATCCTATAGCCATTTCCAGCTGTTTTTTTTGTGTTTTTCAACCCTAATTTAACATACCTGCAGATATTTTTAGGAAATTTAAAAGTTATCTAACTCAGCTGAAATAAGTTTCTGTCAAAAATGACATTTTTAGGACAAGCTTTTATTCTTGTCAAGACGATTTTAACAAGCCCTAACACGACGGGTTTATCATATGTAATTTAGGAGTTCCTATGGCCGCCCTGTGTCCATCATCAGACCAGCTCGATGGTATATTATTGTATTGTCATCAGAACTAAAGGCGTATGCAAATTTTCAGCTTCATCGGAAACCGGGAAGTGAGTCAAATTTAACTTGCAAGATTTGACCCTTACATACATACATACATTGCAAGTTAAATAAAAGCTTTTAAAATAATATGACAAACAATAATTCTGCGGTCCAACGGCAAAACGGTGCAAGTCAAAAACCCTACTTTTAGTTCACACCAGAGCTAATGTATTATATTTCACTCTGTTGCCACGTGTTAAATTGACGGTGAGGCAGAGTTCACAAAACGCTGTAAGTGGTCCGTTCCTTGTTCCGAGGCAGTGGCCATTTAGTACTTACAGCGTTCTGCGAGCCTAGTATGGCTGCGTCTATATCGCGTGTCAAAAGTGGATAAAGCATCCGTCACTTTTTGACACGATGTGGGTTCAGCCAGAAAATAAGATAAAGATAAATATAGAGATAAAGAGACATTTATTCGCAACAATACAAAGCAACATTGGGTACATAGATACAAAAAATAAGACAGAGAAACAGTTGCGAAACGGTCCCAACTCAGCATTCGCTAGCCGTAAAGCCAGCACTGGTCTTCCGTTGGAGCCGCTTGGTGAAGAGACGGAAAGTGACACACTTAACACAAAATAACATAAAATGAAAAACATCAAGGATCAAAATTGAAATCATTTGTAAGGCCTTGAACACGTTAACTTCGGGTATGTCCACAGGAAAGACGGGGACCTAAATCGGTGTATTACCTAGCATATAGTCCTCAGGGTTGGGAACTCACTAAATACTTCGTATCTTAAGATTGCAGTCTTGAGAAGGCAAATGGACTCAGATCACATTTACCATAAATAAAATAAAATAAATATCAGGGGACAATGTCATACCAATTGACCTAGTCCCAAACTAACGAGAAAAGAAAGGAAGGAATAAGGAGGCCTGTGCGTGTAAAAAAACCGTTTTAATTTAATTGCATTTGGTAAACTGATCGTGACCTATGTCAATGTATGGTGATAACAGATTTTCAACGGAAAAGTTAAGTTTGTCCCTCAATCTATTCTACGAGTATCTTTTCATTGGAGCAGCTATTTTCGTACAACTTTCGTCGTGGAAGTCCGACTCTCACTTGGCTGGTCTTTTTTTAACCATCCCTCCACCCGCTAGCTTTCGTTGATGACAAAAGCTTCGAAGCAACCTGAAAACATACTTTTAAATCGCGAAACATATTGCGAAGAGCGATCTCGGCGAAGTTTTCTCAACGAGAAAGTTCGAGAACAAAGCGCGAGCGAGATCGCCCCCGTCGCGGAATGGGGGCGCAATCGTAATCATTTCACGAACTTTTTATGACAAGATCTTGTCTGACTGTACACTTTGTTTGAGATTTAATGGCTGTGGCCTGTACATCTTCTGTATAGGATTGACGTGAGCTGCCAGGGAATATGCTTGGATTTTTTAAATTGCATTTGTCAACAGTTCCCAAAACTGAATTTAATATTAGATCCTATGAAATTGGCGGTTTATATGAAGAATCCTATGAAAACGGTGGTTTTCATACATTAAATATTGCCGATTATTTAGTAACGTCAAATGCAAACCAAACAAAATTCCGTTAGGAATATTGGACAATTCTAAAACACAAATCTTAATTACTTAAAAATAGTTAGCTTCATAAAACTCTGTGTAGGTAATTGAAACACTTGAACTCGCAGCACACGAAAAGAGTTGACTTCACACTTTAATTTTAAACATTAAAGAGGTAATTTAACCATATTATTTGTATGTAAAACCGTTGTAACATAGTGTATTAATGAAATTTAAAAATAATTTGGAATTGAAATGAATAAATTCCGTACGAAATAAAACACGTAAAAAAACGCCAATTTCATAGGTATAGAAATACGGATGATACAAGCATTTTCAACTGCTAATTACACAGCGATTAGACAAAGAGATCCGATATGCACTGTGACGCTGTATGTCACCTGTCATGACAATGACAGATGACAGGTGACATTTCAATATACACTGCGCAGCTTATGTGAAGCCAAGTGATGTATCAGCGTGTTGACTTTGCAATGTATACCGAATTGTCACCTGTCACATGTCATTGTCAAGATGGCAACATAAGGGGGCTGGTTTTACTGGTGGTATCGTTAGAATCCTTTTACCATCCCGGGTGATATGGGATACCTACATACATACATACATTAAATCACGCCTGTTTCCCAGAGGGGTAGACAGAGACCACTTCTTTCCACTTGCTACGATCTTGACAAATTTCTTTCGCTTTTTCCACATTCATACATCGAGTCATGCACGCACGTCGGTTTCGGGTACTTAAGATTCGGCCCTTATCCAGTATTTCTCCGATTTGACTGGAAAAAGTACGCCTAGGGCGGCCCCTTCCGACCCGTCCACTCACTTTCGATCTGTTTCGTCAATCTTCTTTCATCCAACCTTTCTAAATGACCGAACCATCGAAGCAGGCCCTTTTCAATCGTAGTCACTACACCTTCTTTTATTCCACATTTCTCAACCCAAATATACATATGAATAATCTTTTAGGATTTACAACAACGGCTTAAAGTCCTAGCAATAGTCGAGATTTTTTAACCAACTTATTATAGTAACCACCAGTTTTCGTTTTCGACCGCTTCCACGTCGCCGGGACGTGTCGACCTGTTAATTAAGACCATCACGCGACGACGGCAGCCGCGCCAGGGCCCCTGGCTCCTCTAGGAGCCAGTATAGTATGGGAGCCGAGATACTCGGGGTTAGAGCTATGCTGTCCCACCAAAGACGGTGGCTAACTTCATAGTAATAGTATAAGTATTTTAAATTTAATGTGGTTACCGATAGAGTGTAAAATACTTTAGCAACTACATTGGAGTTAGCCGCCTTTTTTAATAGGATGGTAGTATAAAGTTGTTTTGGCACTGGCTCCTTATGGCGCACAGTTTGTATGGGTTTTGGCGGGTTTGGTATGGCATGAAGTCGTTGTTGTTAAAGGCGTCCACCTGTCCTTTTTAGCGTGACATGTTGCTACATGTTTGGAATAAGGTTGCTGGTCGGTTATAAATTATATTAATTAAATAGATACAAATCTCTGTTATGAAAGTGATGCCTACTTTTAGAGCTTTTGAGAGAGGCGATTTTATAGTACATTGTGTATTAAGGGTGGTAAAGAAAGAATTACAAACGAGAGTCTGTTAGAAGCCCGAAGCGGAAGGCTGAGGGCTTTCATGACTCGAGCTTTGTATTTCCTTTACCACCCGTATTTGTATTTCCTTTACTTACAATGTTTTTCATCACGATTGCGAGGAAATGAAATAAAATCAGACAAAAGATCATATTTTAACTTTTTAGCGGCAGACTACATCATTGTCTGTGACTTACTGATATAATAATGTCAAACGTGTTCGGAGTCCGATTCTAGTGACAGTCGAGATCAATAGTTTATATGCGAGATTTTTAGGAAATTGTATGCAACTGACATTTCGTCTCGAATTAAACTTCATATCGAGTGGCACAAGTTTTGGGGTGTGGGGAAAGCTTTTTCATCACACTTGCTCGTAAATAGTGTCCTAACATGCTAGAAAAATCGACCGTAAATCCAAAATAATACTTTTTGTAATAGCTTTTTTTTTAAATATTATACGTGGACTCAAACTATCAAAATACATCAGGACCCCAATTCTTGTGTCATTCGATATAAAATTTCATTTTCAAGTAGGTAGTTGGATAACAGCAAAAGACAAAACAGACTGATATTCAATTCATCATCATCATCATCATCATGTCAGCTGAAAGACGTCCACTGCTGGACATAGGCCTCCCCCAAGGCTCTCCACTCAGACCGGTCTTGTGCTTTTCGCATCCACTGCGTTCCCGCGATCTTCACAAGGTCATCACTCCATCTTGTTGGATATTCAATTAGTTAGAATATTTTCAATGCTATACTCGTATATTTCAATTCACTGGTAAGACAGTAAAATTTGGCCGCGAGCTTTAGCTGTTTTGGACCAGGGGTGTTATTCTCTCAAAAACAACGGACGAACGAGCGAACTCGCAGCGGCGAGTTTAAGTAGTCCCGTCAGAGCGAACAAAACACATTTTGTTCGCTAAATATGTTTTGTTCGCACTGACGGGACTACTTAAACTCGCCGCTTGGACATTCACTCATCCGTCCGTCCGACCGTCGTTGTTCAGAGAATCACTACCCAGTAACAATCGTTAGGGTTCATTTAATATGATGCAAAGCAGTGAATTTTTATTATTTAAGGAGGCTCCCAAACAACAAATTAGATTTAAGCCGTTTTTTGCTATATATTAATAACGACAGCTGGGGGGTTATTATGACATAGTTATGCAATTCTGTTTACGCTGAGAGAAAAGGACAGAGCTATATAACTGCCATAGCTCTGTCCCTTACACTCACTGTAAAATGAACTGCATAGTTATGTCATAATGGTCCCTACACACTTGGAATATTCACAGAATAATTAGTTGTATATTCACTTTACAAATAAATTAAAATTAAATATTATATTGCGGCTTTTTATAGATATTGGCACGGAACCCTTCGTGTGCGAGTTTGACACCCACTTGGCCGGATTTTTGGAAAATAAATTGATGTTCATGAACGGGTGTCACAGAAGCGAAGCGAGGTAGGATCGCTAATAATCTAAATATATAAAAGGAGAAACTGACTGACTGACTGACATATCAACGCACAGCCTAAACGGCTAAACGTAGGCACTTGAAATTTGGAAGGGACGTAGCTTAGGTACCGCAGAGGTGCACTAAGAAAGGAATTCCCGAAATTCCCACGGGAACGGAAATTAGCGGGAAAATCCTTTTGTATGAAAAATCTAAACCGCGTAAGATAGCAAACCAACGAAGTGGTCACGGGTCTGCTAGTATACAATACAACGTGTGTCATAGTTGTTAAAATAAAAACGTTGACATATATTCTTTCAATGATTGTCACATCTATGAATAGTTACGGTAAGTAATTCCAAGACGCGCTGCGTCACGGCGACACAATGCGTCATGCGTCGTGACAATGACGCACTTGTTGTGCTGCGGAAATTAAAACCCGGCACGGTTTTGGTAAATCAATGTTTGGTCGGTAGCGCGGGAATGGTAGACGGATTGAGGACACAAGCTTTTACAAGCTTTTATTTAACTTGCTATGTATGTAAGGGTCAAATCTTGCAAGTTAAATTTTGACCCACTTCCCGGTTTCCGATGAAGCTGAAAATTTGCATACGCCTTTAGTTCTGATGACAATACAATAATATACTACCATCGAGCTGGTCTGATGATGGAGACAGGATGGCTATAGAAACTCGTAAATTACACGTGATAAACCCGTCGTGTGGCTTGTTAGAATCGTCTTGACGAGTAAATGACGACTGTGCAAAAAAAGTACAGTCGGCAACAAAAGCTTGTCCCAAAAATGAAATTCGTGTCACAATTTTTTTGTTGTAAAAGTGAGATGCACAAAGGCGAACTAATCCCTTAAAGGCTAAGGGTTCGAGTAAACCTGTAAGTGGTTGTGAAACAGTACCTAAACACGGTTGGTAGGTACTTTTGCCTACGATTAAACATTTTTGACATGTGTATAGGTACATTTGTTGGGTAAACTTATAGTTTACAACCGATTTAAAAAAAAAGGAGGAGGTTCTGAAGTCAACCCGTATATGTATATGTATATATATATATATATATATGTATAGATATATATTTCAGTATGATGAAGCCCCTTTAACCTCAAATGCGAAGATGTAATGGTGCGTGTCACCAACATCGTATACCAAATAAAAAAAAAGAATAATCACGCATAACTTTTTACAGAATTGCCCGATTTCAAAATAGTAGATTGTACAACAAGGGCATAAAACAAACCATTTTTTCCGAGACTTATGGTATCCAACCGAGCCGGCAGGCGAGGTTGGATAATTAAGTCGAGGATAAAATGGGTTTTAAGACCGAGTTATACACTCTGCTTTTCACTTCGATTACGAGGAAATAAAACAGTGATAATGTAAAAAAACTTTAATAAGTTCTTTTGCATTTTTTTCCATGTGATAATGTAAAAAAACTTTAATAAGTTCTTTTGCATTTTTTTCCATGAGTGTGTTAGGTGTGAGCATTATTTTCCTCTTCACGAGACGACATTTTAATTAAATTCCATAACACAACAAGTTTTGCAAAGAAAATAACTAATTAATAGTCCAAAACCTCTTTCCCGCCACTGTATTTCTGTTAAATTTTTTTTTTTTCTGTTTGCGATTTTTGACTTAGGTCGAACGCAATACTGCCAAGTTTATACCTACGTTGATTTTTTTATGTTCTTGTTAATAATGCTTGTTTTTAATAGTTTTAAATTTCTTCTTTGTTAGATGCAACTACGATGCAAATATAAATAAAATTAAAGTAAATTTATTCAAATAACAAGTTTATTTAATGTAGTCACCTCGTCTGTCTGGCTGTAGGGCTTAATTGTCTTAGTCTAGATGACGACAACCATTTATGCACTAGTGCATAAAATGCGATTTTATGCAGCCTATACCCAGCATAAAGAAGGACTTTACGAGCATGAGAAGTGAAAAATATTTTTGGGTTTGATAGAGTATATTTTGGTGGTTCCATTGTCACCAAATCTGAATCTGATGAAGTAAGAAGAAAGATAAAATATCATTTGGTGAAGGGGAACTGATGATGAAGACCACTAATAGCTACCAGAACTCCTCAACGGTACCTATTTCAAGGGTGGCGATAAGATATGATCATATGACTATAACGAAGAAAAATTAATTGTTTAAAAATGACTATGACTTTCCCGCTTGTGCTTGCGGCAAGCTTGAAATGTCTTTAAGTTTCATATCAACTAACATCGGGTTCCTATATTCAAACTGCGGATAGATAAGGCTTACTTCGGGTTAATTTCACATTTGCCCATACAAAATGTGGCAAATTTTAATTCGATGTAAGCCTATCTGTCCGCGGTTTGAATATCGGAACCAGCCATAAGAAGTGGAACTACATAACAGTTTATTATGAACACTAAAAAGTAACGCAAAAAATAGCTACTTTAAAAATGGTAGGTATCGGTAAGTCCAACTGAAGTCGGCGACTCACAATATTTTTATCCCGAAAGCCGATTTTTTCCGTTTTTGAATGCGGTTTTCTGTTTTTTCTACTTGCAACTGCGAGGGCTATTGAATGTGCAGTAACGTTGCACCGTTGCACCGAAGGCATCCCTCAAGAGGCGTCGTTATGCGGCGTCCGTCACGCACACTCCACATGCATATTTAGCTGCACGGCTGACCCAGATGCATAATGCACTTATTTTTACAGCGAGATAACGTGCACCTGAGGTTGCTTGGGCGGGGAACTTGTTTGTATGTAACGTTGTCACATCATAATAAAATAACGCTTTTTATAGCATCTGGCATAAATAGGCGTTCCATAGTCTCGTTCGTACCTATTTATTTTATCGAAACACCCGAACGTATCTTTACGTAGAATTTGAATGTCATCGAAAGGTGTTTCTCGGCGCATGCGTTTTTTTTTGATAGTCACATGTCTAACCTTCTTAATCTAAGTAAGTAATTAATGTTTAAGATGTCCTGAACACATTATGGTTTGCACAGAAAATAGAGTTCGATAAAATGATACCAATGATGAAGTGGAAATCGACGAATGATGGGCACCCTCGCCACATAAGCCACTAGTTTCTTAAATGGCCCAACTAATTTTCATGTGCGATTAAGATTGAACAGGGCATGCTTCGATGGTTCGGTCATTTGGAAAGGATGGATGAAAGAAGATAGACGAAAGATATACAGAGCGAAAGTTTATGGAACGGTCGGAAAGGGCCGCCCTAGGCGTACGTTTTCGAATTAAATCGAAGAAATACTGGAAAAAGCCCGTATCCTAAGTACCTGAAACCGACGTGCGTGCATGACTCAACGTATGAATGTGAAAGAAGCGAAAGAGATTTGTCAGGATGGGAAACAGGCGTGATTTAAAGTATGTATGTAGGTAATCTTCGTCTAACCTAGCTAAAAGCAATACAAGTTAATCCAAATACTTTTTACTGAACACCAAAAAAACAAAAAACAGAACAGTAAGTACATTCCAATTATAGGCTAGGTATAGAACAGGCGGTCCCTTTCCGATTGAAGTAGCACTACGTAATAAAACTGCATCCGGATCGGGACATCCGTGTAGGAGCAACGACCGACGCCACAGACATATGAACACACGTTAAGCTTAAAACCCCCACTGTTTGCACAGAGGAATAAAAACCAACAAGACTCAGCGACAAACAATCGTGCTGATTATACAAATATTAATGACAAAATATTCATAACTAACAAACCATATTTGTTCACACATAAATTAATTAACTCTGTTTGTCGCTGTTAGCTGTAACTCCCACAAGTGTCCCAATTAACGGAGTGAATAATTCTCGTCCCAGAAGATCTCGAGCCTTGTGGAACACTGGGTCGGCCGCTCCAAGCGTGGAGCGGGCCGCCGGGAAATTTGAATCACCAGCTTTCAGGGTCGGGTTGGGCCTAGGTCTACAGAGAATATTCCCCTTTTTTACGGCTTCAATAAAAACTGATTTCATGTAACAAATATTTGAGTTTTTATTTTGAAAAGCTATAAAAATAACCAAAATATAAGATAACAAAGATTTTTCCAATGTCTTTCTAGCAAAACAGAGTTTTACGTAGAGTTTATATGGCCGACTTCGGATCTCTCTGTCTAATTAGCGGTTTATAATGCTTGTATCATCTGTATTTTTTTTAATTTCACTTTTGGTGATCTCTTTAAGGTATTTTCATATTTTGTTAAGAAATGGGATTTAAAAGTCACGGTAAAACCATATCGTAGTTAAAAACGGTCAAGTGCGCGTCGAACTCGCGCACCGAGGGTTCCGATCCACCGCACAGCCGGTATTATTAAATACCGATTCAAAATCGAGCCTAACTCACACTTGAGATTATTTAAGTATTTGTTGTTTTGCTTCACAGTTCGTGCGGTCACGAGCGTTAATTTGGGACCCATTTCAAGGAAAATATGCTTGAAGTCGTGTAACGTTCGGTACCATCTGAAGTGGAATTTGTTTTTCAAAAGAAACAACCGAGTATCAACAATACTATTATTTATTTAAAATTCGGGTCGTGAAGGTAAAAAGCCCAGGTCTGGTTCCGCTGTCGTAGGACGGTACTCCCCTGCAAGGTGGTTGAGGCTGCTAGGTCTTCGGGGAAGGCAGCAGGAGTGAGAGATGCACCCGGGCTGGGAAGTGCCGGCAGGAGTTGGCTGGTGTCTTGCGTTTTAATAAAAATTCCCAGACTCGAAGGGTAAAAGTGACACCCCTTATCGGGGTCCGAGATATCACTTACAATTTACTTATGTGAAACCAAAAAACGTTGGAAGTTACAAAGTTCTAACGCCGCGAAGAAAAGATAATTCAATTACTTTCTTAAAAGTTTTATGGCGGCGCGTATGAGGACACGGAATTAAGCCGTGAACGCTCCGACATAGGTGTGCGGTCGCTGGCGTTTGCAAGGGAATTCCTGGCGGCGCGAGCGCTACCCGAAATTTCGGAATTAAAATAACGCGACGAGTGAAGTGTAGAACGCTGACTACGTAGATGATTAAATATTATATTAATATTTATTATTTTAATTTAGTTATTCATTTTATTATTTGATTATTAGTTTTTATATGTTTGATGACTTAGGATTATTTAGTAGAATTCATTTCCTTTATTATTATTTATCTTTTTTTTTTTTAATTAAACATTTTAAGGAAATTAGCTAAATATAATTATATCATCTACATAAACATGAACGTGCAACGTTACATTACTCCGCGCGCCACAAAAGGATTTTATTACTAAACACAATAAAATCCGCACTTAAGTTTTATGTCCGTATTTTCCTTCCATAAATTCAATCTTCCATTCTTCCTCATTCAAACCAGCTATAATGACCATTTAGAGGGCCAGTAACGCATCCTAACATTTATTAAGGTGAACATAACTATAACAATGTTTACCCGTACGCACAACTACAGCACACGTTGGATAATTTTGACTGCACAGATGTGAGTAATGCAACTAACATGAAATATTTTAAAATTTAGGTGTTAAGCCCTATTAATTTAAGATCCTTAATGTGCCAAGTTCCTGAATTTTTCCCTGTCATGTCCGCTAAGACATAAACTAAGGGAGACTTTTTGTCTATTACTCGACATTTTATGAATTTTGGAGCAAGTTTTTTACTAAAATACTTGTCCTTTTCGCTCAGGACATACGTACGTTTCATTACGGTATCCCCAACTTTAAATTCGGAGGATTTACGCCGCAGGTTATAGTGCGAAGTATTTTTAACGTGCGCATGCCAGAGTTTTGATTGAACTATGTCAAATATTTTAGATAAACCACCTCGGTTCTCGGCGTAAACATCACGCGGAAGGAAAATCATCTCATCGCCCAGATCGTTATCCAAATAGTGAGTGCCACAAATTGCTAATTCTCTGCCGAAAACCAAAAATGAAGGAGTGAAACCAGTCGCCTCATTCACCGAATTGTTAATGGCGAATTGTACCTTGGGTATGAAGGTATCCCACGTCCGATGGTCATCCTCTACAAATGTTGACAAACAGGTGACTATAGTGCGGTTATAACGTTCGACACTGTTGACCTGTGGCGTGAATTTTGGCGAAAAAAATATATTTGGGATGTTAAATTCTTTAAATAGAGACTCTGTCATTTTACTGGTGAATTGACTACCGTTGTCTAAAAATATTGTTTGAGGGGAACCATGTATCAAAAACACTGACTCTTCTAAAAACTTACAGAAAATTCGGAATTCAATTCAGCCACGCCTTGCTTGTTCTTGGTCAGCCTGAACAGGGAGTCGTTACGTATCGTAAAATTGGAAAAATTTTGGGGCTTCGTAAGGCAAGAGTTATAAATATTCTTATACCACAAATCAGTAGTTTTCGAGACAAAACCTGAAGTACTGATTGCGTGAGCAGGAACAGCTCTTGAAAGAGCATCTGGAATGACGTTATCAACGCCGCGTCTATGTTTCAGCTCAAAGTGAAAAGCAGACAGACGTACACCCCAGCGTGCCAATCTACCGGTTGGGTTGCTTAGAGAAAGGAACCACTTTAAAGCGCTGTGGTCTGTATAGACAGTGAACGGTTTTCCGTTCTCTAAGTAACACCTCCAGTGCTCCAAAGCAATGACAACTGCCAAAGTTTCGCGCTCGGTAATGCTGTAGTTCCTTTCCGCAGCTGACAACGACTTGCTCATATAAGCAATTGGGTGTTCCTTACCATCCACGATCTGGGTAAGCATAGCCCCCAAACCGTAGTTGCTGGCATCGGTATGCACCTCGAAAGGCTTGTCGTAGTCAGGGCAGGAAAGAACGGGAGCAGAAATCAGGCACTCCTTGAGCCTGTGAAAGGCAGTGTCAGCTTCAGTAGACCAGACAAAAGGTGGTCCACCCTTTTTATTCGAAGTCAGCTTATTAAGAGGGCCTGCTATATTGCTGAAGTTGGGGACAAAACGACGGTACCAGGTAGCGGTCCCGAGAAAGCGCTTAATGTCCTTCCGACAAGAAGGTGTCGGATAGTTAAGGATAGCTTCCACTTTCTCTGGATCGGTACGTAGTCCACAACTGTCCACAACATAGCCCAGATACTTAAGCTGACTTCGGAAAAACTTACATTTATCTGGGTTGATAGTGAGATTGGCCTGCTTTAACTTTTCCAACACACGGAGCAAGAGGGCGACGTGGGAATTGAAGTCGTTCGACACGACAATAATGTCGTCGAGGTAAGCGAAGACTTTAAGGTCAAATTCTCTGAAAAGCATGTCGACCAATCTCTGTTGAGTTGCAGGTGCGTTCGTAAGTCCAAACGCAGTACGTTTGAAACGGAAGGTGCCACGTCCTGGGACATAGAACGCCGTCTTGTCTCGATCTTCGGTTGCGATGGGGATTTGCCAAAACGCTTTGGATAAGTCAATGCTAGAAAGGTAGCGCGCATCACGCAGATTGTCCAATATTTCGGACACGTAGGGCAAATTGTACGCGTCACGTATTGTCACCGAATTCAATTTTCGACTGTCGAGGCAGAAACGGGGCTGGCCATTCTTTTTCGTAACTATGAGAACTGGTGAAGACCAAGCGCTCATACATGGTTCGACAACATCGAGACCTAACATTTCGTCAACTTGTTCAACTAAAATGCGCTGTCTTTCCGGCGACATCCGATAATAACACTGTCGGATAGGCTGCGCATCCCCAGTATCAATACGGTGAATGATTAACTTGGTCTCCCCTAAACCCTTGATGTCGGCAGAGATATCATTGAATTGAGCAATAATGTTGTCAGCCAATGACTTCAGATGAGGACAACCGATCGTAGGCCTGAATGTGGGGCGGGTGGTTTGTGTCTAGGCTAGCATTCTCAATTAAAGATTTCGAAAAGGTCACACTTTTCAGGTTTTTTGGAAAAATTTCGAACTTGTGCCAGAAGTCTATTCCTAATATAAGATCAACGTTAATGTCCGGCACTACAAAAGTTTTAATCAAATGAAAACTGTTTTCAAATTGGATCGGTAGATTTACGTAGCCTATGCTATTCATCAACTGACCCCCTGCAGCTGTGACTGTAATAATATGGTCCTTATGGATCACTGAACCCTGCTTTTGCAGTTTTTTAAAAATAGTGTTGCCTACAATTGAGACTGCAGAGCCCGAATCCAAAAGTCCAAACAATTCTAAATCATGTACTTTTATTTTAGCATACGGCCTAGGGTCGTCAAAGGACTGTTCCCGCAGAATAGTGTTAATTTTGTAAGAATTGAAATAAAATGTAATCGTTTGAAGCCAGTTAGCCCAATCTTTACTGTCAAATTTACTTTGAAGATTGGGGGGTTCACTATTCCGCGAGGTAACTAGTTTTTTGAAGGGCCCGGCTTATTTTTATTGCAGTTTGGGCAATTCTGTGTTTTAACACCCTCATGTCCACAAACAAAACACACAATCTTATCCTTATTTGCATTGCACTGACGCAAGTTGTGGGTGTTATCACGACACCGAGGACAATAAAATGTTTTGGTGGCAGAGGTTTGCATTGCATGTACATATTTATTATTATTATTAGAATAGTTCTTGTTGGTTTGTAATTTATTTGGATTAAATTTATTATAATTATTAGGATAAGTTCTGTTTTTATTATAGTTTTGATTAAATGTACTTTGGCAAGAATTTTGATTGTCAATATTAAATGATTTTTGTGATGAATTACCACTATACACAAATTCTGGTGCCATGGTGTCTGATGTCCTCTTGGGAGGCTCACGGAAACCAGAAAGACGTGCTTGGATGTTTTCGTAATTACGGCACAGGGATCTCAAGGTGTCGATGTCGGTAATTTCTGAAACCGAAGCTAGGGTGCTCGCGTAACAGGGCCTGATATTATGAAGAAGTATCTCAAGCTTATCGTCATTTGCCAGATCCTTTGTAAGACGAGAAAATAAACCAGACATAATTGACAAGTATATTGTTATGTTCTCCGATTCACCTTGAGTCCTGGATCGTATTTCCGAGAGCAACCTGTAGTCGTAATCTGCTTGATCGAAATCCTTCTTAAGGAGGCTAATAAGCTCATCCCAACCAGACACTCGATCCTGTATGCTACGGAACCAGTGCAACGCGTCACCAGTGAATATTTCGGTACCATAAGACAGTAGCTTTGATGAGGAGATATTCCTGGCTACCTTAAATTCCGTTATGCGCTGAATAAAAGATCGCGCGCAAGACTTCCCGTCGAACCTTAATCTGGTGAGCTCACTGGCTATGCTACGGTCGCACGACACATTAATGTTTAACGGTGGACAAGCTGGCTGGTCCAAGGGCATGCTAGGGACCGAAGGAAGTAATGGGTCCACAGCATTGTCTTTGACGGCATTATATTTTTGAAATAAGTTTTTGAAACCGTCTATGCAAGACTCGTGTGAACGTTTAGTCGCATCATCAACCACTATCCGATTAAGTCGGTGGTAAACGTGATGAATATAATTTTGAACACGTAATAAATCGTTCTTATCTGGTTGTGAATCAAAAATAGAGTTGGCTTTAGTGATGACGTCACTAACGCCTTTCAGATCTTCGACTATTGTAAGAGGGCTTTCCAGAATGTCCTCGGAAGGAAATTGAGGTCCTAACTTCGAAATCTGTTTCCGCAATTCCGTGACAGTGGAAGCTGGGTTAGCACCTCTGATAAGCACCTCGTACTCTAATTCTGCTTTTTGCAACGTTAAGAACTTAACGCGGTATGCCATTGTAATAAACTATATTTAAACCACAAAACTACAACAATTTAAAACGTAATAATTTAACGTACCCCAACTAGGAAATGTTGAACAAGGTTTAAAAAATTTATCCGTTCTGTTACAAAAGTAAGCAAAAATAACAACGTTATGGTTGGCAATTAATAAATTTAAAAAAACAACACAGAAAATAAAACAATAAAAAACATTAAAAAAAAAATGCAACTAATGCGTACACCCTTCTGAGCTTAACAATATTTGTTACAAACAGTGAAAGAAACAAAAAAAAATAATGTTTAAATTTATCTCGTCAGGCTACAACGCCGCCACAACTGAACAAACTGCTAATGATGCAGATTACGCATACAGGGTGTTTAATTTTTTTTATTCATTATTTCTTTACGGAATAACTATTGGGAAAAAAAAACATTCACAGGCAATATAAAGACATTATATACAGGGTGTACACTTCAGTTACGAGCAACCAAAAAAAAATACAAAAAAGTAACGTTTCACAAAAAATAAAATAAAAGCACTAAACACACAACTACTTCTACGAAGCAAAACCAGAACCTTAAGACCACGTAAAGGGCGCCAGTGTAACGTTCGGTACCATCTGAAGTGGAATTTGTTTTTCAAAAGAAACAACCGAGTATCAACAATACTATTATTTATTTAAAATTCGGGTCGTGAAGGTAAAAAGCCCAGGTCTGGTTCCGCTGTCGTAGGACGGTACTCCCCTGCAAGGTGGTTGAGGCTGCTAGGTCTTCGGGGAAGGCAGCAGGAGTGAGAGATGCACCCGGGCTGGGAAGTGCCGGCAGGAGTTGGCTGGTGTCTTGCGTTTTAATAAAAATTCCCAGACTCGAAGGGTAAAAGTGACACCCCTTATCGGGGTCCGAGATATCACTTACAATTTACTTATGTGAAACCAAAAAACGTTGGAAGTTACAAAGTTCTAACGCCGCGAAGAAAAGATAATTCAATTACTTTCTTAAAAGTTTTATGGCGGCGCGTATGAGGACACGGAATTAAGCCGTGAACGCTCCGACATAGGTGTGCGGTCGCTGGCGTTTGCAAGGGAATTCCTGGCGGCGCGAGCGCTACCCGAAATTTCGGAATTAAAATAACGCGACGAGTGAAGTGTAGAACGCTGACTACGTAGATGATTAAATATTATATTAATATTTATTATTTTAATTTAGTTATTCATTTTATTATTTGATTATTAGTTTTTATATGTTTGATGACTTAGGATTATTTAGTAGAATTCATTTCCTTTATTATTATTTATCTTTTTTTTTTTAATTAAACATTTTAAGGAAATTAGCTAAATATAATTATATCATCTACATAAACATGAACGTGCAACGTTACAGTCGTCAATGTCATTAGAGATGTCACGTCATTTGTAACTTTCAGGAATCTCAACCTTATTGTTGTAGAATGTCAGATTGACTTTGGATCTAAGATGGGTACCAAATTAAATCTCGTGACTGTACTATAATCATACCGAATTTGACTCTTTTACGAGTATGTTTTACGGTCTAGTAAAAATAAAAATACGTCGACGTACTTTCGTAAAAATTTACCGCCGTCATTCTGAGAAAATCAAACCAACCATTCGACAGGCTTTTCGATAGGCTTTTGGAGGCTTTCGACAGAGTTAACTATCAGATCCTGTGGCAAAAGCTGGAGGAAGCGGACGTACCGGTTGATTGCATCAATATTTTTAAATATTGGTGTAGCAATCAATCGAATCAGGTGAGATGGGCTGACGTGCTGTCTGAGGAGTATAGGCTAGAATGTGGAGTGAGGCAGGGTGGCCTAACCTCACCTAAGCTGTTTAACTGGTATGTGAATGACCTATTGGGCGAGCTCAGCGGCATGCATGCGGGATGTCATATTGAAGACACATGTCTCAATAATATTAGTTATGCGGATGATATGGTGCTGCTGAGTCCGTCCGTGGGTGCACTAAGACAGCTTGTGGGCAGGTGTGAAGCGTATGCGAAATACCATGGTCTAGTTTACAATGCTACCAAGAGTGAGTTGATGGTGTTCAAAGCCGGTAAAATAAAGCCCTACTACGTACCTCCGGTCACTCTTGGAGGCACTGTACTTAAAACAGTGCATAGTTTTAAATATCTTGGTCACATAATCACTGACGACCTGTGTGATGATCAAGATATTGAAAGGGAGCGTAGGGCGTTATCAGTGAGAAGTAATATGCTGGCCCGCAGGTTTGCGAGATGTTCAAATGAGGTTAAAGTTGCGCTATTTAAAGCTTATAGTCAATCCTTTTACGCGAGCAGCCTGTGGGTTAAGTATACGAAACGAGCTTATAACGCCCTCCGAGTGCAATACAATAACGCTTTCAGGATACTGCTGGGTCTGCCGAGGTGGTGCAGCGCCTCAGGTATGTTTACGGAGTCGCGCACAGATGGCTTCCTGGCGATCATGCGTAAGAAAATCGCATCACACATGGGTCGCGTCAGGAAAAGCCCCAACAGTATCCTGAAAATGATAGCTGGCAGGTTTGATTGTCCGATTTTTATTAACTGGGTAGGACAAGTCAAACCTATTTTTACATATATAAAATTAATAAATAAATAAGTTAAATGTAGTAGGTAGTAGTATTAACATAGTCTAAGTACCTCTGTTACTAACAAATGTTATGGGTCTGTCGGCCTGAAATAAAGGATTCTATTCTATTCTATTCTATTCTATTACCATACAGTCATTTTAAGTTAGGACACATTAAAAGGGTCCCGTTGGCCCTTTGGGTACGGAACCCTAAAACATCAAAAGATGCAGTCAGGTTGTCCAAATCCTGTATATTTTTATTAATAACACATTTAACTTTCCCCGACCCACTTGACCCCAGCCGATGGCGTCCCGGCGGCCCCGACCACGCTAGAAACAATCGGCGGCCGGAGCGCGAGTAACGCGACCGCGGGGGAAATTTCACAGTCGCCGGGGCAGATTGAAATAGGGGTAAACTGATGTATTTGATCAATTTAGGGCAGAGTTTTTAACCACCGAAGCAAAAGGGTGTTATGAGTTGTACCACTATGTGTGTGTGTGTCTGTCTGAAGTAACGTATCATTTAAGTAGAATAATTTTCATTTAATTGAAAACCATTTCTCGCCGCATGAGTAAATTTTTTTTTGGTAGTCATTAATCTAACTTAACCTACGTAATTAACTTTTTATATATCTTGAAATCACCACGATTTCAGCAGAAAATAGCGTTCTATGAAATGAAATTCGATAAAATGATACAATCGATGAAGTGAAATTCGAGATAATTATGGGTTACCGTCGGTCTGTAGCACCGTAAGCTCTTAAGCGGGGGAACCGAACCGTTCTTTTTATTTGAAAGCGGGTTTTTTTAACGGTAGTTCTTAGCTTAGTTTTTTAAAAATGTCTCTCACAGTAATATAAGGGCTAAGTTCGCCTTTGTACATTCCTATTGTGTAAATATCGTATTTGAATTTCTGTGTTTTGTTCACTAAAGAGTTAACATACATCCATAAAGAGTGCGAGGGACAGAGCACTCGACTCGAAATAGAGGTCGAACTGATGTATTTGATCAACTTTGGACAATTTTTTGATTATGTTCAAAATACGTAATGGGTCAAATCATAGCACCTAGTGGTTTTATTTCTGAAACCATAAACATTTCAGGATTTTTTGTTTACCGTTAGTTTAGGTCAGGTTTGTTTTCAACGCCCCTGAGTAGTTGTATCATGAGATTATGACGCACTATGTATTTTGTACTTTCATTATGATACGTATCGGCGCCACTCAGAATCCCTAACAACGTTTGTTCTAACACATCGTTTGTCCGAATTTTCATTTGCCCTAAACTGGTTTTCAGATGAGTCAGGCAACTTTTTAAGTTTTCTAATTACATCTGCGGTTCGGTTAGGGTTATATTACAAGAACACAAACTGCCGCAGAGACGTCAATTAATTTTAATGATTGTTTAGTGACGTGTTGTCTTATTCTATTGCTATAGCAAAGAATGTGACAGCAGCAACTTTAATCAAGCATTAAATTTAATTGACGTCTCTGAGTGCAGCAGTAAAAAGTTTTAAAATTTAAGCGAAAATGGCTTTAGGGTAAGTGAAAATTCGGACAATCGAAGCAATAGGACAAATGACGATTAGGAGTTCCATAGGGGAACCAAGAGGATGGTTGATTACAATCAAAGCTTTATTTCCAATTAATTAAATTAGCTTTATGTTGGTGTCCTAAAATGTTTTCGAGGAACGAAGAAGGTCCTTCATTTATGGGGCGGACGCGGCGTTTCTTGAAATATGAAAGTAGTGAATAAACTAGCTCGGAGAGGGCTCCGTACGTTTTATGAACTAATCTATTCTATACGAGCAATATTTGTACCTAATCACGTTATCGAAAACGAAATTTGCAATATAAGGGTTTACAAAATTCAAAAAATTCAGAATTCAAAATATTTATTCAGTAAATAGGCCACATGAGGGCTCTTTTACACGTCGGTAATATAGGGTGAGTCTACCAGCAGCGCTTCGGACAAGACCATCATTGCGGAGACGAAGCGCCGCAAGAAACTCCAGCAGAAGGTCATTCTTTCAATTATAAAAGTACTTAAAACTAAGTTACATTAAGTAAAGTAAGTTACATTAGGTAATAAAGTAATAAATAATAATTTCTAAAAGTACCAAAAATTAAATCATTACAAATGTAAGGTCAATAAGATACTAGATTTAAGTTATTGTATCTAACCATTATGGATTTATAATATGAAATAAAATATTTGAATTTGAATTTGAAGAAACCTTAAATTAAAAAAAAAAATACTATGAGAACAACACGACGAGGTCTCTACGTAGCGGTAGCAAAAAATCTGTGTCAAGAAGGTTTTCCTGTAAGTAAAAAACTATTTGCTGTAGATTTAAAAAAAAATAGGCCCAGTACTTTTGGAGATGATGTGGGAAGAAGAAGAAGAAGAAGAAATACATTTATTCTCTACACAGAAGACACACAAATATACAAATGAAAGATAACAAACAATGTGACAGAAACAGCACGGAGTGTGTCAAAGCTGGACGTCACACATACAGCGCTGATTTTCAGCCAGTACCGTTTTGGTGACTGTACAAAAACATACTATACTGTACTATAGGGGGGGTGGGGGTATTTTCGACAGTATTGGCAGCGTTTGGGGAGCAAATCGGCTGTAGACGTACAGACAGACAAACACGGGAGTGATCCTATAAGGGTCCAACTCGTACGAGTTGGACGCGAAACCATATCAAATTCATTTCTTTAACATATTTTTTGTTACGTCCGCAATAGAAATACACACTCTGTAATAATGATCTACTGTCTACCTACTCGTATTACGGTTTAAGAGGTACAGCCATATGAGAGACAGACGAACGGACGGACCACGGAGGCTTAGAGATAGGGTCTCGTTGGCACTCTCTGGATACGAAACCCTAAAAATGGCAAACGGTAGTAAAGTCCGGGAAGATTACGTTTATTCGCTTATGTTTACGATGATTTGAGTACTCCCCTAAAGTTTTTTAGGAGGCACGTCTTACAATCCACAGTAAATGCGATCGCAAACAAATTCGTGTGTTTTGGAGTGGAAATACATGAAAATTGTGCTTCGTCCGTGTAATCCTACCGGCTGCGCCAATGTGGTTTTAAAATGCGAAGGTATACTGTACGAGTAAGTGTGTAATTAAATAGTTAGAGCCTAATTAGACAGATAATTAGCTATAATAACCGCACAAGCACCATGACGTGTGTGTCAATTTTTAACCTTATGACGTACTATCTTAATAAACTTCAAGCTGAACATCTAATCACAAGCATGACAATAACAATGGCAGTCACAATGACAAGGTTCTAAGTATGCTCAACATTTTTATTGGGTGACTGTACAAAGAGTGGTGTTATTAGTTGTATATTTGTGTATGTGTCTGGCATCGAAGCTATTAAGCCGATAGACCACTTTGAAATCATAAATCATAATTCATAAATCATAAATTTATTGTGTATGGAAGTTGGGTATACATGGGTTGTTACAATTACTTAATTAGTGTCACCAAGTTCTATCTTTATAGATGTACACACAATTTACTTACTTATGTTACCAAATAAGCAAAACAATAATAGTAGTAGTATGTCACAATAAAAAATTTAAATACGTAAACCAAATGAAATTAAAATACAGTTTACATTAACTCCATTACATTCCGTCATTAATAATAATTAAAATCTAGTCAGGTTTATATTCCATGTATTCTTTTAAAAGAAACGCGTTTTTAAAAGAAAGCTCGTTCAACTGGGGTAGATTTTAGCTACGTTTTTTGAAATTCTTTCAAAAATGCACAATGCACACATAATGGCGGATTTTAGGTGCCATACGAATCCATTTCCATATTTATTAATAGGGTACCTACTTATTAAAATGAAGAGCATAAAAATATACACAGCAAGTTGCAACATGAATCTATAATTTGGACCATTCTAGTTTTACCTCGAAAGTTTCAAGACAAACTATCGGGCATACACAAAAGAAAATATTCTTTTCACTTCTCATTCTCTTAAAATGTTATTTAAGTCTCTGCACATCGGGACTAAAACTCTTTATTAATCTCTAGGGACTAAAGTTATATTTTTTTTATTTATTTTGGAAACTGCTAAAGAACCAATCACGGTTTTGTGAATGGAGGATTATCGCCATTTTCGATGTAAATTGTATTTCGAATATAAACCTGACTAGATTTTAATTATTTTTTGAGCGTGGAAATAACCTCAAAATGACAACTGTGCAAAATTATAAAAAATAATGATTTAATTTCGTTAAGCACAATTAATGATTACGAACATGAATCAATTTAATTATATTAAGCATCGTCCAATTAGTTATAAAATAGTTTTCAAATTTGAATCTGTTGGCTAAATTAGCAAGCATTTAAAGCGTCACTTTACAACAACAAAAAAACCGCGGAACAATTTTGTTATAATCAATATTGCAATTTCGTATAATGTAGAACGTCGTTTTTTTCAAAGTGAGTGTCCGCTTCGGTGGCTAAACATTTCGTCTCATTATGGCTTGTTTTAGTTGTTAAACCCTTGTTGAACAATCTACTACATATTTAAAGCTTACTATTTGTGGGGGTTAGAACACAGTTGAAGTGGACGGTTCCAACGTAACCCTAAGTAGGACTCAGCTGTTAAACCGGCTCTTAGCGGCGGCCACTCCGGCGACACTAACTTGTTTTTATCAAGCGAAATAATTTCCTGCTTAGTTAGAGGCAGCTCCGTCGAGGGTCCGTCCATCGTACAGTCGAGTTCATAAAATATGTGCACACTTTAGTACAGTCACGAGATTTAATTTGGTACCCACCTTAGGTCCAAAGCCAATCTGACATTCTACTTGACATCTCTAATGACTTTAAGCATATTTTTTCTTGAAATGGGTCCCAAATTAACGCTCGTGACCGGACCTTGTCACGTCAATCGCTGTAACGATTCATGTATGGCAGTTTAAACATGACATTAAATAGACAAGGTCTCCAAAAAACGGAGGTTCTCAATTCGTCGGTATATTTTTTGTCAAGAATCTATTTGAAAGCTGGTTCTTCCCGTTTGGTCCCATTCTTATCAAAATTAAGATCTGATGATGAAATCAATAAAGAATCGACAGAACTTTTAAAAATGTACAGGCACACCTATAGCGATTTCGGTATTTTTCATTGTAACTCGTGTATTTGCTCTCGGAAAGCACTATTTGGTGAAGTGGGACTGATGAAGAAGACCATAGGTGGCCACCGGAACTCCTTATTTCAAGGCTTATTTAAGATATTTCGATCGACGAACTAAGAGCCTGCTGTTTGATCAGTAGTTAAACTAACTAAATGTTAAAATTCAAAAAAGAAACTGAAAATTTGACACATTTCCTTGAGATTCCTTCAAATTTTCGATTACTTTTTCTAATTTTAACAATTAGTTAGTATAACTAACTACTGATCAAACAACAGGGCCTTAAAAGTATAAAATAAAATTAAAGTTAACAAAACCGGCCTCCAAAAAAAATTACTTCTTATAAAAGGGTAGGTAATAAATAGGTCAGTCCAACTGAAGTCGGCATCCTACAATATTTTACAAGCTTTTATTTAACTTGCAATGTATGTATGTAAGGGTCAAATCTTGCAAGTTAAATTTGACCCACTTCCCGGTTTCCGATGAAGCTGAAAATTTGCATACGCCTGTAGTTCTGATGGCAATACAATAATATAGTATCATCGAGCTGGTCTGATGATGGAGACTCAGGGTGGCCATAGGAAGTCCTAAATTACACATGATACACCCGTCGTGTTAGGGCTTGTTAGAATCGTCTTGACGACTGTGCAAAAACAAGTACAGTCGGCAACAAAAGCTTGTCAAAAAAATATAATTTTTGACAGAAACTTATTTTCAGTTACGTTTCTCAAGATAGTCGTTGCAAAATAACCGCGGAGATAAACAGATCTACTCAACGATAAACAGAAGTAGGTTAAAGAAGGGATTACGACGGGAGGAAATATTAAAAGAAAAGAAAGCGGAGGGACAATAATTTTGTTAAAATTTATGGTTCCGTCTAATCTCGGGACTTGGGGGGGTCCCGGGGGACAGCGGGGGGGGGGGATGATAAATAGGTAATGTTTTAATATTCTCAAATATGACAAAACAAGAGGGATGGTACAGGGAAAACGCGATGGACTCTTGTTTGCGAGTTTTTTTACCAAAGACAACTATGTCGAAAAGTAAGGATTCTATGTTAAGGCATGCAGTCAGAGCAGTTTGATACCAAGGAAGCCCTAATACACTGTTTATTAACCCCCGACGCAAAAAGAGGGGATATTATAAGTTTGACCGCTGTGTGTCTGTCTGTGGTATTTCGATAGATTTCATGTAAATTGGTTAAGCCGTTTAAAAGATATGAGCTCTGAGAGAAGCGGCCACCTTATGTCGGGGATTTTTATCGACACTGAAACTTTCAATGAATTGAATGGGCATTGGGTAAATGGGTAAGGCCACGGGGCGTTCGAACCGCCCTGTCTTGTGTGTTACCAAAATAGACAAAGATTTATGTCTGTGGCATTTATTTTTAATTACAATAGGTAGTTATGATTAGGTTCTTACATAATACCTGGAAAATAAATGCTTTTTGTAATGTTACATGTATTGTTTTGGTAACACTCTCGCGGGGGCGGTTCGAACGCTCCGTGGCCTTACCCAAATTTGTTTGAAGAATATTGTAATTATTTTTTGGTGGTAAAAGTACGCCTAGGTAGGAATATTGAATATCTCGGCTCCGATGCACTTAAGAGTATTACATTTCATAACAAAACATGTTTTTTTGAATTATTCTATCATAATTTACCACTTTTACTAATGGCTCACCTCTAAAATTTATGACTTTTACAAATGACAACACTTTTACCCAAACCCCCTTTCATTAAAAGTGTGATCCTTAGTTTTGCGGGCCGGTATACATATATCGAATTAGTTTGTTAGTTACAGGAGAAGCATAAAAAAAATACTCTAACCTCGTCTTTTATCCCCCCCCCCCTCCTCATCCTCGGGCCCACCGGGATTCGATCCGAAACTCTTCAAAAGAATTACAAATGCAAATTATTGTTTTAAAGTAACGAGCGTCTACAAAGTTTCGCATTTTATAGCTTGAATACTTACCGGTTGGCATTGCAAGGAATCCCATAATTTATTCAAATAATTCATTGAGGTTTGGTGGGGATGGACCGGGTGAGAGACGCGGCTTGGTCTGAGCCGAGGACAACTATACAATATTTAGTTATTGTTTAGACAGGAACATAGGTAGCTCTATAAACGAAACGTAATGTTTGTGACAGCTGTCAGCTGTCATTAGGAAACCATCAGAATCTGTGGCTCCCTTACCTTTTGGCCTCCGCACTATTAACATTGTCTGTCTAGTGTCTATGTCTGTCTTGTAATAAAACTTTAAATCTCGAAACATCTCCTCCATTTTATTTATAAAAACGTTCAGTTATCTACATCCGTATCATTAAATCTTTAGTAACGTTTGGTAACCAAAATTTCGTAACCAGCTTTAAATTCAGTTAGTTATGTAAGGTTTGGTTTGTATTATGAAACCTGTATCTGTATTTTAGTCTTAACAATAAAGTATTGCATGCCATTAAAGTATCGGTTATCAATGTGGTTGCATCTTAATGTTCACATTAAAGTATTATAATTTTAAGTATATTAATTTTAATATATTTGTCACTTCTCATTCTCTTAAAATGTTACTTTAGTCCTAGCACATCGGGACTAAAGCTCTTTTCGTCACACTTGCTCGGAAAGGGTTTTATAACACGCAGGCGTTTAGGGCAGTTATAGCCTACTTAGCTCCCGCGGGAGTTATAGATTTTCATAACTCCCTAGGGAGTTATGAGTTTAGTTTTAAAATATAGAATCCACTTGTACATCATTTCAGACCAAGGAGGTGTAAAATCAGCCAAGGTTTATTTCCTATATTCAAAACTTGGCTACAAACCAATTTTACTGTTTAATTAAACTTATACGGCACATTTGTCTGCATTATATTTCTATTTTACCATTATTTCAGAGACATTCGCAATTATTTTATTAAATTTCATTTTGAAAATTTGTACAATCTGGCAGAATGGCCTGTATTTGTCAAGTTTAAAAAAAAAGCAATTCTAAGCATTATCTGTGGAAGACTAAAAAAAAGTTGTCAAACTCTTTTAGCTTAGCGAATCGAGTTCGTTTAATTTTGTTTGATTGTGGTTTCCGAAGCGTGTTTTGTTTAAAGGTACGAAAAAAACAAACTAAATATGACTTCCTCATCGGAAGAATCTGTAGTGACATCAACACCACCTGATTTGTTAAATGCGGCTCAACTACTCAACAATGATTTGCTGCCAGCGAAATCTAAAGAAAAGGTTTTTTTTTCTAAGTAAGTATTTGTTTTTTATTTCCTCGCTAATGTGATGAAAATCATTGTGTGTATCATGGGCAGTAAGGAGATTGCAAACTCGAGTCATTAAAAGCCCTCCGCCTTCGGCGTCGGGCTTCTAATAGTCTCTCGTTAGCAATCCTCTTCTTACCGCCCTTGATGCACAATGTACTATTATTAGTCTCTAGGGATTAAAGTATTGTTTTTAATTTACAGCCAATCACGGTGCCAATGGAGGATTATCGCCATTTTCAGTGATTTTATATAGTCAATTTTTAGGGCGTAGAAATAACTTCAAAATTTGTAAAAAAAAACAATTAAGTTTCGTGAAACACGATGATTATGAATATGAATCTATTTAATTATACTAAGGATGAATTCATTTTATTACGCATGGTCCAATTGATTTAAAATAGTTTTCAAGTTTAAACCTGTTGGCTAAATATGCAAGCATTTAAAGCGTCACTTTACAACAACCAAAATGTTATAATCAATATTGTAATTTTGTATAGAACGTCGTATTTTCCTCGCATTCAAAGTGAAAATTAGAGTGTTTAACGCGAGACTAAACAACCATAATGCCACTCGAACTATAGTCACTCTCGCTCTGCTCGAGTGGCTAATCTCGTGTCATTATGGCTTGTTTTAATCCCTTGTTGAACAATGTAATAAAGATGCAGGTTCATCAAGATACAAGGCAACTATAGATACAGGTTTCTCACATAATGTAGAAAACTTATCATATTTATGTATGTAGATTAAATTATGTATGCAATATTGGACCCGTCAGACATACAGATAGACACGTTAAACTTATAACACCTCTCTTTTTTTGTCGCGGGTAAAAAGCTATCACTTAGTGTTCTCCATCAAAAAGTCTCGTCGAAATGATCGCGTTGCGAATCGTTATCGAAACTTTGAAAAAACTCCACAAAGTGATTCGTAAGTAGAAAGAAACGCTCAAAGCGGCGATAATGAGACAGCCTATAGATACAAGCGAGTAGTGTGCAGGATTCAAGGCCGTTAGGTTGGCACTAGGGGACGGTCGCGACTTCATTCGCGTACAAAATATAAAATTACCGAAAGAGATCAGGAAAATTGAAATTATAAAGTAAAATCGGTTTAGAAATACAGATGATACAAGCATTTTAAACTGGTTTAGACAGCTATTAGACAGAGATCCGATATGCACTGTAATGTCATGTAACACGTAAGCCATATCAACTCCATTTTGAACTATGTTTTCCTAGTATCCATTAACCTACCGCCAAACAGCAGTGTTCGCATTGTTGTGTTCCGGTTTGGGGATAAGACAGCCGGTGAAATGACTAGCATAGAGGCATTCCATCTTAGTCCTCAGGGTTGGCAACGCATTTGCAGTCTTAGCATTGCATTGCAGTCTTGTGAATGCGAATGTCTATGGGTCACAGTTTCCACTTACCATCAGGTGGCCTGTGCGCTCGTTTGTCTTCTCCATGCCATAAAAAAAAGTAAGAAATAGGAACAAGAAATTGGTTGGCTATTTTTATAACTATTGAAAAAAATATTTTTCTCAATAGTTTGTTACATAAATCAGTTTAGTTTCATAGTTTCTCGCTACTCCCCCTATTTCTTCCAGTAGGGGGCAATTTTTGAAAAGATGCCTAGTATCGAAATTTCAGTAAGTTACTATTATCACAGAATAAGTAATAGTACAAGTACAGAAGCGACTCTCTGTGACAGCAAACATGCGAATTTAAACCTATTCAGAAAGCGGGAACGATAATAATACAAGTGCACGCACGGAAGTGACCTTGGTTACATTTTTGCGATCAATAGTGGGGGCGCCCGTTACGAGGCAAAATGCACCTTAAATCTGCGCCGCGCGAGTCTGTATTATTTCGCCCGTCATTAGCTTTACTGACTCCGCCCACCTCCCAGGGCTGGCACTTAATTGTTCTATTACTTTTCCGTGGCAGTTGTAAGAAAACAAATTGAATTTATGATAATCTGTAATTTTATTATGTAGTTCTTACTTATATGACGATAAAAAATAGTTCATGCCTGGAGGGCTAGCAAAAGTTGTCCGCGAGTTGTTTGTTGTTTGCTCCGATCTCCCTTTCTGTCTAAGTAATAATACGTAGTTTACTAGTATTAAACTTCTAAATATAGACGTAGTTTACTAGTATTAAACTTCTAAATATATGTTAATGTAATTATTTATTTTTTGGCATTTTGCTGTAATGTGATAAATGCCTAATTTTTAGTATTATTGAATCGCGACTGTGCTAATAATGTTGCACACCTGTAATTGGTACTCACTATTTAACTATTTTCTTTATACATACCTTTTGTATTTGTATTTGGTTGTACAACTATTGGTGTGCCTAATTGAATAAATAAATAAATAAATAAAATAAACAAATCAAGTCTGTAACGATAAAGCTCACAACTACTTGTGCTACCCGTACTGGAATAGTAGTCTAGGAGCTGAAGCACGTTTTCGACAAAAAATAACCATTTATTGTAAGGACTTTGAACTTTCATTTTGTAAAAGTTACATTACAAAATTTGTTGTAAACATACTATAATATCTTCGATATAGACCTTAAAACTTTTTGTTTGTTATAAACTCAAGCACTATCGTTACCTACTCCGTTACTTAGAAAAGCTGCCATTTGTTTGCGTGTTGTGTTTACCTACTTAATAACCAGCACATGCTGACCTTGCTTTAGCAGGCAGTTACTATTACTGGGAGATCTACTTATTTAGACTGAACGCTGTTTAAGGCAACTAGATAACTGGTTTTTGGTCCGAATAAGTAGAAAATTGCGAAACTGCGGACGGGTCGTTAATAAAATAAATAATATTATACCGCTCTTTTTAAGTCGAAGATTCATAACTGTAGGTACTGATTGTGTCAGTAAATAAGTCCAGCTACTCGTAACTACCTATCTAGATCGAAGTTATTAATAATAGTTATTATATAGTTATTTTAAGATAATTCGATATTGGAGTTATTATATTTAAGCATGCGATGCAGTACTTTTTGCCTTTTCGCTTAGCCATATTCATATAAGTGCGTATTCAAACAAAAACTGTGGCAGCGCACGGCGGCGCGCGTCGAGACGAGCGCGCGCGTGACACTCAATTGATTCGCCCCTTGCAAGGGGCAGCACATTTTGAAGGCGATAGCGCGGAGTGTCACCGGCCTGCTATTATGTCGACAATCGTAACATTTTACTGGACCCATGTTAAGTTGTTGAGATAGTCGAATCTAAACAACTACAAGTAATCGAAAATTTTTAAGAAATCTCAAGGAAATGTGAAATGAAACACATTTCCTTGAGATTTCTTCAATATTACGATTCCTTTTTCAAATTTTAACAATTAGTAGTATATGTTATATATAAAAATATAGATAAATACAAAACGAATGCTTAAGTAAATTGTTCCTAACTCGTTATCTTCGGAATTGATCATATCCAGATTCGTCACTTTCCAAATTCGTCATTGTACAGTCGGGTTTTTCTACTCCAATCAATCAATTGTACAGTCACCAGGCATAATATATTATCCACCATTAGGTGCAAAAATATCTAAAACGTCTTTATTACTATTTAGAGCATACTCGTAAGAGTGTGTTAGAAACCATAACCTAAATATGAGGTAGGTTTAGGTTATGTTAGTCCTTCAACTGACCCGAAGGGCCAAAACACGCGAAAGCATAGCTCCGCGATAGCGAGCTTCAACTCTGTTGAATGTGAGTGAAAAAAAAAGGAAACTGTTTCAGATAGTCAGATTAGTTGATCGGAGAGGAAGAACAGAAAGTTTCTATAGTAAGTTTATACACGGTGATTTTTTATCGGTGATCAGGAGTTGAAAATTATTAATAAGCAACAAAAATGGAATTTAATGGTTGATGTTTCAAACAATTAAGTCACTGTTTAATTTATTTAAGTTAATGAGATTGTTAAAACCAATCACCACTGGATACATGGACGTCCTACATTAATTATTGAAGTAAAGTAGATACGTCAAGAGCCATCGCTTTGGCGGGAAATTTGACAGATATTACTTCAATAAACTTATCAATAGACTAAACAATTAGTAAGGTGACAATTAATTTCAATTAAAAGTTAGTTTCAAAAAGTTTTGTTTCATGTAACTGCGACTTAAACATGATCGCCATTAATAACTGAATGATTAAAATTGGTTCCTGATCACCAAAAAAAATCACCGTGTGTACACAAATATTCATGGTATGACGAGTTTGGAATATCATGAATCTGGTAAGAGAATCTATGTGATCACTCCGTGTCTTCCCGTGGATGTCGCAAGAGGCTACTAAGGGAATAAAGGCTTGTAGTAGGTAAGTTAGGCGAATGGGCTTGCAATCTGTCACTAATACACTGGCAAAAATCTTAACTTGTTTTGTGCAAAATGTGATTACAGAATTATCAACAAGTTTTCGAAGTTGTAGGTAATTCTGTAGCTCTGCCTACCCCACTTTGAGATTACAGGCGTAAAGGTATGTATGTATGCGGAATATGACAAAAATGGGAAATGGTCAGTTTGGAAAGTGTTGGAGCTATAATAAGCTCATATTCTAGTTATGGCTTTTGACGTAGAGACCTCGTCGTGTTGTTCTCATAGTTTTATTAATTTTAAGGTTTATTGACCTTACATTTGTAATGATTTTATTTTTGGTATTTTTAAGAATTTATTATTTATTACTTTATTACCTAATGTAACTTACTTTAGGTACTTAATGTAACTTAGTTTTAAGTGCTATTATGTTATAATGATTGAAAAAATGACCTTCTGCTGGAGTTTCTTGCGGCGTTCCTTCTCCGCAATGATGGTCTTGTCCGAAGCGCTGGTAGACTCACCCTATATTACCGACGTGTAAAAGAGCCCTCATGTGGCCTATTTACTGTTTTTTTTTTTTTTTGTTTTTGTTAAACTTTTAACATCCCTCCGTTGTAATAAGTGTAGGGCAACGCAAAATAATTTATCCGGGAGAACTTTGTGCGTAAAGTAATCTCCTCTCGTTACATCACCGTGTAATGGATAGCTATTGTTTCGAACAACCGAAGATCGGGGGCTCGTTAGCATGGCCAACAGACGGCGAGACTTGTCAGTCTGGCATCCAGTCTGGAAACACGTCGAAGAATTACAAGCAAAGCTACGTGCAAAACATTTGTCTTTTATTTACAGAGTAAGGTTTCTGACGTCTCAGCTTGGGCCAAAATGCTTTCGTATGTCCGACGCGACGCCTTTTCGACGTCTTTTTATTCGTCCGTTCGTTCGGATGTGAAATTTTGTCCCCAGTGGGGCTAGACAAGTTGCCATAGTAGCGCGAGTGATAGTGATCACTTTTCAGCGTGTCAGTTGTAACGAATAATATATCACGTGACTTACGTAATTCCCATACATTTTTCAATGACAACACATGTCGCCAGTGATCACCTAACGCTAGCGTTCGTGAACGATGGCAACTTGTCTAGCCCCACAGGTTCGATAATTATATGATGTTCGTATTGTCGATTCAGCATTTGTTTTTTTAAAGTGGTCTAGAATGGGGGGTTTAAAAATGAAAGTGGTATATAGCTCGTAGGGCTCAATCTGCAAATTTCAAAACTATTTTTTTTTTTTTTTTCTGTGTTGTATTTTTGATTTATAGCCAAAAATGCGAAAAAAATTACCGTCCCTTATCTCCGAAGTTTATTAATCAACTGACGTATGTACACTGCTATATGTTACAGTTGATTAATAAACTATAGCTATATAATATGCTACTGGTAAAAATATAACTGGGGAAAAATACGATTGGAGAAATAATAAAGTGGGGAAAAAAGGAATGGAAAAAATCTCTTAAAAGCTGACGTTACTCTTGTCAAATGAAGCTGAAGCTATTTACAGCGAATATCGCTAATATGTAGTTTATATGGATGGACCTTTTATTATTTATAAGCTATAGTTAATTTTTAATTTATATGCATAAGAAATTGGTTTACTTGTAGGTCAAGTATGCTGCCCTGCTACGGAAAAGGCTCATCTGCTATATGAATTGTATTGCAATTCCAACTTTATTATAACCCGTGAGAGTTTAATATGCTTGTATAAATTAATTGCTCTTGTGCTTTTTCTCCGTACGAGAGCAGTATGAGTGAGTCGATCCGTGGGCTGGGTTCCGTATAATAGAAATAAACTACTGGACTGATTTGAAAAATTCTTTCACTATTAGAATCCTATATTGTGTATGTATGTATGTATGTAAACACTTTATTGTACAAAAAGAAAAACCATAGCAATACAATTAATATAAAAATATGTACTATCAGACCATTGGAACCTTGACCCACCATAGAACTGTGTCACAGAGACGTTATGATTCAAGTCATAAGAAGTGTCAAACAAATTGTTTTATAATGTCACTGTGACACCGTTCTATGGTGGGTCAGGGTTCCATTGGGCTGATAGTACAAAGGCGAACTTATCCCTTTTAGGGATCTCTTCCAGCTAACCCTTGAGAGATTGAGAAGAGTGAAAGGTTGTGCAACGAGTAAACAACAAGAAGAAGAATATAACACATTTAGTAACCAATAAAACTTATATAAATAGATTTAAAATAAAACTACATTCAAATACCTACATAAATAGATACAGAAATATACATATTAATAGGTAGTTAAATATACATACATAAACTACATTTTACGTACCTAGAGGATAATTGATATTTAGGAGATAGAGTCAAGCCAGAACTCCTTTAATTTGCCTTTTAGGGAATCTACCGTTACGAGTATAGTGAACATAAACTATATTTTTTTTTTTGCGCGGACGGAGTCGCAGGCTACAGCTACATAGAATAAATATCTTATCTTATCTTACATAGATATGATGTATTGACTAAGATTGAAAAGGGCATGCTTCGATGGTTCGGTCATTTGGAAAGGATGGATGAAAGAAGATCGACGAAAGAGATATACAGATCGAAAGTGAGGGTCGTAAGGGGCCGCCCTAGGCGTACTTTTTCGAGTCAAATCGGTGAAATACTGGAAAAGGGCCGAATCTTAAGTACCCGAAACCGACGTGCGTGCATGACTCGATGTATGAATGTGGAAGAAGCGAAAGAAATTTGTCAAGATCGTAGCAAGTGGAAAGAAGTGGTCGATTTGTTAGATGACTTTCCCAAACGCATTTTTTCTTTGAAGCAAATTTTCCTTTCGCGTTTTTTCCTGAACGCGGTAATTACCAGAAGCCTTTTCCCTGGCACCATATTTTCACAGTCGTGTTTCTCCCCTTGCGATTTTCATCCAGTCGCTTCTTTTCCTGGTACGATATTTTCACTGTCGTTTTATTCTAATTCCAAAAATCTAATTTGACACAATCGACCTATTTCTGGGTTATTTGGCCCTCCGGGCCTGCTGCAAAACTAACATAACCTAAACCTTCCTACATTACGATGTAATTAATTTTGGGAATAAGTGCGACTGGGATAAAATCGAACGGGAACAAATGCGACTGGGTAAAAAGACGAACGAGAATAAAAGCGACGGTAATAAAACCGAACAGGAAAAAATAACATTGGGTCAAATTAAGAATGGGAAAAAATGCGAAAAGAAATATCGCTTCACGGAAATAATGATTTTCTGAAAATTATGTAACAAACCAAGTGGTCTCTGCCTACCCCTCTGGGAAACAGGCGTGATTTAATGTATGTATGTATCTTACATAGTTGGCTACAATTTAATCTAGATAAATCTCTGTCCACGGCTCTCACTGAGAAGGCCGGAGTTGCGGCGGGCGGCTCGCTGCACGCGCGGTCGACGACCCCTTATCGATCGAGCGCCATCAGCTGGCCCTCCGGGATGATCATCACAGTGTAGGCAGACAAGTTGGTTAACGCTAACATCAACGATTTTCAAAAGCTGACTACATGTCTGACGTAGGCGATTGACGCTACCGTGTGACAGTTTACGTGAATCCTATATTTTGGATAGCGATATTTTGGAGAGGTGTGGTAGCTGGATTAGAATAGTGCCACTCCGTATCTTTCCGTGGATGTCGTAAAAGCCGACTAAAATAATAAAGGCGTGTAGTATTGTTAGGCGATGGGCTTGCAACCTGTCACTAATACAATGGTAAACATCTTCGCCTAAGTGTGCAAAATGTGGTTAAGTACAGAATTATCAAAAAGTTTTTATAGTTGTTGGAAATTCTGTAGCTCTGCCTACCTCACTCTGGGAATAAAGGCGTGAGTTTATGTATGTATGTATGTATGTATGTGTGGATAGCGATAGCCGATAACGAATGCTGAACGCATTTTGTCTTTGGCAAGCAAGATGCACTACGCTATCTAGCGTTTCTATTCGTTAAGTTTTGGTGACGTGGTATGAAAAGTCACGTGATCTACCAGTGACGCGATTGGTTTAAAAACTAAACGAATAGAAACGCTTGTTATTATTATTATTTATTATATTATTAGGCACGGTACAAAAGTATAGTATATTGTGTATTAAGGGTGGTAAAGAAAGAATTACAAACGAGAGTCTGTTAGAAGCCCGAAGCCGTAGGCTGAGGGCTTTAATGACTCGAGCTTTGTATTTCCTTTACCACCCGTGTAACATACAATGTTTTTCATCACAATTGCGAGGAAATGAAATAAAATCAGACAAAAGATCATATTTTTAACTTATTAGCGGCAGACTACATCATTGTCTGTGGCTTACCACAGATAATGTCAAACGTGTTCGGAGTCCGATTCTAGTGACATATGAGATCAATAGTTTATTATGCGAGATTGTTAGGAAATAGTATTCAACTGACATTTCATCTCGAATGAAACTTCATATCGAATGGCACAAGAATTGGGGTCCTGACGTATTGTGATAGTTTGAGTCCACGTATAACATTTAAAAAAAAAGCTATTACGCACTTAAGTAACGTAATGGTAAAAAAAAGGCCCGCGGGTATTATTTTGGATTTACGGTCGATTTTTCTAGCATGTTAGGACACTATTTACGAGCAAGTGTGATGAAAAATATATAACAATATTCCCGCAAAACTGTTTTACAGTTTGTCTGCAGGCAGGAGTCTCTATTTAACTAAGTAAGTTTAATAATATCGGAGCCGAGATATTTAAGATTTGTGTTCAGTTTTTGGTACTAAAAGTACGCCTAGGTAAGAATATTAAATATCTCGGCTCCGATGCACTTTAGAGTATTACATTACATAGCAAAACATGTTTACTTTGAATTATTCTATCGTAATTTACCACTTTTACCAATGGCCGCTCACCTTGAAAATGTATGTCTTTTACAAATGACAACACTTTTACCCAAACCCCTTTAATCTCGTGACTGTACCAGAGTGGACTGCACACACAAAAATAATTATTAAAGTGGTACCATTAAAATTTTCAAAACTTAAAAACCTCCAAATAAAGGCCGACGCTCCAAATATCGATCGAGAGACGAAGCCCAAGTTTTGCCATAAAGGCCCGGCGCGGCCCGGCCAGGCCACGCCAGGCCACGCCAGGCCCAGGTGGCTCGACACATAAAAACTTCTGATTACGCCAACCACTTTAGAGGTTCCTTAGAAAACACATGACCATTGTAAACACGACCTTATTTCAAACAAACAGTTGAAACTGCGGCGGCACCCGAGGCCGTGTGATATTACATTCTGGCTTTGTCGATTTTTATACTATCAAACCCAATGGCTCCATATGGAGTCCGTTTCCAGTACTATTTTTCTAGTCGGGCGAGGAATTTAAGAGTTAAAAAAGTTCTGAATAAACAAAGGTAATACTTACGAGTTTTAATGAAGGTTGGAAGAATAGGGTCCTTTTGTAATTTCCGACTGCTCTTGAAGGAGATGGTTTTTGGTTAAATGGATAATGTGTGTTTACTTGTTAGGGTTCCGTACAAAAAATGAAACACGGAACCCCTATAGGATCACTCGTGCGTCCGTCTGTCACAGATTATTTGGTTCGAATTATGGACCTTATCAGGTGACATTTGGTAGGATGGTGTAATCCTATGACCCAAACACAGATGTGCATTTTTTTTTTAATAATTTTTTTATCTTTTTCGGGGGACAATTTTGTCATATATCAAATGTGTGGTGTGAAACTGATTGATGGAGTAAGGAATGAAAAAGTCAGATAGAAATGTGGAATAAAAGAAGATGAAGAGACTAAGATTGAAAAGGGCATGCTTCGATGGTTCGGTCATTTGGAAAGGATGGATGAAAGAAGATTGACGAAAGAGATAGGTATACAGATCGAAAGTGAGTGGACGGGTCGGCAGGGGCCGCCCTAGGCGTACTTTTTCGAGTCAAATCGGAGAAATACTGGAAAAGGACCGAATCTTAAGTACCCGAAACCGACGTGCGTGCATGACTCGATGTATGAATGTGGAAGAAGCTAAAGAAATTTGTCAAGATCGTAGCAAGTGGAAAGAAGTGGTCTCTGCCTACCTCTCTGGGAAACAGGCGTGATTTAATGTATGTATGTATGTAGTTATTTCTAATTATGTCAAAACGACCCGGTTGAATATTCTTGCTAATAGTTGTTTTAAAATAAAAAACAGACGTCAGGTAACCATGTTTAGTCGCATGGCTGTTTATTGATGCCGTCGACGAGCTAATTAGTATTCGTGCCGTTAAAGCGACGATTAAAACATCAATAATTCATCGAGAACGGTTCGTTCGAACAATTGACGCCGGAACTTTACCCCGATCGCTAATTTTTTTAAAGTTATTTGTCGTGAATCTTCGTTCGCGCAGACACGAGCAACGATTCCGATGATTTCCGAAAGCACGATTAAAACCAACGATCAGACTTGTACGTAATAGTTATAAGGTGCAAATAAGTCCATCTCACTCACGGCTGACGAATGACACGCGGGCGCGCGTCAACATGGCGTCACTAATAACCAATAATAGCACAGAATACAACCGCGCAACGCGTGGACCACGCTGATTGGTTCCTGCGCTTCGAAACAATGTCATCTGCGCAGGTACATCGGCAAGCCATATCAGTTGTGTTTTACTGTGTGTGTATTGTATCCGTCTTAGATGTGAGTCCTCCCAGAGGGCGCCACTTCAGTTTTTTGGGGTCGAAGTTAAAAAGGTTCTAATGAAGGATGGACAGAGACTGACATACTTGACTTTTTCACCAACTTGGGGTATTCCCGACGGTCTAACGTGAAACCCGTGCAGTCGTAAACATCCCTAGTTCCCTCCTAATATCATATACAGAGCTTCGTAACGTTTTATCGATATCATAACGCTATATTTCGTTAGTGTTTTAATGTAACGATGTTTTTTATAACCTTATGCGACGTAAAAATACAAGTTACTTGCGCGCCGCTGCCGGTGCGAGATATTCATTTTTTATTTTGCAACTTTGTCGGCGCATTTTAAATCTATAACTAAGATAAATTACAGGTTTGTAGTATCAAGAGCCTCTGAGTTAGACCGCGGAGAGACGGACAGACGAAGGGCGTATGTTTCATAGAACCGCGTATGTATCAGTCACCTTATTTCTCAAGATGAGGGTTTAATTTACTTTGGCTATCAAATTGCATCTACATCCTTTTTATACAACAGGGCAAATCTTGTTCATAAAATCATAAAACATAAATAATTTATTTGTTTGTCCAGCATAGGTTTATACATATAGATCTTTATACAGTTATGGTTATGTCCCTTTATGTGGTACTTCTCGACACTTGCTTGTAAATAGTGTCTTAACATGCTTGAAAAATCGACCGTTAATCCAAAATAATACCCGCAGGACTTTTTTTACCATTACGCCCTTTTTTTTTTTTTTTATGGCATAGAGATGACAAACGAGCACACAGGCCACCTGATATGACCCTATCGTGGTAATGATCTTTTGTCTGATTTTATTTCATTTCCTCGCAATTGTGATGAAAAACATTGTATGTTACACGGGTCGTAAAGGAAATACAAAGGAGTCATTAACAGACACTCGTTCGTAATTCTGTGTTTACCACTCTTAATACACAATTTACTATTATTTACTAACATTGAATTCTCTTTCAATACACACATTGTTTTATCTCCCGTCTAAATGAATGTTGATTTTGCAATCCTAAACAGCCTTACGGACGGAGTCACGGGTAAATACTGGTAGTAAAAAGATAACAAATAACAAATAAACACAATAAACAAACCGCCGTCAGACATAACACTAATATAAAGTCCCCGCGAGACGGGGCGTCGCTCGCGGATCGATGGCCTCGAAAACTCCCTGTTCAGTTATTTTCATCAATTCGCCACACGCTTTTTTCGCGACTGTACTACCACAGACAATATCACTATCAAGACCAGTCAAGCAAGAGGAATCTACTCCCAGATAACATCTAAGATTGAAATCAAATTGTTTTTCCTTTGATCTAGACTTGCTGCGGCAAACATGACGAAACAAAGGATGTTATTTTTATAATCGACTAGCTGTCCCCGCGCCCACTTCATTTGGCAATATTTTTTTTGGGTTAATATATAGCCGACATGACACTTACAAATAACGTGGCTTTCTTGTTCTATTTATCCGTTTACTGTAACGTCCGTATGTCACACTCGCTGTGTTTCACACCTCAGCATTATGCTGAGCCAGTGTCAGATTCACTGCCGCGAAGACACACTAACTACTTGTTTATTGCTGTTTTCTGTTTCTTCATTTTGCTTCGTGTCTTGTGTGTGTAGTGTAGTATTTAGTACATAAATGAAATTTCATTTATTTAGGCGTACTTTTTCGAGTCAAATCGGAGAAATACTGGAAAAGGGCCGAATCTTAAGTACCCGAAACCGACGTGCGTGCATGACTCGATGTATGAATGAGGAAGAAGCGAAAGAAAATTGTCAAGATCGTAGCAAGTGGAAAGAAGTGCTCTCTGCCTACCCCTCTGGGAAACAGGCGTGATTCAATGTATGTATGGTAAAAGAATTTTCAAAATCGGTTCCGTAGATACAGAGATTACCCCTTACAACATCACAAACATTACCACTTTATAATATTAGTATTTGCCCTTGACTATTATTTCCCTTAGAGGATGATTATGTCGACGATGAAGCGAGCTCATAAATTTAATAAGATGCCTATTCCCCTAGCTTTAAATAGGTTCAGATTATATGCACTCGGAAATATAGACGCCGGAAGCACAGTCCAATCTTTTGCAGTACGCATTATAAATCGTGATGCAAAGCGCTTCGTTCTTGCGCTTAGCTTTTACTATTTTTTATTAATTTAATTACACCCTGCTTTGGACTTTTGGGTTTTACTGCGAACCAGCACCCACCCTGTACATTCTTCTTTCTCCTATCCATTATGTTCCACCACATCATCATCATCATCATCATCATCATCAGCCTATATTAGTCCACTGCTGGACATAGGCCTCTCCCATTGCACGCCAACGAGCACGATTCGTGGCCACTCTCATCCAGCTCTTGCCAGCCACCTTGCCAAGATCGTCACTCCACCTAGTCTGAAGGCCGATGATGTTCCACCACACATCCATCTAAACATTAAGATTGCATCTATATGTGCTCTATTTACATATTTATAGGTATGGATAGATAGATATCCAAGTTGAACTCACTTAAAGTATCAGATTAAGATGCCAACGGCAGCCATTTTGTATAAATCAAATGTGTCTCGAGGTAGCGAGCTCGGGGCGACAGCAGCCTAGCCAATAGTCAAATAAATCTGAGCCTTAATTCAATGTATCTAACGGAGGTATTCAAAGGTTACTCGCCTCTAATGCAGCTTAGCTTAGAGAAACGTGGTCACTCGATATTATACGACACTAGTGTTCCGCCCTCGCTTCGCTTCGCTTCTTGGTCTCGTGCGAAGCGCTGGTAGATTTTTGACGCCGGTGCGGCCTACTTACTGAATAAAGATCTTTTATCTTTTATCTTTTTTCACTTCGCTTTATTTGAGTTTTTTCTAACACTTTCAAACCATAATTTATCCTACTAATATTATGAATGTGATAATTCGACATTATAATCGACTAGCTTCTGCCCGCGACTTGGTCCACGCAGAACAAGTCATTTGGCCACTTCATGATGCGAGGGATTTCAAATATGGTTATTCACTCGGGATCTTTAAAATTTCTGGGCAAAATAAGCCTATGTGTTAATCCAGGGTATAAGCCATCTCCCTTCCAAATATCATCCAAATCCATCCAGCCGTTGTAGCGTGAAGGAGTAACAAATTAACACACACACACAAACTGATTAAAATGGCTTTCTTTTGAAAAAAGCAAATGATTTTTTTGGGACAAGCTATTGTTGCCGACTGTACTTTTTTTTACCGATCAAGACCATTCTAACAAGCCCTAACACGGTGGGTTTATCATGTGCAATTTAGGAGTTCCTATGGCCACTCTGAGTCCCCATCATCAGACCACCTCGATGGTACTATATTATTGTATTGTTATCAGAAATAAAGGCGTGTGCAAATTTTCAGCTTCATCGGAAACCGGAAAATGGGTCAAATTGGACTTGCAAGATTTGACCCTTACATAAGCTAAATAAAAGCTTGTAAAATTAGGTTAAGTTTAATCTTTTAGGCTGGCTACACACACACAATTAATATTCAAGGTCAAGGTTAGACTTTGTCTCCATTTGACCTTGAATATAAGTTACTATTTTACGACTTTTTCTTCCTCTATCCGGCAAATACCAGTTTTATCCGATAAAATATCGGCTGGGTGAGACACGAACAGGATTCGAGGGTACATAGTGATGAGCGCCCAAGGTCACTCGAGGTCAATGTCAGTACGTGGCACTATGAACACTGATCTAACAAAGAACCCGGTCAAGTGCGAGAAGGACTCACGCACCGAGGGCTCCGTATTTAAGATAATATACACTGACCCGCAAAATTAAGTACCTATCACACTTTTAATGAAAATTTAATTGAAAGCGAAAACTATCTCAAATAACAACATGTATGAACTAATTTTCTATTTAAAGTTATTAGTTTTAGTTTTTAAGTTTCTTTGATTTTTAGTAGGTATAAACACTTTAGTCGCCTGTATCTCAGGAACTAAGTAAGTCTACCTAGTCGTGATAGTTTTTCTTTTATATTCGTTATCTGCGCCTTCATTGAAGATATTTTTATGATTTTTAGTATTTGTAGTTTTTTCTGTAGGGGACACACACACACACACACATACACTTGATATTTCATGAACGGATCCCTTAATCTAAAAGCTGTTTTTGCAAAATTACATCCCCACGTTACTAAACTTGTAGGGATGGTACACTAAAAAAATTTTTTTTTCAAGATTTTATTTTATTACTTTGTCGTCATAACTAATATGTATATTCATGCCAATTACAGCTTTCTAGCTCTAGGGGTCTCAGAGCTAGGCTGCGGACGGACGGACGGACGGACATGGCGAAACTGTAAGGGTTCATAGTTTGACTACGGAACCCTAAAAACGCAAGTGTTCCTGATCATGTGGCCACCAGTGTACTCGTACAAACAAATTCAAGTACAATTTATCTAAATGTATGCATGCGCCAGCCCTAACAAAAAGCCTTCACGTAAAAAAAATATTGTCACATTTTTACATCAGCCACTTTGCCTGTCCCACCCGTCTCCCTCGCTCCCGGCGAGACTCGGACATTAAAAACAAACAAATTTAACGACAAAGATATAAAGCTGTCTCCCTTTGATGGCCGCGGGGCAAGCGACGAGCGACTAGCGGAGCGGGGTTATACAGGGGGCTGTGAGTTTTAATATTAAATATGTAAATGCCATTTTATTCAGTTTAAGGCTTAATGTAATTTTCGATTTCACTTCTAAATAACTACTAAGCTTGTATCTGTATCTAAACCCCCGAAATTAAGGCCATTTTTAGAGCTGTACCCTTAACATGAGTCACAATTACCGTACTCTATAAGAATATTGCGAGGTCTGCGATGGATAGAGCATTCGACTCGTAAGGGTACAGATATGTTTTATGACCAAACCGTGTCCAAATCGGTTTATCCGAGATACACAGGTACACAAGTTGTCCTTATTTATTGTATAAGGTGACAAAAGCTAGTTTTTTTTTATTGCATAGAGAAGACAAACGAGCACACAGGCCACCTGATGGTAAGTGGAAACTGTGACCCATAGACATTCGCATTCACAAGAGTGCAATGCAATCCTAAGACTGCAAATGCGTTGCCAACCCTGAGGACTAAGATGGAATGCCTCTATGCTAGTCATTTCACCGGCTGTCTTATCCCCAAACCGGAACACAACAATGCGAACACTGCTGTTTGGCGATAGGTTAATGGATAAGATGGTGGTAGCGATCCGGACGGACTCTGCACAAGGTCCTACCACCTAGCTAGTTATGATCAATCTGATCTTTTCCAAAAAAAAATAAGTTTATTAAGTATCTAAAGTAGATTGGGTAAAGTCACCAGTGGTCACCCAGAGACCAGTAGTCGACCTTACATGAGTGCGAAGAGTGGGAAATATATCTTTCGTTCTCTTCCCACTCATACAAATTATAGGCAGAGGACTACAGATTGGCTGACCACTAGTTCAAAAAAAAAATTCAAAATTCAATATATTTATTCAGTAAATAGGCCACATGAGGGCTCTTTTACACGTCGGTAATATAGGGTGAATCTACCAGCGCTTCGGACGAGACCACCATTGCGGAGAAGAAGCGCCGCAAGAAACTCCAGACCTGAAGTAGTGACTTTACCCCACAACTATTTAAATTTACTTTGAAGATCTGATAGAAACTCAATGCCAATTTATATTTATCGAATAGGCATGTCATGTTTGTAATGCCTATTTAAGTAAAGCCGTACGATTAAATAAATAATGAACGGATGGCAGCTACCTCGGGGGCCTCGGCAATCGCGACCGGCCGAGCTCGTTGGGGTTCATTCGTTTACTTTGTCAAAATAAACACGCTGTATATTTGATTGTACGTGTGATTACAGTTTTATTAAAAAATCGGTAAAGTGCGACTCGAACTCGCACACAAAGTGAAAAACACGTTTTTTGTATGCCTTCCCTTTTATTTTTAACATTATTTTATTTTATTACTAGCGACCCGCCCTCGCTTCGCTTCGGTTTATTTGAGTTTTCTATAACACACGTACATAAAACAAAATTTATTATACATAAAAACCTTCCTCATGAATCACTCTATCTACTAAAAAAACCGGGCAAGAGCATGTCGGACCATGCTCAGTGTAGGGTTCCGAAGCCGTAACGACAAACACAAAAAACTATGTCAAAAATCAACATGTATGAAACAATTTTCTATTTAAAGTTATTTGGCGCTGTCTTAGATGATTTTTAGTAGGTATAAACCCGTTAATCGCCTGTATCTCAGGAACTAATCATGTCTACTTAGCCGTGATAGTTTTCCTTTAAAATTCGTTATATGCGCTTTCGTTGAAGATTTTTTCCAGATTTTTAGTACTTGTAGTTTTGGCTGTAGGGGGGGGGGACACTTGACTCTAACAAAAAATAGCGCTTTAAAGCTTAATATTTCATAAACGGATCCCTTAATCGAAAAATTGTTTTCATAAACCCGCAATGTTTTTGAAAGACCTATCCAACGACACCCCACACTATGGGGTAGGCAAGAAAAAAAAAAGGCATCCCCACGTTACGTGTAGGGGAGGTGCATTAAAAAAATATATTTTTCAAAATTTTATTTTACCACTTTGTTGGCGTGACTAATATGTATATTCATGCCAAATTACAGCTTTCTAGTACTATGAGTCTCTGAGCTAGACTGGGGACGGACGGACGGACGGACGGACGGACGGACATGGCGAAACTATAAGGGTTCCTAGTTTGACTACGGAACCCTAAAAACCGCATCAAAATCCGTTGCGTAGTTTTAAAGATCTAAGCATACATAGGGACAGACAGCGGGAAGCGACTTTGTTTTATACTATGTAGTGATAACACACTTTGAAAAAAGAACAGGATCTATTACAGTTCAAGCTCTTTGTAGCTTGTTTAGACGGACGGACGGACGGACCACGAAGGCGTAATAAGTTTGACATCTTTTGGGAAAGGAATTAAAACCACAATAATTACTTAGAAAAGCTAATTCATATATTATTAATGTACCTAATGTATTATAAAAGTATTGTTCTAGAAAGTAAACAGTACAACGTTTCGTTCTTTAAAATAAAGAGTGTATCTGTTCCAGAAATTTCATTAATTATGTACTTTAATGTTATCCACACAGGATTCAATCTGCCTTGAATTTAAACTTCAGTTGCAATCTCTTTATTTGGAAACTGCAAATTAATAACCTCACAAGTTCATAACCTTTGAACCCAGGTTATCTCGCATCTCGCTCGCCCTTATTAATCCGTCTCTGTCATCGGGCGAACGTCGACCTCTCGTACCTTGCGCTGTTTTTTTGTCTCAATCCAAAATAAGGATTTGGAAAAGGGTCGGGAATAATGTAAGTTTGAAGCATTCACTTGAAGACTATTAAATAGAAAAACCGGACAAGAGCATGTCGGACCATGCTCAGTGTAGGGTTCCGAAGCCGTTACGGCAAACACAAAAAACTATCTCTAAAAACAACATGTATGAACTAATTTTCTGTTAAAAGTTATTTAGTGCTGTCTTGTCTTAGTAGGTATAAACACTTTAGTCGCCTGTATCTCAGGAACTAATTAAGTCTACTGAGTCGTGATAGCTTTCCTTTTCAATTCGTTATATGCGCTTTCATTAAATATATTTTTCAGATTTTTAGTATTAGTAGGTTTGGCTGTACACACACACACACACACACAAACTTGACTCTAACAAAAATCGATGAATATACATCCCCACGTTACGTGTAGGCCTGTAGGGTCTCTGAGCTAGGCTGTGGACGGACGGACGGACGGACGGATATGGCAAAACTATAAGGGTTCGTAGTTTGACTACGGAATCCTAAAATATAATGCTGACCCTTCTTTTAGAACTGATATCTCTTAAACGGCCCTGAATTGATTAACCCTAGCTACCCTACCCTCTTTTTCTCTTGCCTCTTTTTTCCGTTGGGGGTTAAAAAGCAACCAAGAAACCAAGCGTGCTCATTAATTCCATACATGTAATCTATTCCTACTAACATTGTAAATGGAAAAGTGGCACGGCACAAACCGTCCTAATTTGGTTCACCCATAACATTTACATAAAACCTCTCAATCCGTATCAACCAATAGCAATAAAGAAGTGACGTTCCAAATTCAAACGACCGCGTGATCCGCCAATCAGATGATTGTTCCATTTGCGAAATTTGAAAAGAGACCGTTAGGATACGTCAAATGAGGAGGATAAACAAGGGTGTTCTGAAATAGAGTGCTTTCTTACGTACAGGGTGACAAATAGATGTAAGAAAGAAAATACAAGGTAGTGTTTCATTGTTGCCAGTACGAATAGACAATACTTATTCATGTCCTGTTGACGGAAACAGAAATCATACAGTTTAGGTAAACTTATTTGAGTAAACAGGGTGATATTTTATTTTCCAATTGCCGTCTTTACGAATTAATTGCAGAAATCAACGCGCTGTCAGTTTTAATTGTATATTTCGCATAAAAAACGAATAATAAAACTTTCTTACCGAGCATCACTATCATCACTACATAGTATAAAACAAATTCGCTTCTTGCTGTCTGTCCCTATGTATGCTTAGATCTTTAAAACTACGCAACGGATTTTGATGCGGGTTTTTTGAATAGATAGAGTGATTCAAGAGGAAGGTTTATATGTATAATAGATTCTGGTTTATGTACGGGTGTTACAGAAAACTCACATAAACCGAAGCGAAGCGAGGGCGGGTCGCTAGTACAAAATATAAATATGACTGACAAAAACTCCGATATAATGGTGACCCCTTCTTTCAGAGCTGATATCTCTTAAACGGCTAAACTGATTTTGATAAAAGCTGTCTTAGAACCACAGCCAAAAAACCGGCTTTCAAATAAAAAAAAATGCATTCATATCGGTTCATCCGTTTAAGAACTACGGTGCCATACTCAGACTCGTCAAACTACACCCCTCTTTTTTGCGTCGGGAATTAAAAAACAAACTAAACTAAAGTAACGCATTTAAGGAAGTCATAGAAAATCAACCCAAAACCCATTTAATCGGAGCCGTTGACGTCAATCCCAATAGCATTTTTAAAGAAAATCAACGATCCGGGCATTGACACAACCATGTTTCCTAATTAGTGCCCTTCGTCCTTCTCTAACTATAGCCAAGTGAAAGGGACAGCGGCTAATGATAGATTGTATAGAACTTAATGAGGGTCCCAGTCGTTAGAGAAAAGCTATTGCGTTGAAATGTCAAGTATTTCTGTCATCATGGACTGGGCTGTATTTACTGAATAACCAGTGTATTTTGAGCTCAAGGGCCATAGAAAATGATTCAAGTCCAGGACAAATAGGCTGGTTCGGTCAATGTTTGGATGTCCAATCTATTGTGATCTCCTATTTGAACCAGTCGCTACGGGTTGTGAGGTCAAATATTGTTTGTGAATTGTATGTGAGGTTAAACTTTTGAGTATCAATCAATAGTTACTTAACGTCACAATATACAAGAAAGTTTAAATTTTTCGATTCGCTAATAATAGTTTATGTGACCGTACATAATGAAGGGCATTAAACACGAGTGTGGGTTTATGAAACCAGTCGAAGGCAAGTTTCATAATAACATCACACAAGTGTTTTAATGCCTAATTATGTACAGTTACCTACACTACTTTACCTACCCACATCCTACATGTCATAAGCCTCCATGATGCATTCAACTAATTTTAACCGGTAATGGCGGTAATGAAAAGATTGAGCTCTTAAACGGATAAACCAATTTGAATGCGGTTTTGTTTATTTGAAAGCAGGTTTTCTAGCGGTGGTTTTATGTAAATCTGTTGGGCTTATTATGCAACTATGAAAGATGGGGTCACCATTACATTGGTTTTTTTATGTATCTAATTTTGTTCTGAATGATTACTGAGTCGACTGTACCGCTGTGAATAAAGACAGTAAGTCCGTGACCTTCAAGCTCGTGTTATTAAATATTCTATGCATACGCGGTCGAGACACGCCGCCGCCGCCGGGAATAGTGCAAAAGTAATTATAATTTATAATTAAGACGGAATAATAACATTATTCTACGTTCCTCTCCATTAGGGACAGGGTAATTTAATAGTTTGCGGTGTTTATATAACTACTGTTAAAAAGAAGTTTAATTAGATTTTTTATTTAATTTCATTCGTTTATCTATAAAATAATATGAAACGTAAAGTTTTTACCAAGTTAACAATTATGTAGGGTTACACTTACCCCACCTGGGGCAAGAACGTTTATGGGGTAAGTCTGTCAAAGCAACAATGTTTCCTAAAAATATATGGTTTTGTCACTCTTTACTCACGTGGGGCAAGTGCGCTTACGGGGGAAGTCCGTCAAACCAACAATATGTCACAAAAATATATGGTTTTTGTCACTCTTTACTCACGTGGGGCAAGTGCGCTTACGGGGGAAGTCCGTCAAACCAACAATATGTCACAAAAATATATGGTTTTGTCACTCTTTACTCACGTGGGGCAAGTGCGCTTACGTGGGAAGTCCGTCAAACCAACAATATGTCACAAAAATATATGGTTTTGTCACTCTTTACTCACGTGGGGCAAGTGCGCTTACGAGGAAGTCCGTCAAACCAACAATATGTCACAAAAATATATGGCTTTGTCGCTCTTTACTCACGTGGGGCAAGTGCGCTTACGGGGGAAATCCGTCAAACCAACAACATGTCACAAAAATATATGGTTTTGTCACTCTTTACTCACGTGGGGCAAGTGCGCTTACGGGGGAAGTCCGTCAAATCAACAATATGTCACAAAAATATATGGTTTTGTCACTCTTTACTCACGTGGGGCAAGTGCGCTTACGAGGAAGTCCGTCAAACCAACAATATGTCACAAAAATATATGGCTTTGTCACTCTTTACTCACGTGGGGCAAGTGCGCTTACGGGGGAAGTCCGTCAAACCAACAATATGTCACAAAAATATATGGTTTTGTCACTCTTTACTCACGTGGGGCAAGTGAGCCTACGGGGAAGTCCGGCAAACCAACAATATGTCCTAAAAATATATGGTTTGTCACACTTACCCCGTTGACACTCTTACCCCACCTGGGGCAAGAACGTTTACGGGGTAAGTCTGTCAAACCAACAATATTTCACAAAAATATATGGTTTTGTCACTCTTTACTCACGTGGGGCAAGTGAGCCTACGGGGAAGTCCGGCAAACCAACAATATTTCCTGAATAATATTTGGTTTATCGCACTTACCCCATTGACTTTCTTGCCCCACTTGGGGCCAGTTCGTCTACGGGGCAAGTCCGTCAAACCAACAATATTTCCTGAAAAATATTTGGTTTTTCACACTTATCCCGTTGACGTTCTTACCCCACCTGACCTTATTCATCTTGAAACACGAAACCGTTTGACCTCTTCTAAATCGATATTCGTTAATATTCAGTACATCTATTACCACGTCGGAGCTGCGGCCAGCTCCCCGCGCCACACGAATTACTGGCACAAAGGCGAAATCCGACGCCATTTCAATTCCCACTACTTACCCCGAAAACCGATATTTACTCAAAAATTAATGACCTTGTTAATTTTAACGAACGTCAGAACAGTTATTAACTTCACGAGTTGATTAATATTAATAACCGAGAACAGGATGATACAATTACTTCGCCGACGGCAAGGTTAAGTTTCCTTACAGTAGGTAAGTCTTATAGGGACTTAAGGAGAGCAAGGGGAGAGTGGGACACTCATATAGGCTAGGAACATCCATAATCATGACTTCAATATAATACGTTCAGAAGCGATAAGCAAATGCACTATATTAAAGTAACCTGTATTTGTGGTGGTACTTTAATGTTAACATTAAAGTATTGCATGTCATTAAAGTGTCGGTTATCGCTGCTATCGTAGTTGCAACTTAATGTTCATTTTAAAGTATCGGTGACCTCTAGTTTAATGTAAACATTAAGATACATGTACATTACATTAGGTACAATAGGTATTTCATATACATACACAGACAATAAGACATTCAGTCGGGTTTTTTAGCTTGTATGCATCTATCTATTTGTATTGTTGGTACTATATGTACAACTAAAATGCTAAAATGTTATCTCAGAGCATTGAGACAATTTTAAACAATTTGGAATCCGTATACTGCCGGTTTTCAATCTTTCAAGAAGAAACTGACCGACGTATCAATGCACAGCGCATACCGCTGGGTCTAGAGTTTTCAAATTTCAAGACAGACGGACAGTGGAGTCTTAGTAGTAGGAGTCCGTTTTTACCATTTAGATACGGAACCCTAAAAAAGTAAGTCATCTAGTCTCCTACTTAGTTTACACAAGCATCCTGAAGTGTATACACATTCACACCTTCACGCCTGTAATCCCAGAGTGTACAGAATTACCAACAACTCTAAAAACTTGTTACACATATGCAATAGTTTAGTTGTTGTACATTACTGCAGAGGTCGTGAAGTGAGGGATTTAAGGACGAGTTTGGGACCTAGGCCAAGAAGTAATGTAGGGAGGCATAAACAAGAAACTTCATGTCTTCATTTAATGACATAAACGCATACATATCTGAGCATGCTTGAGAAAATATATTAATGCTTCAATTGATTTATAATACGAGTAGAGAAAATTTACAAAATGTACCCTGAGGCTTAAAATTCACGGCAAAACTGGATGGAAAGTTAATAGCGTTACAGAACATTAACCACAGTCGAGTTCCCATAACCGGAGTGTAGCCATCAACCCGCCATGAAAACTTTAGAACACCCTGTCTGTTATCAGCCGGTTAGCTGGTTCGTTCACCTTCACGTCGTGTTACAACATTTTACTAACCAATATCCTAAAAAGCTCTTTTTTCATCAAAAAAACTACAAAGAAAAAACAACCTTAAGCGTAAAACATTTCGGTGCAAAAATAAAACATGCTGTATACAAACCCGGGACGAAACCGTTCACGCGGAATCCAATTCTGCGTCCTATGTCAAGAGTCCGAAATGCTTTGCCGTTGAAAAGTTCAATTTGCTCATTGGAATTTCGACCGTATTTGCTAAAGTCAAGGTTGCGTTTTGTTTGGTCATGTTTGCAAATTTTCACCCTCGGAATTTTGGGTTAAACGTATATACGGGCGGATTTAAATTTTTAATTTTATAGTCGACCTTTTCGTATAAAAATACGGATAAAGTTTCGTTCGGAACAAGATGGCGCAATGACACTGGCTGATGTCTAAGTTTTTATCAAGTAATAAAGCATTTAAAGAGACTTTGTTTTTTTCCGATTTTTTTTTATGGCATAGAGAAGACAAACGAGCACACAGGCCACCTGATGGTAAGTGGGAACTGTGACCCATAGACATTCGCATTCGCAAGACTGCAATGCAAATTGCAATCCTAAGACTGCGAATGCGTTGCCAACCCTGAGGACTAAGATGGAATGCCTCTACGCCAGTCATTTCACCGGCTGTCTTATCCCCAAACCGGAACACAACAATGCGAACACTGCTGTTTGGCAGTAGGTTAATAAAATACTTAGCAAATTATTAACCTCAAAACACGCGGACGCCATATTCAATTATACCGGAAGAGAAATAGGATAATTATGTAATAAATTACCGGAAGCCGCAGACGTGGCACGCAGACGGCCTATTCGACGTTTCCTTTCTAATATTGTTTTCGATTGTTTTCTGAATAAATGTCTTTTATCTTTTTTATCTGTTCTCCAGAGCTATGTTTTGTGTCTTTCTTCCTTTTCCTATCTTTGCAAAGTAAAAGCAGGCGAATCAATTTGAAACATACCTTGTACCCTCTCGGCTGTATCCATTCTATCCTGTTCTTGTCTCTTATATAAATAAAACTGCTCTCGTGATCAAGGAACTAACATCTCAAGTATTCTTTACCTTAGTAATGTCTACATCTCTACAAAGTATAAAACACAGTCGCTTCCCGCCGTCTGTCCATCTGTATGTACGCTTAGCTCTTTCAAATTGCTCAACGGATTTTAATGCGATTTTCAAGGAATAAGCTTTTAATTAATTTGTCTTATACAGCAAAGAGCTAAATTCAAAATCAACTGCATGCTCAAGTATCTCAATATTGGAAATTATTCCCTAATTAAATAAGATGAAATGCATCTGTGTTAGTCATTACACCGGCTGTTTTACACAGGAACACAAAAATGCAAACACTTCTGCTTCGCTGCAGTTAACAAGTCTGATGGTGGTATAGATAAAGATGTAATCAAAATTTATCGTGGTTATTCAAATCGTGGTAAGAACTATAATAAGAGGTATTTATGTAACTACTAGCGGTTACCCGCGACTTCGTCCGTGTAAGAGTCCTTCATATCTAATCGCAAAACAAAGTACACCATGTCCTTTCTCGAGTTTCAGTCTATCTCCATACCAAATTTCATTGCAATCGGTTGAGCCTTTTAACCATGAAATGTTAAAAACAGACAAAGTTATTTCATTCAAAATATTAGTATGGGTAAGCCTAGATTCGAAACTTATATGAAATGAGTGTAAAAACGTAGCAATGTAAAAAAACCGCCTAGAATATAGAACTAGGCATAACTTTTAACAAGGCCTTTTCGTACTTAAACCGCATATGTACAGGCTGATCCTGAGCTATTTGCTCGACACATGTGTAACCCGCCGTGCGGTCGGCATCACCCTGTAGCTCGCGGTTCGTTAGCGATCCCTTGCGCCGGCGCCGGCGCAAGCCACAAGCGCGAGCGGAGCTTTTTGAACTTTGCTTTTGCTAAGCAAAATGAGGGGTGTTATAAGTTTAACCCTTTATAGGGCAAACTTAAAATATATCTGAATTTAAATGGATTCATTCGTTTCAATTTCCGTGTACGGACTCCATTTACTATATCGGTGCCTTCAAGTTTTTCCACCACGAGCAAACTTTTTAAGTCACCGTTGTAAGCTAAAAAGCGTTTGTTTGTGGTCCGCTCCGCTAGCATTGGTAGGCCCGCATTACGTATGAATATGTATGTCTGATTGTGGAAATGAAGCTCCTAAATGGATGAACCAATTCAAATGAGTTTTTTTTTAAATAGAAATCTAGTTTAATCAGGATAGTTTATAGCTGAGTTTCTATTTTCTGGTTGGCCTAGTGTTTGACTGGCAGAGAATGCCTTAAGACATTAAGTCCGCCATTTGTACTTACCTTTTTTTATTGTGCAATAGAGGTTAAATACTTAACTTACTTTGACAGTTGAGTATAAAATCTAAACCAATTATTTTAACTAAACCGCTACTTCTCCCACTTTGCACCACACACCCCTCGCCCCTTTCTCTACTCGATTTCGCTCGAAAATTTGCCAAAATTCACCCGAACCCGTCTCAATTTCACCCTTATCCCGTTGTAATAAGACTCCGAGTCCGCGGTGTGAGCTTTCGGTCACTACCGGGAAGTTTCGGCAGCTTTGTAGCTTTTTATCAAAGTTCGATGGCGCTTGTACGAGCTTTGCTCTACAACCTGTAATATTGTAGTCATATTTTACCGAATTATATCATTAATATTTCATTTCGCAAGGAGGTACTTCCCGCGGCATCATTTTACAAGCTTTTATTTAACTTGCAATGTATGTAAGGGTCAAATCTTGCAAGTTATTGACCCACTTCCCAGTTTCCGATGAAACTGAAAATTGTACCATCAATATAGTACCATCGAGCTGGTCTGATGATGGAGAATCAGGGTGGCCATAGGAACTCCTAAATTACATATGACAAACCCATCGTGTTAGTTGTTAGAATTGTCCTGACGAGTAAATGACAACTGTGCAAAAAAAAGTACAGTGAGCAACAAAAGCTTGTCCCAAAAATTTCATTTTTGATACAAACTTATGTACTTGTGAGAACCCCTTAAGTACAGACGCGTATGTCCTCCATTTCCAACAACTTCGAGTCCTAGAGCTGTAGATTACATACATAAATACATTAAATCACGCCTGTTTCCCAGAGGGGGGGTAGGCAGAGACCACTTCTTTCCACTTGCTACGATCTTGACAAATTTCTTTCGCTTCTTCCACATTCATACATCGAGTCATGCACGCACGTCGGTTTCGGGTACTTAAGATTCGGTCTTTTCCAGTACTTCACCGATTTGACTCGAAAAAGTACGCCTAGGGTGGCCCCTTCCGACCCGTCCACTCACTTTCGATCTGTATATCTCTTTCGTCAATCTTCTTTCATCCATCCTTTCCAAATTACCGAACCATCGACGCATGCCCTTTTCAATCTTAGTCAATACATCATCATACAGCTCATAGCTGTAGATTAACAACTCTAATATCACTCAACTAGCCTGATTGAGTGTGAGTCTCGTATTGAGTGATCAGGCGCGTGCGTGTCGGTGAGCTCGGCGGCAACTCATTACCCGCTCGCGGACGGAAGGAAACCGGAAATGAGTTATTCCAAACTTTTACTTTTGCCTCGTTGTGTTTCATTTTCGGGAATTTACACGTTATTAACTTTCGATGCAAATAGGTTATCTATAATAGGTCGAAATGGTGAAATGACTTTAATGGTTTTAAAAAACAAAAAGATAAAAGGTTGCCGGGTTAGAATAGTGCCACTCCATATCATCCCGTGGATGTCGTAAGAGACGGCTAAGGGAATAAAGGCGTATAGTACTGTTAGGCGATGGGCTTGCAACCTGTCACTAATACACTGGTAAACATCTTAGCCTATAAGTGCAAAATGTGTTAACAAATTATTGGAGTTGTTGGTAATTCTGTAGCTCTGCCTACCCCACTCTGGGAATGAGGGCGTGAGTTTATGTATGTATGTATGTATGTATAAAGATAAAAAATATTTATTCAGTAAGTAGGCCGTACGGGCACTTTTACACGTCAAGAATCTACCAGCGCTTCCCAAGAGGAGACACTGCTGAGAAGAAACGCCGCAAGAAACTCAGCATTCAGTCGATTTTTAACCATATTTAATACTAGAATGTTACTACATACTCGTAGTCTAGCACTATATAAAGCTACTAGCGACCCACCCCCGCTACGCTTCGGTTTATGTGAGTATGATATACAGGCTGCCTTTATCGATGAATAAGCTATCTGACACTGAAAGAATTTTCAAATCGGGCCATTTGTTCCTGTGATGACTTTCGGGTTTAGGCCAAGCATTTTTGTCAGTTAGATAGTCCTCGAACCTCGACCCATTAGGGTTTCGTAGTCAAGGAACCCTTAGGCTGCGTTTCCATCAGAGCTGAAAATCCACCAATAGGATAGTGGGGCTAGTAAAACAAATGAATCCTATTGGTGGATTTTTCCTCGCAACACCGCAAACGCAGCCTTAGGGTCTCCCCAGACCTATCGACGCGGAATCGGCTTGAGCCGGCAAGAATAAGTTTTATGTCCACGCAATAAGATCGAAAACGACGTCGTTCCGTTCGCAACGCCGAGCCGTGCCGAGCCGAGCCGAGCGATACCATTTTCACTCTTACTGCACGGACATAATTTTTTTTCTTACCGGCTCAAGCCGATTCCGCGTCGATAGGTCTGGGGAGACCCTAAATAGGCTGTCTGTTATACATTTGGTCTGTGTGAATAGACTTTGTTTTTAACATAGCTGAAAGTTTGGACACAACGCACAAAGAACTATAATGTTTTCCTAAAGCCCGTCAACATCATTTAGCTTAAGGGCGGTCTCATGTCAGAGGAGTAACCGTCACTTTTCTCTGTTCTCTGAGAACTTTTTTACGTCCTACGTAAAGGTCGATTCACAAGAGCTGGCACGAATGGATTGAATGAGTGAATGAAAGTATACTAGTGTGTAAAATAGTAACAGGTTTTCGGTTTGAAATTCGAACATCGGTTCAAAGGACGGCACTCACACAATGATAGGTGACGTTATTTTCGTTCAATCCATTCGTACCAACTCTTGTGAATCGACCTGTACGGTCGCGAGCGTTAATTCGGGACCCATTTCAAGAAAAATATGCCTGAAGTCGTCAATGTCATTAGAGATGTCAAGTCATTTGTAACTTTAAGGAAACTCAATCTTATTGTTGTAGAATATCAGATTGACTTTGGACCTAAGGAGGGAACTGAATTCAATCTCGTGACAAACGTTAGACGCGTCCTTAGGACATAGCAATGCATTTCTGTTTACGCTGAGAGAAAAGGACAGAGCTATATAACTGCTATATCGAATATATCCCTTAAATATAATATTTGCTAATAAGAAATAGATTTTAGGGTTCCTTACCCGAAAGATAGCTCAACATAATATTAATATCCCTACACTGTCCGTCCGGCCAAACTTTAAGGAATTGTATATTTTGAATCGCAATAGGTAGCGGTTTTTTTTTTTAAATGTATAATTAATTGATTACTAACGAATTAAAAAAATATATATATTAAAGAGGGCCGCCAACATGAAATGCTTTTAAAAAATTAAATAGGTCACACCCAGGCCTACCAAAAACACCCCCATGTATGTAATCACACAAAATTCGTTTTTCCATAGTAGAAAGTAACTTTAAGTGACAAAAGGTTACAAGACAAGGTTACACAAAAAGGTGACAAGAAAAAAAAACTGGCAAGTGGCTTTGAAAACATTCTACGTTAATAATGATTCTATTCAACATGTAACATGGACGTAAGGAAAAATTACAAAAATTCCGAATAAAATGACCATAAATTATCTCCAAAAGTACAAAAAATCGCTGAACATACATGCGGATGTTTTTGGTAGCCCTGGGTGTGACCTACTTAATTTTTTCATTCCCAAAAACAACAAACCCTGACCAAAACCAACAAATACCAAAAAATGGTCAAGTGTGAGTTGGGCTTGCATTGATTCGATTCGAAATCGAATTCAAATTGGAATTTAATAATAACTGTACGGTACGGAACCCTACACTGAGCAGTCTCCACCATGCCCGGGATTTGATTGATATATTTGATGGTGTAATTGAGAGAGAGAGAGAGAGTTGTTGAAGGGCCTGCCCTGAAATCTAACAGTTCAACATCGCATGCCAAATGTCCACAATACAGTCCCGATCCCACAATATGTGGAGGGGTTTACGACGGCGGGGGGGTAGATGGGAGGGGGTGGGGTGGGTTTTTAAACACGATACATTTAATTAGAGTAATATGACCCTTTGTGCGACCTTCGTTTTAATTATATTTTTATGGCGTTTGGAGCTTGTATAAGTTTTTGTCAAAAAAATAATGTTGTCCCAAAGCTTTTATAGCCGACTGTACTTTTTTTTGCACAGTCGTCATCTACTTGTCAAGACGATTTTAGCACGCCCTAACACGACGGGTTTGTCATGTGTAATTTAGGAGTTCCTATGCCCACCCTGAGTCTCCATCATCAAACCAGCTCGATGGTCCTATATTATTGTATTGTCATCAGAACTAAAGGCGTATGCAAATTTTCAGCTTCATCGGAGACCGGGAAGTGGGTCAAATTTTACTTGACCCAATATAACCCTGATGACAATACAATAATATAGCACCATCGAGCTGGTCTAATGATGGAGACTTAGGGTGACCATAGGAACTCCTAAATTACACATGATACACCCGTCGCGTTAGGGCTTGTTAGATCAGGGGGGTTATTATGACATGGCTATGCAGTTCATTTTACGGTGAGTGTGAAGGACGGAGCTATACCAGTTATATAACTCTGTCCTTTTCTCTCAGCGTAAAATGAATTGCACAGATACCTCATAATAACCCCCCAGTCTTGACAAGTAAATGACGACTGTGCAAAAAAAGTACAGTCGGCAACAAAAGCTTGAACCAAAAACATTTTTTTGGCAGAAAATTATTTGATATTTAAGGCAGACACAGGGGTATTATATAATATGTGTAGGGGTCTGTTCATCTCTCAGTGTTATCGTAACTCAAAAAAATAAGTAGCTAGGTATATAGACCCACTGGGTCATGACTCAATGAAAAAAACATTACTCTTAAGGATAGGTCATAAACGTTTATTTTCTCCCATCTTTTATCAATATTACTGTCTGAATGTAATTCCCCTGCTTCACCCTACACACTCACAAACTAGCAAACATAACCTCTTTATATTTTAGCACACAATGATTAAATCCCACAGCAACATGCCGTAACGTGTGTTGGGTCGCCCCCCCCCTCGCCCCCTCTACCCCCCTCCCCCTCCCCATGGTGGGGGGTGTAATAATTATTCATTAATTATCGCGGCGGTGGCCGGGCGGGGGCTCGCCGCACGCAGCGAGGTAGCGATGTCTGTTGGAATCATACCTGGTTTTAATAATGCTTGTTACTATATTAAACAAGTACCAAATAACGCGTCTATTATTAACCCCCGACGCAAAAAAGGGGTGCTATAAGTTTGACGTGTAAGTCTGAGTGTTTGTCTGTGGCACCGTAGCTCTTAAACGGATGAGCCAATTTGGTTGGGGTTTTTTATTTGAATTTTTTGGCGGTGGTTTTTAGATATATTTTATCAAAATCGGTCTAGCCGTTTTTGAGATATAGAGGTTTTAGGGGGTTTAAAGGCCCGATGTAACAGCGCTACATACTTTAAGAGCTAATATCTCTTAAACAGCCTAACCAATTTTCATGAAATCTTGCTAAGAACCACCGCTACAAACTTGCCTTCAAATTTAAAAAACGCATCCAAATCGGTTCATCCGTTTACAGTTTTTAAGAAATACTAAAAAATCCTTGAAATTCTGTATTAAAATTTAGGCTCGTCAAAATTGACCTTATTGCTTTTTAAATGAAGAATTCTGGCCGAGGGGTGTCATATTTCGGCGATGTCGTGGCCGCCGGCTAGCTGACACCGCGAAAGTGTATAAGTAGTTGTTTTATGTTATACTAGCGACCCGCCCTCGCTTCGCTTCGGTTTAGATTTTTCATACAAAAGGATTTTCCCGCTAATTCCCGTTCCTGTGGGAATTTCGGGAATTCCTTTCTTAGTGCACCTCTACGGTACCTAAGCTACGTCCCTTCCAAATTTCAAGTGCCTACGTTTAGCCGTTTAGGCTGTGCGTTGATATGTCAGTCAGTCAGTCAGTTTCTCCTTTTATATATTTAGATATTGTTATGTATGTTAGTCTGTAAGGTATTTGTAAATATGGGCCTTGTTGTCTGAAATATTCTATTCTGTTGCATAAAAAAAAAAGTTCAATTTTTTTTTTGTATTTCAAATAGGGAACCCTCCCTGCGCTAGTTCGAGGCGTACTTGGCGGTTTTTTATTATCTATCTAATGAAAGAATTCATAAGGGCGGCGACGCACCTGGCTCCTGCGGTATTGGGTTCTGTCGGCGCTAGTTATACTTAATTTAATTTAGAATGAGAAACCACAACAACATTATATTGCGGCTCGTGAACTGTAATATCTTTACAATTTGTACTAGAGTAACAATTGACGACACGCAAATAAAGTGACATTAGAACAAATTTTATTTTGCGGCTCCCAGACTATTGTACTGTACTATTTGCTAGGTAATAATAGTACATTGTGCATCAAGGGCGGTAAGAAGAGGATTGCTAACGAGAGACTATTAGAAGCCCGACGCCGAAGGCGGAGGGCTTTTAATGACTCGAGTTTGCAATCTCCTTACTGCCCATGATACACACAATGATTTTCATCACATTAGCGAGGAAATAAAAACAAATAGAAAAAAAAACCTTTCTTTAGATTTCGCTGGCAGCAAATCATTGTTGAGTAGTTGAGCCGCATTTAACAAATCAGGTGGTGTTGATGTCACTACAGATTCTTCCGATGAGGAAGTCATATTTAGTTTGTTTTTTTCGTACCTTTAAACAAAATACGCTTCGGAAACAACAATCAAACAAAATTAAACGAACTCGATTCGCTAATCGCTAAGCTAAAATAGTTTGACAACTTTTTTTTAGTCTTCCACAGATAATGCTTAGAATTGCTTTTTTTTTAAACTTGACAAATACACGCCATTCTGCCAGATTGTACAAATTTTCAAAATGAAATTTAATAAAATAATTGCGAATGTCTCTGAAATAATGGTAAAATAGAAATATAATGCAGACAAATGTGCCGTATAAGTTTAATTAAACAGTAAAATTGGTTTGTAGCCAAGTTTTGAATATAGGAAATAAACCTTGGCTGATTTTACACCTCCTTGGTCTGAAATGATGTACAAGTGGATTCTATATTTTAAAACTAAACTCATAACTCCCTAGGGAGTTATGAAAATCTATAACTCCCGCGGGAGCTAAGTCGGCTATAACTGCCCTAAACGCCTGCGTGTTATAAAACCCTTTCCGAGCAAGTGTGATGAAAATAGTTGACCAAACGCAATATAATGTTATTATGGGTTCTCATCCTAAAATAAATGAAGTATAGTGCTACCATCCCGGCGCCTGCCTTCTCGTTTATCTGCACCACTAGCATAATATTCTTCATCTACATTCGTATCATATCTTCCCTATAATATTTTCTCAAACGTCAAGAAAATAGCCTTTAAGAAACATGTATCTGTGGTTGCATTTTAATGTTAACATTAAAGTATCAGTGACCGATACTTTAATGTAAACATTAAGATACAGGGCAACCACAGATACAAAGTTTCCACATACATACATACATACATTAAATCACCCCTGTTTCCCAGAGGGGTAGGCAGAGACCACTTCTTTCCATTTGCAACGATTTTGACAAATTTATTTCGCTTCTTCCACATTCATACATCGAGTATGCACTTATTGTAGAAGACTTATGATATGCATGTAGATAAAGTTATGTATGCGACTGTGCACATAATTACGCGTTAAAGCACTCGTGAGATCGTATTATGCAACAGTCACATAAAATACTAATAAACTACGGTCAAATTTAAGCTGCTAAAAACGAAGTAGGTATATTTTTGCCTTAAATAACCCCCTAAAACTAAATTTTCGGAGCAGGGAAAAATAATATCGACGCGTATAACTTAAAGTATCTATTTGAACGACTGAGCGCCGCTAGGGTTGGAAACGAGGTTCCCCGGAGGTGATGATTTTTCTTCCCGTAAACTTTTATAATGAAAATTTGATCGAAATCGTTAGAGCCGATTTCGAGAACGTGATTACAAATTATAAATATAGCTCGTTTCATATTACAATATGAGGGATAAAAGTTGGTAGTGACTGTGTCCCTGCCTACGAATCTAGTGGTCCTGGGTTCAAATCCCGGTAAGGGCAGATATTTGTGTGATGATCGCGAATATTTGTTCCTGAATGACTTAGGAACCTTTATATTATATCTATTTAAGTATGTATTTCTCTATAAAACTATTTTCCTACTCCTGTACTTTTATCTGTCATTTATATAGTCACGAACACTAATATAAGAACATACATAATATGTCCGCAGAATAATCCAGAGAAAAGTCTATCTTGTCTATGCCCCAAAACAGCACTTGTGCGTTTTTGAGATAAAACGATACGGCCAGCTGCCAAAGCTTATCGTTGCACAATCGATTTAATCATATTTTAACGATTGTGAAATAGGGACTATAAATCACCTAATGTTTTGAGAAATGATTTCAGTTACCTGATTGGTCGATTTTAAAATAGCTGTATTCTGGTTGGTTGATACGAAATACAAAGTTTTTTTAAAAGATTTAAATTAGTTAAAGAGAAACACGTACCTAAAAGAACCTATCGTTCCGTTTGACAGTCGATGTGTATTGTGATTGGTGGATTTAATTTGGTGAAGTATTCTGATTGGTCAAATTAAAATGTTTTGGAATTGTAAATAATTCTATTTTCCATTCCGTCAATTTAAAAATAAAGTAAACCATAGACACATATTTTGTCATTTTCTTGTTTCCCGCTCGTTTGTTGTTCTTTACTTCGTTCGTTCGTTTGTAAGTTTTTTTTGCTTAGTTTTGCATTTCATTTGAAACCTAGTCGTAGAAAAAGTATTGTATGCAACGGTGTATAACTAAGTCAAAAAACACTCGTGGCGCTTACCTTTACGATGTTCGCCTTCGGCTCACATCGTAACACACGCCACTCATATTTTTTGACCTCTCTTATACAACTATTGCATAAACTACTATTATATCGTTGTCTAGTACCCATAGTACAAGCTTAGAGCTTAGTTTGGACTAGGTCAATTCGTGGACATTGCCCCCCTCCCCCCCCCTGACACAAAAAAGAGGGATTTTATAAGTTTGACGTGTAAGTCTTTGTGTGTGTCTGTCTGTGGCACCGTAGCTCTTAAACGGGTAAACCGATTTGGATATGGTTTTTTTATTTGAAAGCAAATTTTTTAACGGTGGTTTTAAGATATGTTTTATGAAAATCGGATTTGCCGTTTTTGAGATATTGAGCTTTTAGAGGGTTAAAAGCCCCCGATATAACGGCGACACCTACTTTCAGAGCTGATATCTTGTAAACGGCCAAACTGATTTTCGTAAAACCTAGTTATAAATCACCGCTAAAAGACAGGCTTTCAAATAAATTAAATTAAATCCAAATCGGTTCTCCCGATTAAGAGCTACGGTGCCACAAACAGACACACAGACAGACCGCCCTCTGAAGTACCTAATAGTTACATAGTTACATGAGATAGATAGCTGCACATAATTTCAAACGATTACTCCTACTTCAAGGTCCATCAAATAAACCCTGAGTAAAGGATAGTCCGGCGGCATCCCTGTGATCTTGTCAGGGGCACTCCCGTGCCCGCAGGTGTCAGATCACAGGTCACCGCCGGGGTCGTTAGTATAAAGGGACGGCCACGGCGGACGTGACGACGGTGCCGTCCTTTGAGCTACGGAACCCTGAGGACCCTTAGTACCCTTCAGTAATCGTGGACAGTTAATATCTAAGCCGATTTTAATTACATGTTTTTGATGGCTTTATTAGTTAATAATGTGAAACCATTACAATATTAAATATATCTATACTAACATTATAAAGCTGAAGAGTTTGTTTGCTTGTTTGTTTGTTTGCTTGAACGCGCTAATCTCAGGAACTACTGGTCCGATTTGAAAAATTACTTCAGTGTTAGATAGCCCATTTATCGAGGAAGACTATAGGCTTAATATCATACTCACATAAACCGAAGCGAAGCGAGGGCGGGTCGCTAGTTTAAATATAACTTCTTTAATATCTTTTCTCGATTTTATGAAACCTTTCTGAGTGAGTCGGACTCCTGCACCGAGGGTTCCGTATTTAAGATAAATATGTTTTTTAACCGCAAAAGAAAATACTCATCTTGTTATGAACTTTATTTTCCGTACAATAAGATCTATTTTGACTAGCCTACATTTTAATACAGATTTACATAGTTTTCTTTGTTATTTCTCAAAAACTGTAACTCGTATTAATATTATGTTTCATGTCGTTTTGTTTATTATTTCTTGTCTATTTACTACTTGATTGTGTTTGACTGGGCTTTTATAGATAGTTTATGTTTACATACATACATACATACATACATACATTTAATCACGCCTCTTTCCCAGAGATCCTGACAAATCTCTTTCGCTTCTTGACATTCATACATCGAGTCATGCACGCACGTCGGTTTCGGTTACTTTAGATTCGGGCCCTTTTCCAGTATATCTCCGATTTGATTCGAAAAAGTACGCCAAGTAAGTAGTATGTTTAAGAAATAATATTTAAACATAAAATAGTAGAAAATTCACATTTTGGTGTATCTACTTTTTAATGTGTTTAGATAATGACAACACTGTCATTTCTTCCTCTTCTGAATAGCCTCTGAAAGATGGCGCATTGTAAATAATTAAAATACACATTGCTTAAAAACCCAGCTTGCGTTTTATTTATACAGCTTATTTTCAGTACAGTCGGAAATAAAACGTGTAATAAAATTGAAAACTGTAGGGTACATAATTAAATTTCGGTTTGCAATACCATCTACTAGCTCTCGAAAGCGAACTAGGCTCGGGCCGTATCGCCAAACCCGTGAAACTTCGCCGTACCTGAACACAAAGAAACCCCCCGTTCCGGAGAGGGGGGTGGGTCTAATAATTGAGCGTTTGCTCAGGCGGCGTCGGCCGCAGGGGCCGGTGGGCTAAGTAATAGAAGTCAAATTGTTTCTTACTTCGTCCGCGGTCAAGTAGTGTACCGCTATTCCTTGTGGAACTAGCCAATGTTCTGGAATAAAAAGTATTCTATATCCTTCCCCGGAGTTTACGGTATCGCTAAAGCAAATTTGATTAAAATCAAACATCGTCAGTACTGATAGATTATGAAATACTAGCGACGTGCCCTCGCTTCGCTTTGGTTTTTGTGAGTATGATATATAGCCTTCCTAGATAAATGGGCTATCTAACACTAAAATAATTTTTCAAATCGGACAAGTAGTTCCTGAGATTAGCGGGTTCAAGCAAACAAACAAACAAACCAACTCTTCAGCTTTATAAAATTAGTACCTACCTAAATATATGTAGATAGACAAAAACAGAAGTGACAGTCGTATCAAAAAACGTTTATACCTACGAGTTAATTTTTCTTTTCTTATACCTTACCTCCTGTACATGTACTTGACTTGATTAGTAGTACAGTCGCCATCAGATATATCGGTGCGGCCGAGGTACTCAAATATTTCTGAGCAGCAATAAATTTCAATAAATTCTTTACGGTAAATAAGGTCAATAACATCTGAACATCCAATTCGCCATATATACATGAGCAGTAGTTTTTCAATTAAATCTGAACACACAACGAGACAATAATATCTGAAATAATAAAATCAAAAAAATAATTTTTGGGACAAGGTTTTATTGCCGAATGCACTTTTTTTTTGCACAATCGTCATTGACTTGTCTAGACGATACTAACAAGCCCTAACACGACTGCTTTATCTTGCGTAATTTAGGAGTTCCTATGGCCACTCTAAGTCTCCATCATCAGACCACCTAGATGGTACCATATTATTGTATTGTCATCAGAATTAAAGGCGTATGAAAATTTTCAGCTTCATCTGAAACCGGAAAGAAGGTCAAATTTAACTTGCAAGCTTTGCCCCTTACATACATAGAATACATACATACATACAGTTAAATAAAAGCTTGAGTGCAAATCGAAAACAAATATTAACATTGATAATTAGGACCTTCTTAGACGCTTTGAATATATAGGCAGAATATTCCGTTTATACTAAACATACATTCTGTTATCTAAGTATGTTCTTTTTCGTAAATCCAAAATAATACCCACGGGCCTTTTTTTACCATTACGTTACTAAAGTGCGTAATAGCTTTTTTTTTAAATATTATACGAGGACTCAAACTATCACAATACGTCAGGACCCCAATTCTTGTGCTATTCGATATGAAGTGTCATTCGAGATAAAATGTCAGTTGCATACAATTTCCTTAAAATCTCGCATATAAACTATTGATCTCGACTGTCACTAGAATCGGACTCCAAACACGTTTGACATTAGGTATCTGTGGTAAGTCACAGACAATGATGTAGTCTGCCGCTAATAGGTTAAAAATATGAACTTTTGTCTGATTTTATTTCATTTCCTCGCAATTGTGATGAAAAACATTGTATGTTACACGGGTGGTAAAGGAAATACAAAGCTCGAGTCATTAAAGCCCTCAGCCTTCGGCTTCGGGCTTCAAACAGACTCTCGTTTGTAATTCTTTCTTTACCACCCTTAATACACAATGTACTATAATAGATTTGTGTCTGCTCCCGCGATAACAACGTTTGATTATAATCGGTTCAGTAATTCAGGCGGGAAAGCGTAAAAAACAGATAGAAAAACTAACTTTCAGAGTGAGGTATAATCTTACTATGGAAGGCTACGTCTACCCGAGCCTTAACGTTAATATTTATTAAGTTATACAACAAGAGGTCGTAAACAAGTCGTCCCGGCTGCCATCTGGCCGTTATCGAGCGGTGCCGGAGCCGCTCTAGCGCTCTTACAGCGCCCTTATAGCGCCGCGACACGCTGCCTATAAAGCAGCGCGATAAAACGCTTATATTCACGTTTAGGAGTTTTTGTGGTTGATAATAAAGTTATTTGCAAAAATCTATATTGCTTTAGATAGTATAAAACTGAGTCGCTTCCCGCGGTCGCCGTAATTACGTTTGGATCTTACAAACTGCGGAACGGGTTTGAATGCAGTTTTCATCAATAGAAAGAGTGACGCAAGGGGAAGGGTTTTATGCATAATAAATTCTACAAAAAACTCGCATAAAACGAAGCGAAGCGAGTACCTCTAATATTTAAATGTGAAAGTTTGTGTGTGTTTGTTACTTCTTCACGCTGCAACGGCTGGACGGATTTGGATGAAATTTGGAATGGAGATAGCTTATACCTTGGATTGACACATAGGGTACATTTCTTCTCGGATAGTTTTAAAGTTCCCTAGGGAATTACGATGGTAAAATTCTATGCGGGTGAAGTCCCGGACAGAAGCTAGATCAGTATAAATGTGAAAGTAGCTCTGTCTGTTTGTTGTAATTTCTCGGCCAAGCCGCTGAACCGACTTTGAAGTAATTTTATAGAGATAGCTAAAAATAATTATAATAACGTTATCGGTCCATTCGTTTGGGAGATAATAAGATTCGGTCAAAAATTACATTTTTGGGACAAGTTTTTATTGCCGACTGTACTTTTTTTTGCGCATTCGTCATCTACTTGTGACGATACTTGACGTTTCTGAGAAGCCCTAACACGGCGGGTGTATCATGTGTAATTTAGGAGTTCCTATGGCCACGCTGAGTCTCCATCATCAGACCAGCTCGATGGTAGTATATTATTGTATTGTCATCAGAACTAAAGGCGTATGCAAATTATCAGCTTCATCGAAATACGCAAGTGGGTCAAATTTAACTTGCAAGATTTGACCCTTACATACATACATACATACATATATTGCAAATTAAATTAAAGCTTTTAAAACCATCAATGACAGCACCAAATGACTTTAAATAGACAATTATGTATGAACATTTGTGGTTTTTTGAGATAGTTTTTTATGTTTGTCGTTACGGCTTCGGAACCCTACACTGAGCATGGTCCCTGGTGCCTGGTTTTTATTATTTATAGCAATAACCTTCAATACGCTCGCCTCAGTTCGAGAAGTACCAAAATCTATCGAATTAGCAGCACTCGACCGAAATTAGATTAGCCGCGGAAGGGGAGCGAGGTCGAAAGAGACGGCTCGTCTCTTAGATAACGACTCTTCATCAGTATTCGAACAGACGAAGCTTAATTACGCTTCGGATAGTTACAGCTTGACGACACGTTGGCGTGGCTGGTCGTCCGTCTAATACCCCGGTAAGGGCAGATATTTCCGATCACTTCGCTTACCCGAATTTCATTTGCCATAATTGTGTCACTTGCCATAATGTTAATTTGCCATAAAGGCATTTTTTCTGAAACTGTAAACCTTTCAGGTAATTTTTACATGCCATCGTATAGAGCCCAATAGGTTAGGTTAGGTTTGTTTTATAACAATTCTGAATACTTAGTTCACGATTTCAGAAAAAATGCCTTTATGGCGAATGAATATTATGGCAAGTGATAGAATTATGGCAAATGACTTTCGGGCAAACGACAGAGAACCCAGATATTTGTGTGATGAACGAGAGTATTTCGAGCAAAAATATAAATAAAAAATAAATATCAGGGGACAATGTCACACCAATTGACCTAGTCCCAAACTAAGCTCAAGGCTTGTATTATGGATGCTAGACAACGATATAAATACTTATATAGGGAAATATATACTTGAATATATGGAAAACATCCATGACTCAGGAACAAATATTCGCGCTCATCACACTAATATCTGCCCTTACCGGGATTTGAACCCAGGACCGCTAGCTTCGTAGGCAGGGACACTACCCACTAGGCCAGCGCGTCGGCTCCTATAAAAACGATTTAATTTCGTATCAAGTTTCGATGTGATTACTAGCTTCTACACGCGACTTCGTCTGCGTGGATTCCGATTATCGTCATTCCCTCGGGAACCTTTGCATTTTCCGGGATAAAAAGTAACCTATGTGTTAATATAGTGTATAAGCTATCCCCATTCTAAATTTTATCCAAATCCATCCAGCCGTTGCAGCGTGAAGGAGTAACAAACACACACAAACACACACACACACACAAACACACACACACACACACACACACACAAACACACAAACTTTCGCATTTATAATATTAGTAGGATATTAAGGAGGCTATAGTTCGAGTATTATGGTGCTTAAGTGGCGTTAAACACTCTACTTTTCACTTTGAATGGGAGGAAAAATAGTACATTGTGCATCAAGGGCGGTAAGAAGAGGATTGCTAACGAGAGACTATTAGAAGCCCGACGCCGAAGGCGGAGGGCTTTTAATGACTCGAGTTTGCAATCTCCTTACTGCCCATGATACACACAATGATTTTCATCACATTAGCGAGGAAATAAAAACAAATAGAAAAAAAAACCTTTCTTTAGATTTCGCTGGCAGCAAATCATTGTTGAGTAGTTGAGCCGCATTTAACAAATCAGGTGGTGTTGATGTCACTACAGATTCTTCCGATGAGGAAGTCATATTTAGTTTGTTTTTTTCGTACCTTTAAACAAAATACGCTTCGGAAACAACAATCAAACAAAATTAAACGAACTCGATTCGCTAATCGCTAAGCTAAAATAGTTTGACAACTTTTTTTTAGTCTTCCACAGATAATGCTTAGAATTGCTTTTTTTTTAAACTTGACAAATACACGCCATTCTGCCAGATTGTACAAATTTTCAAAATGAAATTTAATAAAATAATTGCGAATGTCTCTGAAATAATGGTAAAATAGAAATATAATGCAGACAAATGTGCCGTATAAGTTTAATTAAACAGTAAAATTGGTTTGTAGCCAAGTTTTGAATATAGGAAATAAACCTTGGCTGATTTTACACCTCCTTGGTCTGAAATGATGTACAAGTGGATTCTATATTTTAAAACTAAACTCATAACTCCCTAGGGAGTTATGAAAATCTATAACTCACGCGGGAGCTAAGTCGGCTATAACTGCCCTAAACGCCTGCGTATTATAAAACCCTTTCCGAGCAAGTGTGATGAAATAGTACATTGTGCATCAAGGGTAGTAAGAAGGGAATTACTAACGAGAGTGTTAGAAGCCCGACGCCGAAGGCGGAGGGCTTTTAATGACTCGAGTTAGTAATCCCCTTACTGCCTGTGATACACACAATGGTTTTCATCACATTTGCGAGGAAAAATCACTTTAACTCTGCAAAATATAAAGAAATAACTTTTGACGAACGGGAACGTAAATGGAAACGATATTTTTTTTGTGACCTCTACCACAGATAATAACTGCGTTTAGTTTCGACCTGGATTCGAGCCAGATTTAGCCAATTTGATAAACATGTATAATTACTAAAATTAATGATAAATGTTGATATAAACTTGAAATAGGTATAAAAATAATGAAGTTTAATGAAGCGTATAGGTTTTGTGTAATGTAAGTTAGTCTATAGCTAATTTTTAAAGATGAAATTAGAAACCGATTTAATTTTTGGCTGAAAATTAAACCTCCTTAGTCAGAAATGATGTACGAAAGAGTTGCAAATTTTAAAAAGAAAGTCATTACTCCCTAGGGATGACAAACTCGCCATAATTCCCGCGGGAACAATTTAGGCCATTGTCCTTCTGTATACAGGCATGGAATAACACCATTTACGAGCAAGTGTGATGAAAACAACGTTATTAACAAAATTATAATGTTTATTATGACAAAGTTTTTTGCGAAAATTGCCGCGGTTTTTTTTGTAAAGCGACGCTTTAAAAACTTCCATATTTCGCCAAGATTTTGAAACTAATTGGACCATGCATAATAAAATGAATTATCCTGAACATAATTAAATAGACTCATGTTCGTAATCATTAAACGCGTTTCACGAAATTAAATCGTTATTTTTTATATTTTTGCACAGTTTTCATTTTGAAATTATTTCCACGCTCAAAAAATGGTCCATACACAATCACTGAACATAATCTTCCATTCACAAACACCGTGATTGGCTGTTTAGGAGTTTCCAAAATAAATTAAAAAATATTACTTTGGTCCCTAGAGATTAGTCCCGATGTGCAGAGACTAAAGTAACATTTTAAGAGCATGAGAAGTGAAAAATATATTTGTCCTGGAAAAAAGTGAGGGGTCCAGCACATAGATCGGGTTCTAAGACCATCACTTTCAAATCTCGATAACTGTAAAAGTTACTTAAGTGACTAAGATATCCTTTACCCGTACATACATACATGCATACATTAAATCAGGCCTGTTTCCCAGAGGGGTAGGCAGAGACCACTTCTTTCCACTTGCTACGATTTTGACAAATTTATTTCGCTTCTTCCACATTCATACATCGAGTCATGCACGCACGTCAGTTTCGGGTACTTAAGATTCGGCCGTTTTCTAGTATTTCTCCGATTCGATTCGAAAAAGTACGCCTAGGGCGGCCCCTTCCGACCCGTCCACTTTCGATGTGTATATCTCTTTCGTCAATCTTCTTTCATCCATCCTTTCCAAATGACCGAACCATCGAAGCATGCCCTTTTCAATCTTAGTCACTACATCTTCTTTTATTCTATATCCTCTATCCGTGTTTCACTTATTACCAACAATGAATGTCTATTCCTTCCCATTGATTATCAATTATAGATAATCAATAGTTAATGCAACAACTAGAATAATTATACTCTAATCTAGACAGTAATTGGTTTAGGCTAACTGGGGCCGCTCGAGTCGCTCTGTCGTGGTTAAATTAATCAATAATGGAGGCTTGATTGATACTGCTCAAGTAGAATGCGATAATGAAGAGGTCATTATAATCTATTTAACGAGTAAAGATTGTTAATTAAGTTTCACTGATTGTGAGAAACATATATAGGCCACGCGCGTCAGTTTATTCGACCTCAAGATTGAAATAAAAATTAATTTTACACTTTTTAAGGTCAAAAGTATGTGAAACAGGAAAGGTAAAACTAAAATGTTGTTTTCGGTTAATTTAGTTGATTAGCTAATTTCGGTTATTCCGGTTATTCCAACAATATCTAAATCGGTTAAATAACATTGTTACACGTTGTCATTTTCTGCGAATAAAATTAAACAATTGTGTTTATAATTCGCACCTTATTTCAATGGGGTAAGGTGCAAAACTGTATAAATATCTGTGTGCTTGTTGACTCGCCTTAGATTAGAACCTTTTTATGGTCACAGCACTGAAATTAATCGTAGGCTTTTTACGACAAGATTCTATAATTTTACCTATACCTTTTCCATGACGTATAATGATTTCCATGACAACAAGCTGACAAGTATTTCTTTATGATGTACTTACCTTTACTTCCAAATACCTCCCATCTATACTAATACTAGCGACCCGCCCTCGCTTCGCTTCGGTTTATTTGAGTTTTCTATAACACACGTACATAAAAAAAATATTTATTATATTATATTTATTATACATAAAAACCTTCCTCTTGAATCACTCTATCTACTAAAAAAAACCGCATCAAAATCCGTTGCGTAGTTTTAAAGATCTAAGCATACATAGGGACAGACAGCGGGAAGCGACTTTGTTTTATACTACGAGTATGTAGTGATTATAAAGCTGAAGAGTTTGTTTGTTTGTTTGTTTGGTTGAACGCGCTAATCTCAGGAAAACCTTGTCCGATTTGAAAAAATAGGCTATATATCATACTCACATAAACCGAAAAGAAGCGAGGGCGGGTCACTATGTTTCAATAAAGTGTCTCATTTTGATTCCTGATTGAAATATATAGAATAAATATAATGATCCATAATCCTACCTCCATTACCTATTAAGACTGCTTGACCCTGACGTATACTTACCGCGTCCACGACGGCGGACGTCACTGCTATCAGCATGATTGCAGGGGTGTTATTTCTCCCAAAAACAACGGACGGTCCGACGAACGAGCGAAATCGCAGCGGCGAGTTTAAGTAGTCCCGTCAGAGCGAACAAAACACATTTTAGCGCGTGCAAACCATGCTGCTAAATTGAAAATGCACGCGCTAAAATATGTTTTGTTCGCACTGACGGGACTACTTAAACTCGCCGCTTGGACATTCATTCGTTCGTCCGTCCGACCGTCGTTGTTGAGAGAATCACTACCATGATCAGCGTGGCAGCAGTGCTCAACTGACGTGTGACCAACCGCCGTGTTTTACTAAGTACGAGTGAACACGTTTGAATTAACAGGTTATCAACGATCAGTCACTCACCGTGGCACTCACCGAGCTTGGTGCACCTCGCGTCCCTCACCATCGTCAATGATCAACGATCAGTCACTCACCGTGGCACTCACCGCGCTTGGTGTGCCTCGCGTCCCTCACCATCGTCAATGATCAACGATCAGTCACTCACCGTGGCACTCACCGCGCTTGGTGTGCCTCGCGTCCCTCACCATCGTCAATGATCAACGATCAGTCACTCACCGTGGCACTCACCGAGCTTGGTGCCGGCGTGCGGGTGGTGCGGCGGCAGCATCGCCGGGTGGGGCAGCGCCAGCAGCTTGGGCTCCAGCTTGCCGGCCGCCGCCACGGGGATCGGCCCCGCGTTCGTCATCGTCGTCATCGTGGCTGCGGGCATCATAAGCGTCGACATGGTCAGCATGGCTCCGATTCACATCACTGGCGCATCATTATTTGGTTCCGGTTTTTTTAGTTTGTGGCCTGTAAGTTTAGTTCGGTTCGGTTTTTTATTTAGTTGTGTTTTTTGGATAGTATCGCAATTTGATTGACACAACTAATTTACCCGGTTCGGTTTTGTTAACTTAGTATTGTTTTATTGACGCGGTTTGAAATATTTAGACGTATAAACGTTTGTCTGACTTTAATCAAATTAATAAAACTTAACAAATAGTTACAGTATCAAAATCTAATTCCTCTGTTTATAAGTCATTAACTGTCGCAGTTATTAATAACTTCCTATAGATAACGTAAACGGATTTTACCGCAGTTACAATTAACCTGTGGCCCTAAACAAGATACTAAACTATAACGTAATCGATTTTCTAAAACCGACACAACGATTCGACATATGCACTCGGTGCGACCGTCCAGTAGTAAGCTACTTAATCAATCAATCGTCAACCGTATACATTTCGATAATGCGATAACATCTGCTTTCAATGCATCTCGTCAAGGCGCACTATTTATTCTGAGTCATCAATGCAATATCGTCCCTTTAGGTACCTACTTTCTCAGTCTCGTAACTGATCGAATAGTTAGATAGGAAACGCACTTAAGTTCCCTAAAGAATAAAGACTACTTTATTATGTAACTATTCGATCAAAGACGAGGTTGGAAAAGAAAAGGGACGATTTTCGAAATGTCGATATCTCGCCAAATTCTAACTATAGTTAGAACGTGTCTAAAATGATGGAGAAGCGTCGCTAAAATATAATTAAGCTCCGGGCGATAACGTTTCACACCCCGTAAATCAAGTCCGAAATCCACAATTTTTTTTATTTGTTGTAGTTATTAGGTATAAAGAACTAGGTCTGTAGACCAGGTACTGTGTTTTTTGCTTTTTAAATTTATTTCATTCTAAGAAATACTTTTGCGAAAAGAAAACGCACATACATAGTTTTTCATGATTCCTACAACAAATTCAAAAAATTCAAAAACCCCCGTCTCGAAACAGTCTGTAAAAAAAACCTCTAAAAAGGAAAAAATAAAAAGTATTGGCTCTATAAGTTTAATTATAAGTAAGTATTAGTATTTTGATTCAACCGTCGCCACGTCGGGGACCGCTAAGTAGCTATATTTTATATCATTTAGTTTACTTAGCGGTCCCCTGTTTTTTTTTCCACCATTGCAGAAAGGATCAGTAAAGTTTATTGGTTTTCATCACACTTGCTCGGAAAGGGTTTTATAACACGCAGGCGTTTAGGGCAGTTATAGCCGACTTAGCTCCCGCGGGAGTTATAGATTTTCATAACTCCCTAGGGAGTTATGAGTTTAGTTTTAAAATATAGAATCCACTTGTACATCATTTCAGACCAAGGAGGTGTAAAATCAGCCAAGGTTTATTTCCTATATTCAAAACTTGGCTACAAACCAATTTTACTGTTTAATTAAACTTATACGGCACATTTGTCTGCATTATATTTCTATTTTACCATTATTTCAGAGACATTCGCAATTATTTTATTAAATTTCATTTTGAAAATTTGTACAATCTGGCAGAATGGCCTGTATTTGTCAAGTTTAAAAAAAAAGCAATTCTAAGCATTATCTGTGGAAGACTAAAAAAAAGTTGTCAAACTCTTTTAGCTCAGCGAATCGAGTTCGTTTAATTTTGTTTGATTGTTGTTTCCGAAGCGTATTTTGTTTAAAGGTACGAAAAAAACAAACTAAATATGATTTCCTCATCGGAAGAATCTGTAGTGACATCAACACCACCTGATTTGTTAAATGCGGCTCAACTACTCAACAATGATTTGCTGCCAGCGAAATCTAAAGAAAAGGTTTGTTTTTTCTATTTGTTTTTTATTTCCTCGCAAATGTGATGAAAATCATTGTGTGTATCATGGGCAATAAGGAGATTGCAAACTCGAGTCATTAAAAGCCCTCCGCCTTCGGCGTCGGGCTTCTAATAGTCTCTCGTTAGCAATCCTCTTCTTATCGCCCTTGATGCACAATGTACTATTGACTGTCTTATAATATGGCAATAAAGCGGCACCTGAAATGGCGTTTGCTGACATTCTAATTGTTATACTTTATTATTTGACGACGCGCTGGCCTAGTTGGTAGTGACCCCGCCTACGAAGCTAGCGGTCCTGGGTTCAAATCCCGGTAAGGGCAGATATTAGTGTGATGAGCGCGAATATTTGTTCCTGAGTCATGGAGGTTTTCTATATATTTAAGCATATATTTCTCTATATAAGTATTTATATCGTTGTCTAGTACCCATAATATAAGCCTTGAGCTTAGTTTGGGACTAGGTCAATGGGTGTGACATTGTCCCCTGATATTTATTTATTTAAAAATTGGTTAAAATCTCCAACATTTAAAATTAACAAGTTTAACAAAGAGCATTGTATTTATTAATTGCTACATATCACTACATAGTATAAAACAAAGTCGCTTCCCGCTGTCTGTCCCTATGTATGCTTAGATCTTTAAAACTACGCAACGGATTTTGATGCGGTTTTTTTTAGAAGTTAGAGTGATACAAGAGGAAGGTTTTTATGTATAATAAAATTTGTTTTATGTACGTGTGTTATAGAAAACTCAAATAAACCGAAGCGAAGCGAGGGCGGGTCGCTAGTATATAATATAAACCAACTGGGCTGTGCATGACGTAGGACGCAATAGTTTTTATCTGTCGTCGTTGTCAGTTTAGAAACCGCCAGTAAGAAAACTAATTACAACAAAGTTTGTACATAATTAGCTCTTAAGGTACTCGTGCCGAGGGTAGAGCTGCAGCTTGGGAATTCTAATGACGAGTTTCATTATGTACCTTTTGTGGTACATTTTACTGTATACAGTGTAAAATTAAACGAAATAAATCTATACTAATAAAGTTGAAGAGTTTGTTAGTTTGTTTGTTTGAACGCGCCAGTGCCTTAATGTCAGGACCCACCAGTCCGATTTGATAGCCCATTTATCGAGGATTTTTAGGCTATATATCATACTCACATAAACCGAAGCGAAGCGAGGGCGGGTCGCTAGTATGTTATATTTCTATTTATATTTATATATTAATGACAACAATCTTATTAACTTGTTTAAATAGGATAGTTCTTAATGGAGTTATCATTAGAGTAAGGATTTTTGGTGGCAAATCGTGGTTCCTAGAATAGGGAATGCAAATAACCGGTTATAACCCGATTTAACCGGTTATTTTCATACAAAAACGGCTTACTACCGGTTAAATTGCGTTCCCTATTCTAGAATCCGTGGGGTCGCTATATCCTATTTATTATAATACCTACATATCACTTTGATTTCAACCTTTAGTATTTTAATATTTCAAAATTCATTTATTCATTAAAGCGCTAAACCAATTTAAATGAATTTTAGTATGGAGGACATCTCTGCTGTGCAAGCGTCACAAACGGGCGAATATTAGTAGGTATGTACTAACCGAACTAAAAATATATTTTCATCACACTTGCTCGTAAATAGTGTCCTAACATGCTAGAAAAATCGACCGTAAATCCAAAATAATACCCGCGGGCCTTTTTTTTACCATTACGTAACTAAAGTGCGTAATAGCTTTTTTTTTAAATATTATACGTGGACTCAAACTATCACAATACGTCAGGACCCCAATTCTTGTGCCATTCGATATGAAGTTTCATTCGAGATGAAATGTCAGTTGAATACTATTTCCTAACAATCTCGCATAATAAACAATTGATCTCATATGTCACTAGAATCGGACTCCGAACACGTTTGACATTATCTGTGGTAAGTCACAGACAATGATGTAGTCTGCCGCTAATAAGTTAAAAATATGATCTTTTGTCTGATTTTATTTCATTTCCTCGCAATTGTGATGAAAAACATTGTATGTTACACGGGTGGTAAAGGAAATACAAAGCTCGAGTCATTAAAGCCCTCAGCCTTCGGCTTCGGGCTTCTAACAGACTCTCGTTTGTAATTCTTTCTTTACCACCCTTAATACACAATGTACTATTAGAGGTAGTTCATTTTAAAATATTTAGCATATTGAAAGTCAAAATCAAAGTGTCATGTATTATAATAATTGGGAAATAGCGACTTCATGGATTCTAGAACAACGGTACGCCACCAAAATCCTAACCCTAGTTATCATCTTCGATGGAAGCGGATGTGGTCCTCGTATATCGAAGGTTTCTATCTATTAACGGCTAAAATTTAAGACTGCGCCGAGCGTACGCCGGATGTACAGTGGCGCCCTCATTACTATTATTGTGTTTTCTAATAAAGTAAATTATTTTCTTCAAATTGGTCGGTAGGTTTTTGTACTACGAATGAAAACACTACTTATTGGGTATATCACAATCATAGTTTAATAACAATTCACCTTCGGGTTATCAACTTAACGGAAAAAAGTGGCCACCTTTTCCCGTTAAGCTGACTACTCAAAGGGTAATTGTTATAAAAGTTTGTTACGTATCCCATAAATTGTGTTTTTACTTGCACTACAAAAACACATCGTCTGATTGCAAGGAAATTCTTTGGTTCATTAGAAAACACAATAATTGTAATGAGGGCGCCACTGGACGCTCGACGTTTGCTCGGCGCAGTCTTAAGACGCGGTAGCATAGTTGGTAGTGACCCTGCCTACGAAGCTAGTGGTCCCGGCTTCGATGCCCGGTATGGAAAATTATTTGTATGATGAACGAGTAGATATTCAGTCTTGGATGTTTTCTATGTATTTAAATATCTACAACTTTATTTAGGTATGTCTGTCGTTGTCTAGTACTCATAGTACAAGCCTAGATCTTAGTTCGGGACTAGGTCAATTGGTGTGAGATTGTTCTCGTATATTTATTAATCCGCAACAAAAAACAGAGGGGCTTTGTAAGTTTAACGCATCTGTGTGTCTGTATGAAGCATCGTAACTCCCAAACGGATGGACGGATGAAATCAAATCGGATGAAAAGTTTAAAAGAAATCAACTCTAAAAGTAGGGGGGTTAGGTTTCCGTGAATTGCGATAAATAACGCGGGTAAAGTCGCGGGCAACAGTAGCATGGTTCTCCCGCACTAGACCGAATTTCATAAAAGCTAATTTCATTAGATATACCAACGTTTGATATAATTTTCACTAGCCGTAATGTCATGACAGCTAAACTTGGTTAGTCCTAGTTGATTACTAGACCTAAACTTATATACCCTAATGTTTACTTGTACTTAATATTAAATGCTCTATATTATTAAAACTAATAATGATTATTCCTAATGATTAATAGATCTTATAGTCATAAGTCCTAAAGACTGTTTGAACTACGAGTAATTGTTATTTGATCGAACAAAAAATCAGTTGGGTTAATTTTATCCACTTAGGTTAGGTTAGGTTTAAGTTGCGACAAGGCGCGAAACGCGTCACGTACGCGGAATAGGAGCTCCGCACAGCGGAGCTACGTCGACCTTAAATACGGTTGTTTTGGAACAAATATTTACATAGGTTTAATAAACGTTAGGTTTTTGACTTGTAAGGTATAGTAATATTCGGTGTTTATAGGAATCGGATAAATGAAATTAAGGAACGGACATAAAAAATAGATATAACGTAACTTCGGGATGCTACAATTAGGGCTAATGAATAGTTAGGAAAAACCTAAATTCGGGTTTTTGATTTTAGGGCTAATGAAGTTAGTGGTAGTGAAAATAGGGTTCATATTTCTCGGGCTACAATAGGAGAACCCGTAGCATGTATAATAATCTGCCGAGTCACGGTAGCGGCTAGTATTTCTGGGCAGGTACCGTTATCGTTACGGTATTAACGGTACGGTACCAATATTGGATATCGATACCGTTTCGTTATAAAGGTAGAACTATACAGGTTGAAATATAAAGGTACACTACCGGTATAAAATAACGGTATCGCTTTTTGTCATAAGTTTTCTTTTCTTTGTATTTTCCTAAACGAAATCATTAAAAAACGGCCAAGTGCTAGTCGGACTCGCCCATGAAGGGTTCCGTAGCAGCAAGTAACATGATATAAAAGTTCTTGTAGTTTGTTGTAACTTTGATCGATGTTTTAATAAGTGTTTTTGTTTAATAAAGTTATTAATAAGTAAACATTATAATTAGGTACCTAAATATTTGAGTTGATTGAATGAATGGTAAATTGCGGTTTACGATTTATGATGTATTAAAAAAAAAGTATTAACTAGATGTCGTTCAAACCAATTTTTGGTGAAAGTTTGCATGGTAATATATTTTTTTTAGTTTTGTAATTCTCTTATTTTAGAAGTTACAGGGGGGGGGGCACATTATACCACTTTGGAAGTGTCTCTCGCGCAAAAATATTATAAGCTTAGATAAAAAATATATTAGAAACCTCAATATCATTTTTGAAGACCTATCCATAAATAATTACTGGGACCTGTACATCCCTGTGACATTTAAATTATGTAGCTTAAGTTTAGTATTGTAATAAGTGATTTATTAGGAAAAACCGGGCAAGAGCATGTCGGACCATGCTCAGTGTAGGGTTCCGAAGCCGTAACGACAAACACAAAAAACTATCCCAAAAATCAACATGTATGAAACAATTTTCTATTTAAAGTTATTTGGCGCTGTCTTAGATGATTTTTAGTAGGTATAAACCCGTTAATCTAACCTGTATCTCAGGAACTAATCATGTCTACTTAGCCGTGATAGTTTTCCTTTAAAATTCGTTATATGCGCTTTCGTTGAAATTTTTTTTCAGATTTTTAGTACTTGTAGTTTTGGCTGTAGGGGGGGGGGGGACACTTGACTCTAACAAAAAATAGCGCTTTAAAGCTTAATATTTCATAAACGGATCCCTTAATCGAAAAATTGTTTTCATAAACCCGCAATATTTTTGAAAGACCTATCCAACGACACCCCACACTATGGGGTAGGCAAGAAAAAAAAAAGACATCCCCACGTTACGTGTAGGGGAGGTGCATTAAAAAAAAATATTTTTCAAAATTTTATTTTACCACTTTGTTGGCGTGACTAATATGTACATTCATGCCAAATTACAGCTTTCTAGTACTATGAGTCTCTGAGCTAGACTGGGGACGGACGGACGGACGGACGGACGGACATGGCGAAACTATAAGGGTTCCTAGTTTGACTACGGAACCCTAAAAACGGCTTACTGTTGAGTTTCTTGCGGCGCTTCTTCTCAACAGTGGTCTCTTTGGAAGCGCTGGTAGACTCTGACTTGTAAAAGTGCCTACAGGGCCTACTTACAGAATAAATGATTTGAATTTTGAATTTTTGAATTTAACCGAGACGTACCGGTGTAATGAAAAAAAATTGTTGAGTTTAATGAATTAATTTATTGTTTTTATTTCTATTTTTGTTTGAAAATCTTAATGCGGCTCACAGAATACATCTACTTACCAAGTTTCAACAGTACAGTTCTTATAGTTTCGGAAAAAAGTGTGACATACGGACGGACAGACAGACATGACGAATCCATAAGGGTTCCGCTTTTTGCCATTTGGTTTTTTCCTATGTGTCTTATGTGTGAAGTGAATAAGTGTATTTTTCTTTTCTTTTCTTTCTATATTCCGGTACCGATATCACATTTTGCGCTACCGAAACCAACCGAAAGGAATCGGTATGACTTCATATCGTTTAAAACCTTTCCAGTCATGTATTTAATCCCTGTTTTTGGGTTATTTTAAAAGAGCGAGATACGAGTAGTAGGTAATATATTAAACTAATTACCGTCCGCGGGAGGGGGGGGGGAGTCCCGCTGTGTTCGGGGATACAGGGAAAGGCTTTTAAAGCTGTATGTTAGTATGTGGAACATACGAATGTAATGTATGTCAGTGAGTCTAGGCTGGCCAGGGGCAACTAGCGGTCACTGGTTACTACGAGTAATGAAGTCAAAGCTTGAAATTTAAGTAAAGAACTATTTTAAGCAAAACAATGTTTGGGACAAGCTTTTGTTGACGACCAATTGGGATTATTCATATTTTTACAATTACTCCCATTCGAAAACTATTTCGAGGAATAGGGTTTTAAAGCCGTTCTGCGTTATTAAGTTTTTGAAATGTTTATCTATTGTGGATATTTCGACAATAGTACATTGTAGCCCAGGTACAGAAAGTAAGCAATAGATGGACGAGTTAGTTCGCGGGCCGAGCCGCAGGTGAGGACCGCGAAGATACGAGTCCATCTATTGCACTTTCTACCGAGGCAATACTATGTGCTTTTCACGCCTAATGTAAGGAAATAAAACAGGTTAGGACATAATACACAGTTTAATTAAAAGTAATATTGATATTAGCATTAGGACAGTTGCTGAATGACAAGGAAATGTTTTTTCCCGGAACATTTATATTAGTATTTTGTGTCATTTCGGCCGGTTGTACTTGTATCACTCATTTTTGTTGAATATCGTACAAATTTCCAATCAAAAGTTCAAAAGTTTAGCGTTTGTTTCCAATTAAAAGAACAGAAGTAATTTTCATTCCCGCCTTTTTAACTTTTTTAATTTTTACCTTATTTAAAGATGCAAAGGCGTTTTTCACGTACGCCTTAAAAACTTACATAAAAACACGTTTACAATCGCAAAAATACACTTTCACTGAGCGGATTTGACGTTTTAATTTTTTAATTAAACGTTCTAATGTCATATTTGTCAAACATTTTTTTATTTATTTCCGAACGAGTTACTAATGTCATAAATAACCGACCAATAGCAGAGTAGAAAGTAAACTGGTCTAAAAACACTCCATTTTACTTTGCAACTCAACATTGTTGGACTGTTTTTGTGTTGTACTACTAAGAGCAACTTTCTATTCTGATTTCGATCCTTCTTTGGCCATATTTCCGAGCAGTGGCGTGAAAAAGTATATTTAACCTTTGTTTGACTTTCGTTTTCAGCTTGAAGCCCTCCTAGGTGTACACTTTTAAATGTAATAAAAAAATAGAAAATGCCATCCCATATTTAAAATAATCATGTCATCTATTAAATTTCTGCTAAATAAATAAAGATATTAAAACAAAACTATTGGATCAAATACAAAATTAATGAAATTGGTGTCTTGAAACTCCCTATTCATAATTCATAATTCATAATTCTTTATTCAGTAAGGATTATACATTGTCATTTATATTCGGTACAAATTGCTTTCAAAACAAATCATAATAATAATAATGTCAATAATTACAAAATAAATACAATCACTAAAGTTAAAGTTAATAAATAATATGTCAAAATAAAATAATTAAAGTTCAATGTCAATGTTCAATGTGTATTATTTCGAATGAGAAAGTAAAAACCGTGAGTTATTTTTTTGGTCAATCCCAATTAACGGTTTTTACTACAAGTTTTAACAAGGTGTATTTCGCTTATATCGAGTTGATAAACGCGATAGTACATTATACATCGAGGGGATAAAGCACTGTTTTATGTCACGGGCGCGATATTGAATCCTAAGTAATTGAAGGACTTCAGATTTAACTCCCGAGCGCAGCGAGGGTGTTACGAGTTAATTCGTGAGCGAAGCGAGGGAATTATAACGGAGTCCTGTGTGCAGCAAGGGATTCAAACTCGCCTAAGACGAAAACAGTTTTATCCCAAAGGAGAATACTCTACTTTTTTCACCTTTTCTTTGTTTTACGTATACGGCTTGTAGTGGCCGGTTCGATTGTCAAATAAGTTATTTTTGCTCTAGGTTTCTATGGAACAATTTGTCATACGAATTCAAATTTCATTATTAACCAGCGGGTTATGATGAGATTCCGTACCCTATTATAACCCGCCGGGTCATATTATACGTGGTTAGATTCGCCTGAACCACTAAAATGTCATAGGCTATATTAATAGTAGTTTATGCAATAGTTGTATAAGAGAGGTCAAAAAATATGAGTGGCGTGTGTTACGATGTGAGCCGAAGGCGAACATCGTAAAGGTAAGCGCCACGAGTGTTTTTTGACTTAGTTATACACCGTTGCATACAATACTTTTCACTTCTCATGCTCGTAAAGTCCTTCTTTATGCTGGGTATAGGCTGCATAAAATCGCATTTTATGCACTAGTGCATAAATGGTTGTCGTCATCTAGACTAAGACAATTAAGCCCTACAGCCAGACAGACGAGGTGACTACATTAAATAAACTTGTTATTTGAATAAATTTACTTTAATTTTATTTATATTTGCATCGTAGTTGCATCTAACAAAGAAGAAATTTAAAACTATTAAAAACAAGCATTATTAACAAGAACATTAAAAAATCAACGTAGGTATAAACTTGGCAGTATTGCGTTCGACCTAAGTCAAAAATCGCAAACAGAAAAAAAAATTTTTTGACAGAAATACAGTGGCGGGAAAGAGGTTTTGGACTATTAATTAGTTATTTTCTTTGCAAAACTTGTTGTGTTATGGAATTTAATTAAAATGTCGTCTAGTGAAGAGGAAAATAATGCTCACACCTAACACACTCATGGAAAAAAATGCAAAAGAACTTATTAAAGATTTTTACATTATCACTGTTTTATTTCCTCGTAATCGAAGTGAAAAGCAGAGTGTATAACTCGGTCTTAAAACCCATTTTATCCTCGACTTAATTATCCAACCTCGCCTACCGGCTCGGTTGGATACCATAAGTCTCGGAAAAAATGGTTTGTTTTATGCCCTTGTTGTACAATCTACTATTTTCTACGACTAGGTTTCAAATGAAATGCAAAACTAAGCAAAAAAACTTACAAACGAACGAACGAAGTAAAGAACAACAAACGAGCGGGAAACAAGAAAATGACAAAATATGTGTCTATGGTTTACTTTGTTTTTAAATTGACGGAATGGAAAATAGAATTATTTACAATTCCAAAACATTTTAATTTGACCAATCAGAATACTTCACCAAATTAAATTCACCAATCACGCACAAGTGCTGTTTTGGGGCATAGACAAGATAGACTTTTCTCTGGATTATTCTGCGGACATATTATGTATGTTCTTATATTAGTGTTTGTGACTATATAAATGACAGATAAAAGTACAGGAGTAGGAAAAATTATTTAAATGTGACATTGGCGGAATAAAAAATAATTACAAGATATTAATTTGACGACATTATCCAAACGGAGTGACGACCTTGTGAAGATCGCGGGAACGCAGTGGATGCGAAAAGCACAACACCGGTCTGAGTGGAGAGCCTTGGGGGAGGCCTATGTCCAGCAGTGGACGTCTTTCGGCTGACATGATGATTATCCAAATAGCAGTTTTTTTTAAAGCTTTGCTTTTTGTTAGACTTGTTGTGTTATATGCATTGTCAGTAAATCTATTAGTCTTTATATTTCTATTTCTACATGATCGTGCTCAAGCTACTGATGTAGGTAATTCTCTAACAACTAGCTTATGGACTCGACGTTTTAAATAGTTATGTAACACGATGAGGAGCGAAATGGACACGCAATAAATGATTAATGATAAATGATTAATGATTAATGATTAATGATTAATGATTAATGATAAATAATTAATGATTAATGATGAATGACCTAAGTCAAAAATCGCAAACAGAAAAAAAATTTTTTTGACAGAAATACAGTGGCGGGAAAGAGGTTTTGGACTATTAATTAGTTATTTTCTTTGCAAAACTTGTTGTGTTATGGAATTTAATTAAAATGTCGTCTAGTGAAGAGGAAAATAATGCTCACACCTAACACACTCATGGAAAAAAATGCAAAAGAACTTATTAAAGATTTGAATGATTTGAATTTTGACTAGAATAGTGATGACCGGCTAGTAAGTTTCAAACTTAGTACTGAATTTCTATAGAAAGTGGCTCGATTTCTTTGCTCCCAAGTGTATTATGTAATATTCTCAATGCTTCAAATGTGACACTTTCATTTCAAATTCATGCAATGATCTGAAAGCTAACAAAGTTTGAAGAGTTCCGTACTCAAAGGGTAAAAACGGGACCCTATTACTAACACACCACTGTCCGTCTGTCTGTCACCAGGCTGTGTCTCATGAACCGTGATAGCTAGACAGTTTACAATTTCACAGATGATGTATTTCTGTTGCCGCTATAACAACAAACACTAAAAACAGAATAAAAACAATATTTAAGGGGGCTCTCACAGAAAAAACGTGTTTTTTTTGCTCGATATTAATAACGGCAACACGTAACGTATTCACAGAATATTTAGCTGTATATTCACTATAAAAAAATAAAAAAAAATAAGGGGGGCTCTCATACGACAAACGTGTTTTTTTATAGATAGTGGTACGGAACGCTTTGTGCGCGACTTCGATTCGCACTTGGCCGGTTTTAATCGTTAATTTCTGGAACAATTATTTATTGCACTGTAAAACAAAATTACAAATGGCGGACTTAATTTTCAACGAGATAATATTGGATAGCTCTTAAAAAGACAGTATCTATATATAATTATAATTTTTTTGATTTTGGGAATGTTCAACTCAAAAACTGTAATTTGGCCTAGAGTTACGTGTGTCCCTCCCCCCCCCCCTATAGCCAAAACTACTAGTACTAAATAATAATTGGGATAGACCAAAAAAAATACTCACAGTTTTTACATTCTAATTCGAAAGAATAGGCAATTTTAAGAGACCAATTTCGTTAATTTTGTATTTGTCCCGATAATTTTGTATAAATATCTTTGTTTATTTAGCAGACATTTTATAGATGACATGATTATTTTAAATTTGGCATTGCATTTTCTAGCTAATTACATTTAAACGATGTCAAATGATAAAAAATGATTGTAATCGTGTATTAAGACATACTATTTCAAGTGGGTTTCAACTAACCCGTAAGATATACCTAGGAGGGCTTCAAGCCGAAAACGAAAGTCAAACAAAGGTTAAATATACTTTTGTCGAAATATCCACAATAGATAAATATTTCAAAAACTTAATAATGCAGAACGGCTTTAAAACCATATTCCTTAAAATGGTTTTCAAATTAGATTAATTGTAAAAATATGAACAATCCCAATTGTACACGTTTAACATAGAGCACCCTTTGTATCGGCGGTTAAAAATCTTTAATCAATAAATATTAAGGTCAAGTCCAGTGTCGAAGTCAATAACCTCTCTCTCACACACAAGTAAGTTGGTTAAGTAAATTGTACATTGACTTTAGGCAATTTTCAGCTTTAAGCATGAGTAAATAAGGGACATAAGCCTTTTGACATAGCCTGTAGTTAGAGCAGGACAGAATAGGGAGTTTGCCAACCATTATGAGATATTTGCCCAAATTTGTTGGGTAAGGCGACATTGTTTTATAAGCGGAGCGGGTTGCTTTTATTTTTAATTTGTATCGAGTTTAATTATGTAATATGTATTAATAAAAACCGGACAAGAGCATGTCGGACCATGCTCAGTGTAGGGTTCCGGCCGTAACGATAAACACAAAAAACTATCTCAAAAAACCTATGTATGAACTAATTTTCTATATAAAGTTATTTGGTTCTGTCTTAGATGATATTTAGTGGGTATAAACACTTTGTCGCCTGTATCTCAGGAACTAATTAAGTCTCCTTAGTCATGATAGTTTTCCTTTTAAATTCGTTGTGTGCGCTTTAATTTAAGATATTTTTCAGATTTTTTATATTTGTAGTTTTGGCTGTAGGGGTGGGGGGGACACTTGACTCTAACAAAAATTAGCGCTTCAAAACTTAATATTTCATAATCATATCCCGTAATCGAAAAATTGTTTGAAAACCCGCAATACTATCCAACGACACCCCACACTACGGGGTCGACGAGAATAAAAAATACATCCCCACGTTACGTGTAGAGGACGTAAACAATTATTATTTTTTTCATGATTTTATTTTACCACTTGTGGGCATGATTAATATGGATATTCATATGTATATTCATGGCAAATTTCAGCTTTCTAGACAGGTGGACATGGCGAAACTATAAGGGTTTGGGTTGGTTGTTTAAGGGGGAGGTGGGTAGTTTGACTACGGAATTCTAAAAATGAGTCACTAAATGTGCTGCTAAGCCCAAAACTCAAAAACGGCTGAATCGGTTTGGCTGACTTCTTTTTTGTTGTAGGGTATGGCTTACACGTAAGAAAAAAAATTAAACATCCAACGGGAAGGTCGGAAATGCTGCTTGCGGGCAGCTAGTAGTATAAAATAATATACGGTGTCCATTGTATCATGTTCAATTATTTTTTGTAATCACTTATAAAAAATTAAAAGTGACTTCATAAATATGATTACAATTTAGTACCTTGTCTATTTAATGTCATGTTTAACCTGCTATGGGCTGTAATGGCGATTAAAGGGACAAGGTACTGAAGTGTACATAATATTTATGAAGTCGACCGTACCCACTTCTCGTCAACATACCGTTCCGATGTGACGATTGAAAATGGGGAAAAACGTAACGCAAAAATGGTTTCATTTCGTTTTTGTCATTCAGTGATAGTAATAGATTGCCACATACTACTAGAAGCTTGGAGGTACTGTTTGTATTTATGAGTCATTATTTAATATATGCATTCTCTAATCTAGTTCGTGGTAAAAAACTAATAGAACTTAGAGCTAATGTATTATGTACAGAAAATGCGAATAGGCTAATATTGTTTATGATATAAACGATTGATTGTCGTTTCGGATGTCATATATTTGTCCATGTTTATTTATACATTATATTAATGTTAAAAATAGGGCAAGTACCAGTCGAGTTCGCACACCAGGTTTCCATATCACACGTTTTTAATATTTTTGGTTCTGGGTTTGCTTTATAATCACACCGAATTGGACGTTTGTATATTTAACCAGATTTAAGAGCAAAAGCAAGAAAACGTTATAAAAACGTTTTGGTCGAGTCGGGTTTTTATTTTACTTTTTACTCCGTTGTTATAAGAAACCACCCGCTGTGCAATACAAACGATAAAGTTCTTCAAAGTTACAAGGTACGGACGGATGGACAGAGAAGCCTTAGTAATATGGTTTCATTGGCATTCTTTGGGTACGGAACCCTTAATTTTTATTAAGTAAATCACACCAATATTAAAAATGTTAAAAGTCATTTAGCTTCCTTAAATTCTGAAAAAATGTTAGAAGGGTAACGCGGACAAAGTCACGGGCAGCCGCTAACAAATACGGTCACGAGATTTAATTTGGTACCCACCTTAGGTCCAAAGTTAATCTGACATTCTACAACAATACGGTTTAGGTTCCTTAAAGTTACAAATGACTTGACATCTCTAATGACATTGACGACTTCAAGCATATTTTTCTTGAAATGGGTCCCAAATTAACGCTCATGACCGTACCTACACCTAGGGACTTGAATTAATGCAAACCGAGAGTAAAACCGTTGCATTAAATTCAAAGATTCATTTAGTTTTGAGAAGACTCCTTATATAACCGGTTAGTCGGATAAATGTCCATCCCGGAGTCGATGACCCCCACACGAGTGGCCGGGGGTAAAATATGAGCCCGCGCGGCGGAGGGCAGAGAGGGTTCCAGCCATTAAGGGATATTTGCCCAAATTTACCGAGAGAGCCGGCATTACTGCATGCGCGGGGCGGAATTGCTATCATTGACATCGTTCGAGTAACGGCTTATTTCACAGGAATCTGATGAGTATTTCGGAGAGGCAATTATAAGCATGTGTTAATGGAATGCGACCATAACGGTGTCGTGCTTGTTTAACTATAAAAAAATACCCGGTCATGTGCGAGTCTGACGTATGATTTTTAAAGATTTCTGTAAATTATTGTGACCCTGCTTATGATTCTAGTGTCCCGGGTTCGATTGTTTCTGAACCTTGGATGTTTTCTAAATAGTTAAGTATTGATTATTACATAATTAAAGACGAACGTTAAAAAATCATATACAAATTTGGTTACAGACTGTGGACACTAACCCTCTTACTCAGAAACACAAAATAGTTCGAATATGCTTTAAGTATAATGAGTCCTTATTTTTCAAAGTGATATTCAAATTTGACAGAACGTGACAAAGAATACTTTGACTAAAATAACCCTTTCCAAATGTCTCTTTCTTTTTATGATGTTCATACCAAGAATAGATGCAGGCCAGTAGAATATACAACTGCGCCAAACATAACAGAAAGGACATCAAAGCTCACCCGCAATTGCAGCACGGACACTTTTGCATTTGTAATATTACATTACTATTTCTTTAATCCTCGTTGTAAAACCTTTATCGTCTAAACAACATTAAATTTCTCATGCAATGCATATACTCTAACATTAGGTACATTGATAACTAAACTAAACTAAACTAAACTATAACAAAAGCGAACATTCCCGCTGACGGCGCAGCGTGCCCTTACGATCATTACGCGTAGACCCTCTACGGCGTAGCGGCGCGTGGCTCGTAGCGCTAGAATAATATGTGATGAAGGACAGAGAATGCCACACATTTGGTTTTATGTGCTACGCGCCCGCGCCGAAGTCGCCGACGAGTTGTTTATGGACTTTACGTCTCTCGCGCGGAAACTATAGTTTTCCAAATTTCTATTGCGGGATGAAAATTACATTTTCAACCCTAGGGAGGTAAATTTTGAAAAGAGAATTGGTCAAAGAATCAACCATTATAGACGTTAGTTTTTTTTAAATTTTGTTTGTATGCCAATCATTAAGATCGAATTAATTCATCACAATAACATACAGCATTCCAGGATTCTTGATAGCTTTCGGCTGGCTATCGCTATCACGCTTGCACTTGCCACTGACAGTATATTTGTCACTCGTGTGTCATACAAAAACGAAGATTGCCGATCGCTATTAAGAACATGGTAGCACTGCACTGTTTTTGTCCAGTTGTAATGTTCGGACCCTCGCCAGCGCTCATGCAGCCAACATCCCGGGATGCAATAATTCAATTACATCCCTCGTTTAACAATCTACTTTAACAACATCAATGACTCGTTCACCAAATACTTTCCAGCCTCGGCAACAATGCACTATTTCACAACAATGCGGAAATACTGCCAACATCCGGGTCGGGGTCACAAAACATCACTTACCTATCACAAGCCAAGAATATGTTTGCCGGCCTGTTTGCTGATTGGACGACAACATTGTTGTCCAACCCTGAGGACCAATGAAAATCAAACAATCAGTTTCTGTATTAAAGCGCTACGAAATGGAAGGAAGAAAACCCACAGAACACACCGTTTTTTTGTAAAAGCAAGTGTGATTCCGGTAGAAGATTCACAGACTAAATATAATGTCACTAATATTTTTTTAATCTCATTGACAGTGAGTTTGTCACGCATGAAAAAAAAAGTCAAGTATGATTCACGCTGATTCGATTCGAAATCGAATGAATACAAATTAATAGTTATTTTATTTGTTATACAAGGGGGGAAAGTTGTATTTTGCATGCGAGTGTTCATTTGGAACATGAGCTAACGAAAGGATTCTATTCTATTCTGTTTGACCAAGAGCGAAAAAAAAAAAAAAAAAAAAAAAAAAAAAGAATCCTGAGCGTAGCGAGTGTTTCAACACACGAGACGTAGAATAACTTTTCACCCGTGTATAACACAAAACTTTTCACCTCACTACAGCGAGGGAAATAATTCCACAGGTGTTAATACCTCTTCGTCACTCGAATCCCTCATTTTTACAAACAAAACAAACTAGAAAAATATGCGAATTTATAATAATGCGAAAAATTTTACGTTCACGGCTTAGGTAATTGAAAAGTTTTGACTTAATTTTTTTTGTACGATTTAGCATGCGTTTTGTTCGCACATCGACTGACTTGGACTATCAGATCATTTTATCCGTTTTTACAACAAGAATGAAGGTTAATGTTGAATGCTGATATTAATGAATTAAAATAGGCAGAGCTAAATAATTAGTAACAACTCTTTGTTAATAATAAAATTCTGTAAGCACATTTTGCACAATTAGGCTAAGATATTTACCAGTGTATTAGTGACAGGTTGCAAGCCCATCGCCTAATTCTGTAGCTCTGCCTATCCCACTCTGGGAACAAGGGCGTGACGGTATGTATGTATGTATGTATGTATGAATTAAAATAAAGATGTAGGACTGTATTTAGTGTTTTTTACTCGATGCAATTCTTTAATTGTGATGTTAAAAATTCAGCACTTTTAACGTGTTACGTTTTTTTAGCTGTCAAATATCACTTAAGCTGCCTTCAAATGTCAAAACTCTTTCTACACATGTGGATCAAAAGCGATTTTCTCAATAGATATCAAACAAACAATAAGGGCTTTCCGAGCTGGTGAGATGAAAAATATAATAATACCTACTGTGTGCCAGTACGGAACCCTCAGTGCGAGAGTCCGACTAGCACTTGACCGGTTTCGAGTTTCGAGTTTCAAATCACAATGGTACTAAAGCGATTTTCACTTCAAAAAGTTTGTGCTCAAGGTATCGAACTTACTACCCCGCACTCGAGAGTCGGCTCTACCCACTGACCCTAATGCTCTCTCACAAATGAATATTTCATTTCACTCGTCTCTTTCAGATGTATGCAAAGCAACTCGGAAAAAACATCGGCCCTCCACACGGAAAAATATACTGTATGCTCCATTGAATACGGTGTATTCTTCTCAGTACGAGGAATAAAAGGGTAACGTTTCGGTAGATGGAAAGAACTTTTGTTTAGAAAAGTGTCGAAAAAAATGACACAGAGAATTGAAAATGAATGTTGAGTGCAGCTCGTGGTGCTTTGACTAATAATAATATGTTTTTGCACCATGTGCTCGAAATTGCCCAATTATATATCATGCAAACGTCACCTAAAGTAAGCCATCGCCTAACCAGCGGGTTATAATGAGATTCAGTACCATAATTATAACCCGCTGGTTAATAGTGAGATTTTAATTCGTAAGATTTCTTTTTCGTTAGAAACCTACAGTAAAAATAACTTATTTGAAAATCGAACCGGCCATTTTGTAGTGCCATATACGCTAAACAAAGAAAAGGTGAGAAAAGTAGAGTAATCTCCTCCTAAAGCTGTTTTCGTCTCGAGCGAGCTTGAAGCCCTCGCTGCACTCAGGACTCCGTTTCAATTCCCTCGCTTCGCTCAGGAATTAACTCGTAACACCCTCGCTACGCTCGGGATGTAAATCTGGAGTCCCCCTCATTTGCTCAGGATTCAATATCGCGCCCGTAACATAAAACAGTGCTTTATCCCCTCAGTGTATAATCTACTATTAATAATATGTAGAATTGCAGAACCCGTATATTTAGAGCGTTGGTACGAAATCGTCGTCGTAATTTAAATTAGTTTTTTGTTAATAATTTATTACATACAGTCGAGTTCATAAATATGTGTACACTTTAGTACCTTGTCTATTGAATGTTGTCTATAAACTGCCATATACGAATTGTCACAGCGATTAAAGTGATCACGAGTTAAAGCGAATTGTACATAGCAACCTATTAAGTGAACCGTTTTCGATATTTAGAATAAGCAAACATAAGTGTTGACGTTCGAACATTTATATTATAATATAGGTTACTTAGTAATTAACAAATGTATACCTAACATGCCCTTATAAGGCAATGGGAGCGCGCGTGCTGCGCGAGCGCCAAAATTGCCTTATATGGGCATGCCCGTGAATAATTCCACGAAAAGCTTCCCCTCCTCCTTTCTAACGGTCGATTTCTAACGATACATAAGTGTGATATTTAAGTGTCAACTTTATTGTAATAGTCGTAAGGTCTATTTTGGCTCTGTTTAATAAGGTCTATTTTTGCAATTATTTTTTAGACGTAAGATGTAAGCAAAAAGGACGCCAGTCCGGTAATAAAACCCGAATAGTCAAGACGTGCGTTTCCTTTGATAGACTCTCCCAGTACTTGGACTCTCCCTTGTTATAGAAGTGGCCGCCGGTCATTATAAATACAGTCCATTTTAATTGAAAGTAAATTAGAGCGACGGCTGCATCATTAACAATAAGATATATAGATTTAATTTATTTATGAGAATATTATTTATGTCATTAAAAATCAGGACTCTTTTATTAAAAATTGTGATATACATAATTTTAATACAAGAAATAAAAATAAAATAGCTATTAAAAAAATTCGTGTTCGTAAGGTTTTTAAATCATTTGTAGGTCAATGCATCCATTTCTATAATAAATTACCTGACGAAGTTTTAAAGTTACCATTTCCAGTACTTAAAACTTACTTGAAAAAGTCGCTGATGTCTAAAGCTTACTATAGGGTCGAGGACTATCTATCAGATAAAAGTGCTTGGCCTAAACTAAACACCCAAATAACTTAATAATAACTTAATCGTAAGAAATATGTACTTAAACATTGTATATTGTCTAGGGGACACGGTTTCTGTAGGAGAATGTATCGAAACTTTTTATGTAGTTGTATTACACCATCATAATTAAGTATAATTTTCCTAATTATTTTCTATTACTTACCTACTACTAATTAGTTCTGGAGAAAATTCAGAGTTTTGACACATTTTCCTGCTCAACTACGCGTGAATACATTTATTTCTTATCATATGTTAGATTCATTGTTTTATATAATGCTAGGTTAAGTTTTAAAATTGTATATTTAAAAAACGACTAACTGTTGAGTTTCTTGCGGCGCTTCTTCTCAGCAGTGGTCTCTTGCGAAGCGCTGGTAGATTTTTGACGTGTAAAAGTGCCCGTGCGGCCTACTTACTGAATAAACATCTTTTATCTTTTTTATCTTTATACAAAAAATCTAAATAGTCGTTCCGAAAGCTGCATAAATTGTCCCCCCCTTTTATCTTTTAAATGGAAAAAATCCCACTAAATAAATACTTAAAAAATTATAATTTCAAGATGATCGGACATATTGTCTTTGAGTTGTTGCCGAAAAACTGTAATTTACAACAAAAAGACGTAAGTGCCATGAAGATAAGCTCTTTTGCTGGTGCACTTTTTCACATCGTATTTTTTGAGACTGAGCATGGTCCGACATGCTCTGGCAGGGTTTTTTTAAGCATTGATTATTTTTAGAAAATTAACTTTTAACTTTTTGAATTTAGTGACGCGATTGGTTTAAAAACGAAACAAATAGAAACGCTAGTTAGCGTGGTTCATCTTGGCTACGGAATTGTCATCTATACTAATATTATAAAGCTGAAGAGTTCGTTTGCTTGAGCGCGCTAATCTCAGGAACTACTGGTCCGATTTGAGAAATTCTTTCAGTGTTAGATAGCCCATTTATCGAGGAAGGCTATAAGCTATATATCATACTCACATAAACCGAAGCGAAGCGAGTAGAGACATAAAAAAGACGGCTCACTACTCATAGATAGGTAATAACGCTTAGAAAACCTAATATAAGTGAAAACGCCCTCGAGATCGATGCTACGAGCCGGCGTTTCGTCTGTCGATTATATTTTGTTTACGTCAACGTATTGGCGTTTGATAAATTGTTTCTTGAACATATTTCAAAATATTTGCTCGCAAATTTGAGGAGAAATGTATCGAGCCTTAGAAACTGTTAGATTTTCGGGGAAACATGACTTAAGCGCTTATTATTAGCTAGCTTCTGCCCGCGACATCGTCCGCGTACATTTCAATTATCGTTATTCCCTCAAGAACTTTAGAATTTTCCGGGATAAAAAGTAGCCTATGTGTTAATCCAGCGTATAAGCTATCTCCATCCCAAATGTCATCCAAATCCGTCCAGCCGTTGCAGCGTGAAGGAGTAACAAACACACACACACACACTTTCGCATTCATAATATTAGTAGGATTTAGGGTAAATGTTAAGGGATATAGACCCTTCTTTAAATGTCCAAAATATGGTTTAAATTTCCTGTATTTGAATTAGCTTAGCCCCTAAATCAAATCGGATTTCCAAAATTTTTCGGGTTCCGCAGTCAAACTAGGAATCTTTATAGTTTCGCCATGTCCGTCCGTCCGTCCGTCCGCAGCCAAGCTCAGAGACTCCTTGTACTAGAAAGCTGTAATTTGGCATGAATATACATATTAGTCACGCCACCAAAGTGGTAAAATAAAATGTTGAAAAAAAATATTTTTTGCTGTACCTACGTCTCCTACACGTCACGAGCGTTAATTTGGGACCAATTTCAAGAAAAATATGCTTGAAGTCGTCAATTTCATTAGAGATGTAAGGTGGGTACCGAATTAAATTTCGTGACTGAAACGTGGGGATGTTTTTTTTTTTTTTACCCTTTAGTAGGGTGTCGTTGGACAGGTCTTTCTAAATTATACGTGATTTAAAAAAAAAACGACTAAGGGATCCGTTTATCAATTATTAAGCTTTAAAGCGTTAATTTTTGTTCGAGTTACCCCCCCCCTCCCCCTCCTAAAATCATCTAAGACTTGACAGAACTAAAAAACTTTTAATAGAAAATTAGTTCATACATGTTGTTTTTTAAAATATTTTTTTGTGTTTGTCGTTACGGCTTCGGAACCCTATACCGAGCATGGTCCGACATGCTCTTACCCGGTTTTTAATATTATGTTTGTTGCAGTAACTATAAAAAACTAGCTTTATAATTTTACCCATTAAAAATCCTTATGCACATTATATTTTCTTGTAAAGGAAAACGTACCTACCTATATTTTTTCATAATATCTACAACAATAACTAAATGAATCGCAAGCTTTAAAAACACGACTACCAATTTTGATATTGTTATTAAACCTGTTTATTAAAAAAACTATATTCGTCTATATTTGAGATGGTCACATTCACCTTTCTAATGATACCTATATTGTAATAATTAAAAGACCTTTTTGTTTACATAAATAAAATATCGGGAATGATGAAAGGATTCTAACGATACCACACACATCTAAATCAGCTCAGGCGTTTAGAAGTTATGGTGGAATGAATGAATGAATGAATGAATGAATGAATGAATGAATGAATCGTTTATTGCTTGAATGTGAGTAATTAAATACAGTGATTTGGTGTTACATTACTATCAAAAGTGCGTCAGTCAGCCGTCGTCCGGCATGCAATAGGTTATACTTATTTAGGTACATATATTTTTATATTTTTATCTTAAACTTACAATTTACGGTATTTAAATTATTTACGATGCTCCATGAAATCTTTTAAATTATAATAACATTTATCTAGCAACCAAGATTTAACTGATGTACTAAATTCATGCTTTTCCATTATTTTAAATGAGTCGGGTAATTTATTAAAAATGTCAATACTCATCATAAAACAATTTTTCGCGGCTAGTTTTAGCCTTACACTAGGTTTATATAGTTTATATAGGTATTGTGTTCGTACTGTTCTAGAAGACATTGTAGAAACTTGTTTGAATAGATATTTATGTTTATATACAAATTGACACACTTCCATGATATATAAACTATGCACTGTTAAAATGCGATGTTTAATAAAATATGGTCGGCATGAATCATCATATTTGAGTCCAAAAATTGCCCTTATACAGCGTTTTTGTATTAGAAATACGTCATTTATGTCTGTGGAATTCCCCCATATCATAATACCATATCGCAGGGCAGAATCCACGTATCCATTATAGGCCGTAATAGCGGCCTGTAAAGACACCACCTGACGGACCCTTCTTAGAGCATACACAAATCTATTTATTTTCGCACATAGGTTACTTATATGAGCCTTCCAGTCACAATGACAATCGATCGTTAGACCCAGGAATTTTGTGTCTGATATCTCTTCAATGGGTTTGCCGTCGTAATTTACATTTAAGTTTACTGGCTTACTTTGGGAGGTATAATATTTCATAAATTTGGTTTTATTTATGTTTACTTTGAGGTTATTTATAGTTAACCAGTTTATTGTTTCAGTCAAAGCATTAATAATATTATCGTTATAGGTAGCTAGTTCTTTTCCTTCAATGATTACAGTAGTATCGTCTGCAAACAAAATACAGTCATATGAAAGAGCATTAGGCAAATCATTGATGTATACTAGAAATAGAAGTGGGCCAATAATACTTCCCTGCATATAGCATTCCGAATTTAAATGCAACACAAACACATTTTCAATAAATGACGAACGATATGATACGACACTTTTACTTTGTGCACAGTATTTTGAAGTCTCTACGCATTGAGTTCTATTCGATAGATATGTATTTATCCATTTATGAGCCGGACCACGTATACCATATTTGTATAATTTTACAAGCAGTCGTTCATGGCATACGAAGTCAAAAGCTTTACTCATATCCATAAAGAGCGTGGTGACAGGTATCTTATTATCTACACATTCCATAACTCTTTTAATCAAGTCAAATGCTGCTACAGTAGTACTTCTAAGCTTTCTAAAACCATTTTGTTCATTTTTAATAATATTATGGATTTCCAAGAATTTAATTAAACGATTGTACATTACTTTTTCAAGAATTTTTGAAAAAAATCGGGATAAGCGTAATTGGTCTATAATTATCTGGAGAACTTCTTTCACCTTTTTTATATAATGGTTTAACCACAGATTTCTTTAACACATCTGGAAAGACACCCTGAGTTAGGGATAGATTTATTATAAATACTAGTGGTTCAACAATGCATAAAATATTACTTTTAATAATGTCAGTACGTATATGGTCATAGCCTACGTCATGTGAATTATTAAGGGATTTTATAATTTTTATTACTTCGTTATAGTCAGTTGGATTGAAAAATATACTGGACTCTATATTATCTATTTGAATAAGATCTGATGATCCAGGGTGCGAGGGACAGTTATCTTGAACAAAGTTGACAAAATACTTATTAAAAGTTTCAGCTATTATTTTCGGATCCGAGGTTTCCACTTCATCATGTATCAGTTTCTCAACCGATCGAGAAATCAGATCAGATGCGGTATAATTTTTAATGACCTGCCAAGCTGCTCTACATTTATTTTTAGTATTATATATGTACTTAGTATTTTGAGCTTTTTGACAAAATAAAGAATCGTACATACAGTAAAACACAACCGATATGTCTTACCGATGTACCTGCGCAGATGACACTTATCGAAGCGCGGGAACCAATCAGCGTTGCGACGCCATGTTGACGCGCGCGTGTCATTCAGTCAGCCGTCAAACATGCGTGAGTGAGATGGAAAAAATACATGCAATTTAATTTGCACCTTATAACTATAACGTCTGATCGTCGTTTTAATCGTGCTTTCGGAAATCATCGGAATCGTTGTTCGTGTCTGCGTGAATTAAGATTCACGACATGTCATATAAATTGTGTTCTGCATACATGAACCCTGAGAACACCTTTTTTATGGGCTTCGTGTAAAAATTGGACTAGTTTTAAGGGGAGAGAAACGTTACTGCATTTTACATGCATACATACATTAAATCACGCCTGTTTCCCAGAGGGGTAGGCAGAGACCACTTCTTTCCACTTGCTACGATCTTGACAAATTTCGCTTCTTCCACATTCATACATCGAGTCATGCACGCACGTCGGTTTCGGGTACATAAGATTCGGCCCTTTTCCAGTATTTCTCCGATTTGACTTGAAACAGTACGCCTAGGGCGGCCCCTTCCGACCCGTCCACACTTTCAATCTGTATATATCTTTCGTCAATCTTCTTTCATCCATCCTTTCCAAATGAGTCTATAGGGCGGACGATGGATGCAATATGGTAACAAAAGCATAAGATGGATAAGACTTTTATTAAATTTTGAGTAATATTTGTAGCTAAAAATACATGCAGTTTTTGTTATACATATATCAGTAAGTACATTATACTCCTATACTCGATAGTACATAGTTAGTATTTTAAGAAATTACTTGCCTCTTGTAAATTATCACCTCTTAAGAGTCTGAAGACTATGAAGTGTTGATAGGTATCTATTAAGTGTATTATTTATTACAACAATAAAATTATGTAACTTTTTTGCAATAGTTCTCTTTTTCAAACTAATTGTAGTCATATCCATATTATGTATATCGTTTGACATGATTTTGACATAATTTGCATCCTTCGTCCGCCCATCTGAAATGACCGAACCATATTGCATTTTGTATATAAATTTTTAGCTTCACAACCCTCCTAAAGAAAATCATTAAATAGTCAGTAACAAGAACAAAAACCCTTCCATTACAATTACATTACCATTTGAGACATGAGCCAAAGCTCGCTCGAAAGCTCCGATCCGACTCCTCACCCGAAAGCTCCTATTCAAGAATTCCGTTTAGTTTGAAAGCTGGCGGGAGCTTGTAGCGATGAAAATGGAGCGGTTCATTTCGCATAATATTAAGTTTGGCATAATGATTCCTTGACATAATTCAAACTTATTTATTTATTCACAAAACAAGTTACAATCTGGAATAATGCTATCATGATATAAATACATATATGAATCTAGACTATACCCATAGAATGCTCAGTCACGGTGTCATTATGCAATCGGAACATTCGAGTTACAATGTTGTTCTCGTAGTAGGACGTGTTATTATTATAAATAATAGTGTAGATTTAAGGAGAAATATATTAGACAAGGCTTATGCTGAAATGATGTATCAAGAAGTAAGAATAATTATTCGGATCGGCAGAACGTAGAATGTTATTTAGATGAAGTATTTTGACAGACTTAGTAAATTGGCAGATATATAAAAAATGTACAGGTCGATTCACAAGAGCTGGCACGAATGGATTGAATGAGTGAATGAAAGTATACTAGTGTGTAAAATAATAATAGGTTTTCGGTTTGAAATTCGAACATCGATTCAAAGGACCGCACTCACACAATGATATGTGACATTACTTTCGTTCAATCCATTCGTGCCAACTCTTGTGAATCGACCTGTAAAAGTGAAAATGACGATGTTCCAGTGTTGACTCGATAACGGGGCCGCCCTAGGCGTACTTTTTCGAGTCAAATCGGAGAAATACTGGAAAAGGGCCGAACCTTAAGTACCCGAAACCGACGTGCGTGCATGACTCGATGTATGAATGTGGAAGAAGCGAAAGAAATTTGTCAAGATCGTAGCAAGTGGAAAGAAGTGGTCTCTGCCTACCCCTCTGGGAAACAAGCGTGATTTGATGTTTGTATGTAAGAGGGGTATGAATCAAACGTAGGAGCTTTATACGCAGGGTTACACCATATCGTTAAAATACACTCACTAAAATATTCGTGATATTTTTAATATTCGTAGGACGTTTTATGACAAAGTGTTTTATCAGAAAGCGTCACAAAGGGTTAATATTGTAACTTTTATCGCGGCTGCAGCGGGGGCGGGTTAACTCGTCCCTTATTTGTGTTTTCCTTCATTAGGCTATTTGCAATCACCAAGGAAAGATTGCTAGGGTTGGGCGTAGGTCGATAGAAATAAAAATAAAAATATCGATAGTTTTTTCTAATCATAAATGGTTTTGCGTTTGACTTCAGTCTCGCCTGATGTTAAGTGACGACGAGTTCGAGGGTGGTACATGCTTACCCAGAGAAGGAGGCTTAAGAAGAGGTCCGGGAATACGGACGCAGGGAGAGCGTACCACTCCTTGGCAGTGCAAGTAACAAATCGTCGGTAAAACTGCAAAACCGCGTAAGTAACATTTTAAATGAGGAGAAAAATGCACCTTTTTTCTAAAAGAATAAGATTCATTTTGCTCTTTAATAGATTTGTTAGATACGCGGTTTTGCAGTATCACCAACGAAATGAAGCAACAAACCACAGCGTCCGAACCGCTGGATATTCGACTACAGGCGGATGGATGCCCTCCTGGTGTCTGGACCACCGATGAGAGACAGTGGAGGGTGGGATGAGATTTCATGAGATCATGTAGTTCCTGGGCACACTCTTCATAATTTTGAATATAGAGCAAAGTTATACGCTGAGCCATTACCCTTTTGCCCTGCTGCAGCGCACACATTCTTTTGGCAATTGGTGTGTAATGTTAGTGTCACTCTGCTTGTTTTTATTTTTTATATTTTTGACAATTGTTTGTGTGTTTTGTAGTACGCAAATAAACGTTTTATCTATCTATCTATCTATCTATCTATCTATCATAATACACATTTAAAAAAAACAATATACAAGCGACTTGACGTCGATGTTCCAAACTTTGAAGTTAGGTTTTGACTTTTAGCTTATCGTGTTGAAAACGTGCAATAAAGTTTATCTTTGATGTTTAAACAATGTATGTTGTTATGACATTGATTCTAGAGGCTGAATGGATTTTAATAAATGTCGTTAGATTTGCAAAAGGTGGATTTAAAATTAAAACATGATTTTAAGAAACCATGCAGTTGAGTTTTTTAAACTAGATTTTTTATGGCCTTGTTAATTATTAAATTTAATTTCCAACATAATTTTCCTAATTCAATACTTTCCTTGGTATAAATAGAAACCGGTTTTTTAGTACAAGTCGAGCCATATAATTTGTAACCGGTTCGGTTTAACTAGGTAGCCATTAACTGTTTCACTAGAAACATTAATTTTCTAATAATTTATGTAACGTCGTAAACCATTTTTGGGGTTCCATGGTCGAACAAGAATCCCTCAATGTTAAGTCACAGTCGGGTTCATTTATGGAATAAAACGTTTAGACAAAAGGCCATTGGGTAACTTTGTTTGAGGAATAATATTTTTTTTTTCCAGCGGAAACAGATGACGTCATATATATATATATATATATATATCATTTATAACGTTTAATAATATCGGAGCCGAGATATTTAAGGTTTAAGTATTCAGTTTTTGGTACACAAAGTACGCCTAGGTTCTTATCTAAGCGTACTTTGTATTACATAAAAAAACATGTTTACTTATGGTCGATAGGATTTTTTACTAATGGCCGATCACCTTGAAAATGTATGACTTTTACAAATGACAACACTTTTACCCAAACCCCTTTGATACATTAATAAAATTAAATAATAGTTAAATTATTAGTTACAAGAATTAAAACATAATAATTTATTCGACGTGAATTAGGAAAAAACTAAATTTACTTAATACTTATCAAATTACTTTTTATTGTAACATAACTTTCTAGAGACCAATAATGTAGGTATAAATGTTAGGCTTCCAGTCTAACCAAAACATATGATTAGAGGAAACTACGAAATTAATTTTGCAATGTTTTTAAGATTCCATTCCCATCGAGACCCTATTACTAAGTCTCCAATTTCCGTGTATGTATGTCCGTCTGTCAGCGGGCTATGTCTCCATAAACCGTAATGGGTACCTAGGCAGTTGAAATTTTCACACAGAGTAATTATTATTGCAGCTATAACAACCAATCTATACTAATATTATAAAACTTTTGTTTGTTTGTTTGCTTGAACGCGCTAATCTCAGGAACTACTGGTCCGATTTGAAAAATTCTTTCAGTGTTAGATAGCCCATTTATTGACAAAGGCTATAAGCTAATATATCACACTCATGTAAACCGAAGCGAAGCGAGGGCAGGTCGCTATTATGCATAAAATCTTTTCGTGACTATTATCTAACTGATGGTGAAATCGTATCAAAATCCGTTGCATGGTTTAGGAGGATATACGGACATACAGACTGACTGAAAGACAGACTGACGTGGAAAGCGGCTTTGTTTTTATACTATACTAGCTGTTCCCGTGTCCACTTCGTTGGGCAAAAAATTTTTTTTGAGTTAATAATTTTCCCGCTAATTCCCGTTCCCGTGGGAATTTCGGGAATTCCTTTCTTAGTGCACCTCTACGGTACTTAAGCTACGTCCCTTCCAAATTTCAAGTGCCTACGTTTAGCCGTTTAGGCTGTGCGTTGATATGTCAGTCAGTCAGTCAGGTTCTCCTTTTATATGTTTAGAAGATAAAGATATAGTCGGCAGTAAAACAATGCTAAACTTGGGTTACATTACACAATGTGTTGTGTGTAATAATACATTGTGTATTAAGGGTGGTAAAGAAAGAATTACAAACGAGAGTCTGTTAGAAGCCCGAAGCCGAAGGCTGAGGGCTTTAATGACTCGAGCTTTGTATTTCCTTTACCACCCGTGTAACAAACAATGTTTTTCATCACAATTGCGAGGAAATGAAATAAAATCAGACAAAAGATCATATTTTTAACTTATTAGCGGCAGACTACGTCATTGTCTGTGACTTACCACAGATAATGTCAAACGTGTTCGGAGTCCGATTCTAGTGACATAATATGAGATCAATAGTTTATTATGCGAGATTGTTAGGAAATAGTATTCAACTGACATTTCATCTCGAATGAAACTTCATATCGAATGGCACAAGAATTGGGGTCCTGACGTATTGTGATAGTTCGAGTCCACGTATAATATTTAAAAAAAAAGCTATTACGCACTTAAGTAACGTAATGGTAAAAAAAAGGCCCGCGGGTATTATTTTGGATTTACGGTCGATTTTTCTAGCATGTTAGGACACTATTTACGAGCAAGTGTGATGAAAAGGAATAACTGTGATAGCATTACAATACATTTCACAGGACCCTTCCTGTGCGAGTTCGACTCGCGCTTGGCCTTTTTTTTCCCAATAACATCGCGTGTATTAATCTAGCGCTTTGATCTCGCTTCGAGCTGAACCGCGGTCGGTTACTTGTTACTATAACTCTGTACACGCAATAAACAGAAAAAACCGGGCAAGAGCATGTCGGACCATGCTCAGTGTAGGGTTCCGAAGCCGTTACGATAAACAAAAAAAACTATTACAAAAAACCACATGTACGAGTAGGAACAAATTTTCTATTTAAAGTTATTTTGTGCTGTCTTAGACAATGTTTAGTAGGGATAAACACTTAAGTCGCCTGTATCTCAGGAACTAATTAAGTCTCCTTAGCCGTGATAGTTTTCCTTTTAAATTCGTCTAGATGCACTTTCATTTAAGATATTTTTCTGATTTTTAATATTTGTAGATTTGGCTGTTAGCGCTTTAAAGCTTAATATTTCATTCACGGATCACTTAATCGAAAAATTGTTTTTGCAAACCCGCAATATTTTTGAAAGGCCTATCTAACAACACCCCACACTATGGGATAGAGAGAAACGAAGTGTAGGGAGGGTACCCTGAAAAAAAAAAATTTTCAAGATTTTATTTTACCACTTCGTTGGCGTGATGAATATGTGTAGTCATGTAGCTTCCTAGTACTGAGAGTCTTTGAGTTAGGCTGCGGACGGTCGGACGGACATGGCGAAACTATAAGGGTTCGTAGTTTTACTATGGAACCCTAAAAAAGCGACCCCCTACTTTTAGAGCTGGTAACTTATTCACGACCCAATCAATAAGGAATATCGCATTTCTTAACGAAATATGAAAATACCGTAAACGAGATTATCAAAAATTTAATTAAAATTAAAATCCGCCCTGAAATACAAATAATACGAGCATTTTCAACTCCTAATTAGACAGCGAGTAGGCAGTGCATGTCGGGGGGTTATTATGACACTGCAATGCAGTTCAGAGGGCCCAGACAAGATGCATTACGCTAACTATCATTTCTATTCGTTTAGTTTTTAAACCAATCGGTTTCGTCCACTTTCACAACTAAGATTTCATAACTGGTTATGAATAAGGATTATTTTTCATTGTTTCTTAACCAGTTATTAAACAAGACTTTTTTTTCCATTTTCATAACCAGAAACTAGGTAGGTTTAGGTTATGTTCGTCTTGCAGCAGGCCCGGAGGGCCAAACCATCCAGAAATAAGAGCTCCGCGTGAGCGGAGCTCCGTTGACACTGTCCAATTGATTTGAAATAAGAGTGGTGTATAGTGGTACCTAGGTTCTGGTTATGAAAATGGAAACAAAGTCCTGTTTAAAAACTGGTTATGAAACAGTGAAAAAACACCTTATTCATAACATAACCAGTTATGAAACCTTGGTTATGAAAGTGGACGAAAGGAACCCTGGACCCTCAGTTTACGCTGAGACAAAAGGACAGAGCTGTATAACTGCTATATTTCTGTCTTTTACGCTCGCCGTAAAATGAACAGGCATTGTGATGTCATGTATGTATACATATGTCAGGCATTGTGAACAGATTGGCCATATAAACTCCATGTTAAATTCTGTTTTGCTAGAAAGAGATAGATACAAACTTGGTAGGTTTATATCTTGATTATGTTTAAAGCTATAAAAAAAAACAGTTTTTTCTTAACAGTTACGCGAATCATAAATTTAGAACTTAGAACTACCGAATTAGTTTCCATACAAAAAAATGGTCCAACTGTTTGGATGTTACCATGTCTCAAACACAGATACACGCGATAAACTTAAAACACCCCTCTTTGCATCGGGGGTAAATATTTTTAAAAGTAAGTTAATCCTGCTTGAGTTTAAGAATGCTAAATTTATATCGACACTTGTCCCCGCCCTAGCAAATTAGCGCGCGTCGGTAATGAAATTATCGATAACAAACACCCGAGGGACGTCCCTAGGCTCCACAATGGCTGTTACGCCACTTGTATTATGATATCGGTCGGGTTTCTTTAGAGCCTGTCAGTAAAATACCGGTATTCTATTTCATTTGACGATGAGTTTTATTAAAATTTTGGACCTAATGTAGTTTTGTAGAGTATAAAAAAAATATATTTTTCCAGTTTTTTACCCGACTGCCGAACGAGGAGGGTAATGTAGATGTACCAGCCTACAAATGTATGTATGTTTGTTCTTTTGCGACGCTCTAGAACCTAAACGCGTGGACCGTTTTTGATTTTTATGTCAATCGCTTTGTCTTAATCTTGTGTGTAACTAAAATATGTCAGTAATCTAAATTCAATATGGCCGCAACTAGATGCCATACATTGAAAAAAAAAGTCGACAATCTATTACAACTGGGGTATCATTGAATAGGTATTGAAAAAACATCTAGTTTTTTCAATATTTTTCATTTTGAAAAATCATTTAGAATTTATAAGGATATAAACTTGGTCAGCAACAGTCCGGTTTATAAAGTTTTCTTTTTGAAAACCGGCCATACCACCGTATTATTATAGGGCTGGACGGAACCCTTCGAGCACAAGTCCGTCTCGCACGCCGGCTTTTTGTACTGTTACTGTCAAGTAAAATAAAACCTGTATTACAGGTCAGGGTATTATATTATAGAGCTACGTTGACGATACTATAAAATGTTAAAAACAATTTGATTTAGCTTAAGTAGTAAAGTCTTGGGAGGTTACCAAAACGTGGTGATGCAAATCAATTTAAGACGAGTGTAAGGGACAAAGCGATATTAGTTATACGGCTCTGTCTCTTTTACTTACCGTAAACTGAACTGCATAACGTTGTCATGGTTACCCTCCTGTTTCTTAACTCATTCATTGCCAATGACGCTGATCGTCGTGATATATTCACGAGCGATTGTATGGAAGTTTAATAAAGATAAAGATAGATTAATTTAGACTTTACAACTACTGGTTTTAGTCGGTTTTACAGAAAAAATACATAATATTTTGTTATTAATAAAATCTCGGATGCCGGTGACGCCGATGTGCGTCCAATTTAACTAAGCTGGACGCCGCAGACGCCAATAGGCGTCACGTTTCGCTTAAGCCGGGTTCCGATGACTTGGATTTATATTGTTGTAACCACGCAAGTGAAACCGCGGCAAAAAGTTAGTTTCTATTTACATTATAAAGTTGAAAAAAAACCCGAATTGACAACAGTTTTTTTAAAAAAGGTGTTCTGATAAAACGGTGTTTATCTCAACAGCATACAATTTTTTTTAAATTTGTTTACTGAGAACGAAAAGAAATACCAGTGTTTGGTACGACAATTTTAGACTAGTGGTCGGAATGTAATTTTATTTGTAAATTGGTTAATTATTCGAGCGCTTCAACCGCCTCACTTTTGTGGACATATTTTTGAAGAATTGGGCGGAAATGAAGCCGTTTATGGATATTGGTTAGATGACCGGTAAACTTAGATACCTGACCAGAAACGAAATCGAAATCTGCGGCTACTTCTACAAAAACGTGACCACGAAAGTGATTCGGAACAAACGCCCAATGCGTTTTTTTACCCATCTGTGACATAGAAAAGACCATGTGGCGTTTAATCTCTTTATCCACTATCAAAAATGTTTTTTTTTCAATAAACAAAAATATGCGTTTGAGACCAGCCTTTACAAGCATGTTTATTTCAGAACGCCTTTTATGAATAACGTCATTACCGTGAAAAAACGTCGTATTTCATATTCTGTGATGTACAATTTTAAACTTGAATGTGAAGATAATTAAGTTCAAACCCATACATCTCGAAATATTAGATACGAGTTTTTTAAAGTAGTAACGATATGTTGTCAAATAAATCGATAAAATCATTATAAGTCAATTCGTGTAACATTTAGAAGAGCTTATTATCGATAAATATGTTTTAAGTTGTTGATAAACACCTGAATCTTTGTTCCCTTTGGTCGCAGCGGAGCAACAATCTGAAACAAACAATACGACTTTAGTATTCGATAGAGAGAGAAGGAAGAGATGGAGATGTGGGATATAGTACTATAGTCGAGTCAATCTAGGGTGACCCCAGTGACAGCTCATATGAACATAAATTGGAATAGAGTAGAACATAGAACATTTATTTCGGTTGATTTTTAAATATCAAATTATCATAATATTTTTTACAAATTACGCTTGTTTCTTCAATTTAACATACCATGCTGTTCAGGCATTTTAATAAATAATTAATAAAAAGAACTTTTTTTAAGTTTGGAGCGGGTTTCTAGTAGATTATACGAAGTAGATTGAGTGGATCACGGTTTTCTTTGGTTTTGCTGATCTTATTTCGATGTCGTTATACTACTGTTATGACAGGTCTTACTGTCAAGCGAATAGTTAAGAGCTGTCATAACGTCAACGATATGATTACGATAAAGAACTAGATTCTTCGCCGCGGGAACATTTAAATTTTCCGGCATAAAAAGTAGCCTATGTGTTATCCAGGGTATAAGCTATCTCCATTCCAAATTTCATCCAATTCCGTCCAGCCGTTGCAGCGTGAAAGAGTAACAAACATCCATACATACAAACTTTCACGTTTGTAATATTAAGTAAGGATTAATATAGATTCAGTGTGGCAACGCGAGTCAATTCAATTCACTTAATTACAAGCTTTTATTTAACTTGCAATGTATGTATGTGTGTATGTATGTAAGGGTCAAATCTCACTTCGTTCGAGCGCCAGAAATATCTCGGGTGAAATGCGTCACTTTCAACCCTTGGTTATCAATCTACTATTTGGAATACGATAAAAGGGTCTGTACTACTGGTAAACATCTTAGCCTAAGTGTGCAAAATGTGGTTACAGAATTATCAACTAGTTTTTAGAGTTGTTGGTAATTCTGTAGCTCTGCCTACCCCACTCTGGGAATAAAGGCGTGAGTTTATGTATGTATGTATGTATGGACTCTACTGGGCAAAAACCATACTACCCTTGATTTGTTACAGTATTGTCAACGTTACAATAGTAGATTGTACAACAAGGGCATAAAACAAACCATTTTTCCCGAGACTTATGGTATCCAACCGAGCCGGCAGGCGAGGTTGGATAATTAAGTCGAGGATAAAATGGGTTTTAAGACTGAGTTATACACTCTGCTTTTCACTTCGATTACGAGGAAATAAAACAGTGATAGTGTAAAAAAACTTTAATAAGTTCTTTTGCATTTTATCCATGTGATAATGTAAAAAAACTTTAATAAGTTCTTTTGTATTTTTTTCCATGAGTGTGTTAGGTGTGAGCATTATTTTCCTCTTCACTAGACGACATTTTAATTAAATTCCATAACACAACAAGTTTTGCAAAGAAAATAACTAATTAATAGTCCAAAACCTCTTTCCCGCCACTGTATTTCTGTCAATTTTTTTTTTTTTCTGTTTGCGATTTTTGACTTAGGTCGAACGCAATACTGCCAAGTTTATACCTACGTTGATTTTTTAATGTTCTTGTTAATAATGCTTGTTTTTAATAGTTTTAAATTTCTTCTTTGTTAGATGCAACTACGATGCAAATATAAATAAAATTAAAGTAAATTTATTCAAATAACAAGTTTATTTAATGTAGTCACCTCGTCTGTCTGGCTGTAGGGCTTAATTGTCTTAGTCTAGATGACGACAACCATTTATGCACTAGTGCATAAAATGCGATTTTATGCAGCCTATACCCAGCATAAAGAAGGACTTTACGAGCATGAGAAGTGAAAAACTAATTTACATGACAGTAATGGCGGACGAGTTAGAAATTAAACCAAAACCGGTCAAATACGATTTGGATTTTACCGTGTTGGATCTCTATCCAGCGGAGGTCAAAGACGGCATGGTTCTTATTGAGTAGAATACATTCCCAGAACTTAATTACCTACATCTCGTTGTCTATCTGTAGCACAATACAAGTTTTTTTTTTATGGCATAGAGATGACAAACGAGCACACAGGCCACCTGATGGTAAGTGGAAACTGTGACCCATAGACATTCGCATTCACAAGACTGCAGAGCAATCCTAAGACTGCAAATGCGTTGCCAACCCTGAGGACTAAGATCAGGAGGAGCTTAGAGCTTAGATCGGGACTAGATCAATTAATAAAAATATTATCCGCTGACGACGTGCTGGCCTAGTGGGTAGTGACCCTGCCTACGAAGCTAGTGGTCCTGGGTTCGAATCGAAGGATTTGTTCCTGAGTCATGGATGTTTTCTATGTATTTAAGTATTTATTTCTCTATATAAGTATTTATATCGTTGTCTAGTACCCATAGTCCAAGCCTAGAGCTTAGTTTGGGACTAGGTCAATTGGTGTGAGATTGTCCCCTTATATTTATTTTATTTATTTATTATATTACTCCGCTACAGGCTCTACTGTGCTTTACCCATATTGTATTCTCCATGGCTTTCTTGTTCTCAAGACAAACTCCAAGCATTGTCAGAACCCAACAGCGCTGAAATGGCGAAGCGCAATTATGTCGCTATGTCAGAGACTAAAGCTATTCATGACCATACTATACATACAGTACAGCGCAGCTTGTGTAAATGTAGATGTGTATACTTAAGAGGTTCATGACATCCCTAATCCAATATGGCGGCGATATGGTAAAGTTGTGTTTGTATTTTGAGACTCGGCTACGAGATTTAGAAAACGGACTATAGAGACATGACACGTCAAATTTTAATGTCATATAATTTTACTTAAGTTTATTATAAATGCAATTTTTTTATGTTTGTTACTCTATCACGCTAGAAGGGTTAAACGGATCTGGATGAAATTTGCTCTGAGAATATAGTCTAGAATAACATATGCTACTTTTCATTGCGGAAATTTGTCAGTTCCCGAGGGAACATTTATAAAGGTCTTCTCTTCACTTCGCTTCGGTAAAAGCTGGCTGAATCTTCTATCTTTATCTAATGTCCGGTTCCTATATTCAAACTGCGGATAGATAAGGGTGTTTAACAATAGAAAATGTGTCAAATTTTAATCTGAAGTAAGCCTATCAGAGTAGGTAGGTAGGCAGAAACCACTTCTTTTCACCTGCTACGATCATGGCAAATCTCTTTCGCTTCTTCCACATTCATACATCGAGTCATACATGCACGTCGGTTTCGAGTAGTAAAATTCGGCCCTTTTTCAGTATTTCTTCGATTACAACACCAAATAACTTTTAATGGATTTTTCGTTCATTCATGTTGTTTTTCGAGATACTTTTGTGTGTCTGTAGTAACGGCGTCGGAACCCTATACTGAGCATAGTGGGATATGCTCTTGCCCGGTTTTTTTGACAAAGATTATGTCGACGATCGCACGTTTATTTGGGAACTGAACCATTATTTTCGAAATATGTCAATTGCAGATAGCCATAGGTGTATGGAGGGTTTAAAAAAAAGTATATGTAGGTACATAGTTAAAGTAAACTAAGCACCGGCCACTTTACCATTGTTTCACGAAAGTATAAAAAGAAGTCGCTTCCGTTGTCTGTTCGCTTAGATATTTTAAACTACTCAACTGATTTTAATGCAGTTTTCATCAATAGATAGAGTGATTCAAGAGAAACGTTTAAATGTAATATTCTTGTCTGTGTACAGGTGATACAAGAAACTTACATAAACCAAAGCGAAGTGAGGGCGAGTCGCTATTATAGTATAAAACAAAGTCGACCCGCCGCCGTCTGTGCCTCGGTATCTACGCTTAGATAATTCAAACTACGCAACGGATTTTAATGCAGTTTGCAGACTGATTCAAAACGAATGATTAAATGTATAATAGAAACTAGATTATGTATGGGTGTTGCTAGATAACTTGAAGTACTTATTACTAAAAGATTCTGATGAACTGAGAACCTCCTTTATTTTAAGTCGAATATAAACAGATTTGCCCGTGTTGTTGCCGGGTTAGAATAGTGCCACTCCATATCTTCCCGTGGATGTCGTAAGAGACGGCTAAGGGAATAAAGGCGTATAGTACTGTTAGGCGATGGGCTTGCAACCTGTCACTAATACACTGGTAAACATCTTAGCGTAAGTGTGCAAAATGTGGTTACAGAATTATCAACAAGTTTTTAGAGTTGTTGGTAATTCTGTAGCTCTGCCTACCCCGCTCTGGGAATAAAGGCGTGAGTTTATGTATGTATGTATAAACAGAAATGGTGGTATCTCTGACAAAACCATCTTATCCATTAACCTACCGCCAAACAGCAGTGTTCGCATTGTTGTGTTCCGGTTTGGGGATAAGACAGCCGGTGAAATGACTAGCATAGAGGCATTCCATCTTAGTCCTCAGGGTTGGCAACGCATTTGCAGTCTTAGGATTGCATTGCAGTCTTGTGAATGCGAATGTCTATGGGTCACAGTTTCCACTTACCATCAGGTGGCCTGTGTGCTCGTTTGTCTTCTCTATGCTATAAAAAAAAAAAAAAAAAAACTCCTACAGCAAATGCAACCTTACTACTAACGGGTCAGGATTGAATCCGCTTCGTTAATTGAATTTGAGATACCACCGTTTTGGCGTGAGTGCAGTATATCAATGGCTGAGTAATTTTAGTGACGCATTGCGCCTTTATCGTAGGCGGTAAAGTCTAAATCGTACTTGACTTGCTATGGTATTGTTTTTGACGTCAGCCGCCATTTTACTTACTGTCAAGTAAATATGAGCTAACAAAAAGTTGACATTACGATAACAAGGGAAAAATTATATGGTTTTTCGTCTTGGATAGGATGGTAAAGTTACCTTTTTAGAGTTTCGTACCCAAAAGGTAAAAACGGGACCCTATTAATAAGACTGCGCTGTCTATCTGTCTGTCACCAGGATGTATCTCGCGAACCGTGATAGCTAGACGGTTTAAATTTTCACAGATGATGCAACAAATACTAAAAACAGAATAAATTAAACATTTGAGTGGGGTTCCCATACAGCACACGTGTTATTTTGCCGTTTTTTGCTTGATATTAATAACGGTATAGTGTCTAATCGTGTATAGATAATGGTTTCGGCTTGAAGCCCTCCTAAACACTTAGGAGGGCTTCAAGCCGAAAACGAAAGTCAAACAAAGGTCTAATATACTTTTGTCGAAATATCCAAAATAGATAAACATCGTATCGTAAGATACACATCTTACGGGTTAGGCGAAAACAGCTTGAAATAGTATGTTTTAATACACTATTACAATCACTTTTTTTCATTGGACATCATTTAATTGTTGTAATTTATTAGAAAATGCCATCCCAAATTTAAAATAATCATGTCGTCCATAAAATGTCTGCTAAATAAATAAAGATATTAAAACAAAACTATTGGGTCAAATACCAAAATTAATGAAATTGGTGTCTTAAAATTTCCTATTCATCCGCATGAGAAAGTAAAAACCGTCAGTTATTTTTTTTGGTCAATCCCAATTCCTTCCCGAACTCAGACAGACCCGGGTCCGTCCACTAGCGTATTATAATTATAACAGTACGAATATTACTACAGTCGTTGAAATTTACGACTGCCTCCGTCGCGCTCGCACTCATTCAAGCCTATACATTTCGATTTAACAGCCGTCTCTGTCTGCTCGCGCATGCGTGGACGGTTTCTCTTTGTTCGGGATGTATACACGTATATATGTATGTATGTATGTTGTTAGCATTTTTGGTATTTGATATCCGACGGTTTGAGTTCGTTTTAAAGGTACGTTAATTAATCGTGGATACAAAGCGACGGTAGGCGTAATGCAGGTCTTATTCAATATTATAAGTAGATGCGAGTGTTTGTTTATAATGTTTTATGTTGAAACAGCTGAATCGATCGATGTGTGGTACTGTAGTACGGACCCAGGGGACGGACATAGGTTTTTATACCGGAATGTAGAAGTTCCGGATTGAATGTTTTTTTTTGGCGTGGATGTAGTTACTGGTATTGTATGTATGGTGTTTTCTTCCGTTGTAAAGACTAAATGATTGGTCTGAATTATTATCTCGTGAATATTGATCTAATGGCTAATTTAATTTAAAAGAGTATCATCACTGCATAGTATAAAACAAAGTCTCTTCCCGCTGTCTGTCTGTCCCTATGTATGCTTAGATCTTTAAAACTACGCAACGGATTTTGATGCGGTTTGTTTAAAGTAGATAGAGTGATTCAAGAGAAAGGTTTTTTTTTAAAAATAAACTCTGTTTTTTGTACGTGTGTCACAGAAAACTCACATAAACCGAAGCAAAGCGAGGGCGGGGCGCTAGTTATCATATAACTCCTTAACAAATAAATTGGTTGAGGATTTTGAAGTTTTTTTTGTTTGTTTCCAAGAAAACAGACCAATGTTTTCATAATAAGTACAATATATTTAAAAATCCTGGAAATCAGAGTTAATTTAGAGATGAAAACGATATTGCCTGGAGCTTACGATTTACAAAGCTGGAATATGCTAACAGAATTAACTTTTTGATTATTATGCTTCTGAAGATTCTACGAAATACAATTATTTATCAAGGTAGTCAAACTGGATCTTATTGCATAGAAAATAAAATTCATAACAAAAGGAATATTTTATTCTGCGTTTTTCAGTCATATTATATTAAATAAGGGATTAATTTTCCAAAACTTCCTTCTGGATATTACATCCTGTATACACATATAATTAAGGGGATCCCGCCGTTTGGCAAAAATACTTTTGGTCAAATGTATCATTTCCCAAAAAGCATTTTGTATTATTTATATCGAAACCGCTTGCTAGGTATTATTAGGTTAGGTTACACTTGTCACTGCATAAAAAAAAACAACTGCGACAGAAAACAACTTTTTGGGAAATTATACATTTGACCAAAAGTATTTTGGCCAAACGGAGTACACCCAAAATTAAGTTACATTTTATTAGTAGAATCACGCTTATTTCAGGTTGAAGGTTCCTACCAAAGAAGGTCGGAATAGGATTTTTACTCGAAAACTACAAAAGGTACAGTCACACAGTAAAAAGTTGAGCATACTTAGAACGTTGTCATTGTGACTATAACAATGGCTTATTGTCATAGGTACTTGTCAATTGATGTTCAGTTGAAAGTTTATTCTGATAGTGCATTAAAGTAATTAACAGTTTTCGTTGGGGTACTGAACATTAATGAAAAAATTGGAGTTTACGTGTCTTGTAGAAGCCGCTATTTAGTTTGGCATCAATCATAAATCATGCATTTTGAGGTGTTTACTAAACAAGACAAGTCAATTGGACTATAGTTTGTTCCTGTACTGACGCAATGCAGTCAAAACGTTTAGCCTTAATGCAATATATTCGTACGAGTTAATACTTTAAGCAACCTCTCCTTGCTGTCTGTCGATAATGATTATGCACAAAATACAGTCAACTACAAAATCTTGTCACAAAAAGATTATGAAAAATACCTAAATTAATATTAGGGAACTATCCCTTACACAAGTTGACCAAACCAAAACTAAGCTCTAGGCGTGTGCTACGGGTACTAGATATCGATAAACATACTTACTGAGAATTACATAGAAAACTAGCTTAGTATAAAATAGTCGAAAACATAAGTTTAGTGATCACGCCATCAACTCGCCTAATAATCACCTGGCTAAATTTGCAGGTACTTAGTCGAATACGTTATCGGTCCATGAAGCAACTCGTATTAAATCAAATGAACAAATTAATAGTTTGTCTGACTTGTAGCCGGTCTCTTTAGATGAATAGTCTTAGAACCATCTAGACAAATTCACTAATAAGTTAAAGAAAAGTAAAAAGACGAATTCGCAACCTGACTTAAATTTATACAGCGTTATACCCAAAACTGGAGGTTTGTTATCTTTGATTGATAGAAGGACCAGCTATTTAGACCACATGCTTTTAAGACGGATTTCTTTAAAGGCGACCAAGCGACTTAGACGAAATGCATTTAAGACGAGTTGATAATATGACAGTAGACGAGTTGTTTTATGGGCCGATTACGTATTCGACTATCCGAGATTTAGCCGGATGATTTTTAGGCGAGTTGACGCCGTGACCACTTGAGTTTTCGACTATTTGATACTAACTAGAAACCAAGGCTCAAGAATAATCGCGCTCATCATACAACTATCTCCACTTCGATAACAAAATCTATTTTATAACGCGACCGAGAAAACTTGTCAAAAGTATTAGAAATAGCTTGGAGACGAACCTGATTGCCGCGACGATTGTAATAAACGGCTCGCGTTAGAGTTAGAGCGGAACTTTCGCAATTAGGACACATTACGGCTTTTACTGGATGTCCGGCTTTCCAGCGGGAATTTATCTATCCCTATGCAAGACAGGAGCATTCCCATTATGTGCGAGTGGTATACTAATGTTATAAGCGGAATGGTTTGTTTGTTACGAGCTTTTACGTAACTTCACAAGTTTTTTACCTGTAATGTATGTAAGTATGTTTGTTACTTTGTGCCCTAGAAACTAACCGCGTGGGCTGATTTTGATGATTCTTATGTCAATCGACTTGTCTTAAAGACATGACGGTAATCGAAATTCAATATGGCGGCTGCTAGACGCAGTTGGGTTATTTGTAACTTGTTTTTTTTGTAAAAATTTGGATAAATTGCATCACATTGAGATATTATGGACATTATAATGTGTAATAGCTGCTTTGAGGATTAGTCTCAATATGCATTTAACATGTTACTTAGCAAAAAAAATTGTCAAAAAAACTAGTCATACCATTTTGCCAGATATTTATTGTTATTTGACCACGTCCAACAACTTTAGAGCTTAAAGCTTAACAGCGACAGTAAACGACATCTCTCTCTAGCGTCCCTGGAAGTCAGCCAAATGGTCGTGTCATGGCCTTAGTATATGACGAACTGAATCGGGTCCCGTCGAAGGCCTTCAAACGATAAAATTTAAACCTTTCTATATAAATTCCGCGCGATAAAAAAGGTCGGCATGCCTCACAGCTCAGCCCTGATAAAAAAATGGGCGTATGTCTCGTAGAACCTCAAATGTATTAGTGACCTTATTTCTTAAAACGGGAGGTTTGATTTACATTGACCATCACTGCACACGCGTCCTTTTTATTCAGGCGCACGTCACAAGGATCTGTGAGGGTATTTGCGTCCTGGCCGAGGGGCCGAAAATGTTTACAGCTGAATTGCCAGGCCCTCGCTACGGTCAACATGATTTTGAAGTGTTTAGACCGAGTGTTACAAAAAACCGGGTCAAGTGCGACTCGAACCAATACACAGTAGGTATCAATATATATATTTTTTAATTCACTGTGGGAATCTTGGTGTTTGTGAATGGAGGATTATCGCCATTTTCAGTGATTGTATAAAGAAAATATTTAGGGCGTGGAAATAACCTCAAAATGACCTCTGTTCAAAAATTATGAAAAAAAAGACGATTTAATTTCGTGAAAAACAATTAGTAATTATGAATATGAATTCATTTTATTCTGCATGGTCCAATTAGTTTTAAAAAAATATTCAAGTTTTAACCTGTTGGCTAAATATGCAAGCATTTAAAGCGTCACTTTACAGTAAAATTATAAAAGAAAAGAAAAAACCGCGAAAAAAAAAAAATTCAATAAATTAATAATCTCGCATTCGAAGTAAAAAGTAGTGTTAAACGTGAGACTTAACAACCGTAATGACACTCGAACTACAGCCACCCTCGCTCCGCTTGGGTGGCTAAACATCTCGTGTCATTATGGCTTGTTTTAGTCCCTTGTTGGACAATGTGCTATAATATCTTTTCTCGGATTAAAGTTTCCTTACGCTTCCAAAATAAATACCCTACACACAAACAAATATCTGCCCTTACAGGGAAAAACCAAAGAGCTTTAGCTATAAGCTAGCATTGAAGGAAGGGTCAATAACAACAAATCTCGCTATGATTGTCATAATTGATTTCCTTTAACGTTTGAGCAAACTTGCCGCGACAATGGCCTATTTATGTCAATGTGTGTGTTGTGAGGGGAGCGCGCGTGGCTCAAAGATACTCGTACACAGACGTAAATGTCAAGTTATGGAATACTTGTTACAATGTTGGCGAAATCATGACTGGTTCTTACGATTGCGTCTTTGTCTCATCATCAGAATTTAATATCACAATAGTGTAAGTCACGTTTTGTTATCAACTTTTTTTTACACTAATAAAAAAAAAAAGGTTTTTTTTTAGTTTTTGATCTAAATTATTAAAATTTTGGCATAGTTGTATATAATGCTTGCCCGTATTTGGTTAAAAAAAATTTTTTTTCGTAATATTTTAAAAGGATCTACAATGAGGAGTTGAAAAATAAACACGATTTGATTAAAACAAACGGGGTATCATATGACAGCGCTCAGTTTGCACATTTCAAACCCAAAAAGCCAAGCCAAAAATTTTCGGAAAATGACAGCCCCCCCCGAAATGGACCAAAAAATTCCCAATTCCTGGACTGACCTATCTATTACCTACTATATTAAGAGGTTATTTTTGTGTGTTTTAAAACAATACTTTGGTCATTTTCCCATACAAACGTGACCCAACCTAATATGGGAGTAACTAGTGTATGTATAGAGCACTTCGAAAGTCAACAGACCGCCTCCATTTCCAATTCCGGGTCCCGCAACCTTCAATTTACATTTCGTAAATAAGAAATGCGGAACCCTCTTAAATGTTAATAGTTGCAGTTAAGTGCGAGGGGGACTTAATGCGAAATCTCCCTAGTTAACGTTCGTAGTTCGGATGGTGGCTGGCAGACTGCAGGTTGTGGCAACTTGATCTTACCGTTTTTAACCGTTGTAACAAGAGGGGTGATATAAGTTTGTCATGTGTATCTGTCTTGGGCGTCAGATTCGGACGCGGTTTTTAGGGTTCCGTAGCCAAAATGGCAAAGTTGGAACCCTTGTGGTTTCGTCACAGGCATTTTACTCAAGAACTTGATATGTTGATGGGAAAATAAGTCTGTTCTATAAGCCGTTAGTGTAGTATCCGGGAAAACACCAGCGAGGAAGCCACAAACCACTGCGAATGACCTTCAGTTATCATTGTGACGGCCCTTGTACAAGTTATCGGGTCCATATGTCTTCGTAATCGTGGCATTATTAACACAACATAATAAAATAGGCAACTCGACAAAAATAAATTACTCCTTTAGAGAATACAGCATCATTTAATTCAAATTAGCGATTTTTTAATTCAAAATTTAACTTGTATGTTATGGACAGTATTTAAATTCAAACACTAGCACCAAAGAGGCTTAAGTAGCGAAGGATGCTTAATATCAATAATTGGAAATAGTTATCAATAGTTTTGTGTCCAATAAATTAAGATTAAAAGGAAATAAATAGGTGGCATTTTGTTTTCAGTAGTATATATCTAAATATATAAAAGGAAAAACTGACTGACTGACTGACATATCAACGCACAGCCTAAACGGCTAAACGTAGGCACTTGAAATTTGGAAGGAACGTAGCTTAGGTACCGTAGAGGTGCACTAAGAAAGGAATTCCCGAAATTCCCACGGGAACGGGAATTAGCGGGAAAATTATTAACTCAAAAAAAATGTTTTGCCCAACGAAGTGGACACGGGAACAGCTAGTATATTATATGTATTATATATATCAATAAATTGTCAATACATGGTCTATCTAACACTTAAATATTTTTTCAAATCGGACCGGAAGTTCCTGAGAACAAACTCTTCAGCTTTATAATATTAGTATAGACATAGATTTCGCTTGCTGGTTGAAAATCCATAATGGCGTATTGAAACTGGCAACCTTTCCATTTATGGAGCCATTAACCACCCTCCGGTCGGTTAGTTATTATTTGTATAATAAAGACATACATTCTACGAAACGACCCTTCGACATACTTATGACGCTCTTTAATAAAGAACCGGAAAAAACCGTTTTGCGCACTAAGGGTTCCGTTGGTAGGGTTCCGTACCCAAAAGGAGCCAACAGAACCTGTTACTAAGCCGTCACTATCCATCTGTCCGTCTCTCTGTCAGCGGGATGTACCTCATGAACCGTAATGGATAGAGACATTTTCACAGCCTCCTGTAGCCGTTTTAAATTAAAAAAAAAGTAAAAAATTAAAGGAGAGATAAAAAAAAACCTGATTTAAAAGTTAATTGTTTATATTCTAAGCGAAAAATAAAATTAAGTTGTTAAATTTTACAGTTTTGGAAAAAATATCAAAAACTTTAAAAGTCCGTATTATAATGTAAGCTAGTCAAAACGGACCTAATTGCATAGAAAATAAAATTCATACCAAAATGAGCATTTATTTTGAGTTTTTCAACAATATTATCATAAATACGGAACCCTCCTTGCGCTATTCCAACTCACACTTTACTGGTTTTTTTTTGCCATAACGTGGACGTTACCGACACCTTGGCCTAGTTGATAATTCACCCTGCCTATACTTAATTATATTCTTCTTGTCTAGTACCCTTAGTACAAGCCTAGAGCCTAGTTTGGGCCCAGGTCATACATACATAATATATTAAAATCACGCGTGTTTTTCAGAGGGGTTGGCAGAGACCACCTCTTTGCACCTGCTGCGATTCTGACACATCTCGAGGTGCATTCAAATTGCCCCCTGATATTTATTGACGACGCGCTGGCCTAGTGGGTAGTGACCCTGCCTACGAGGCTAGCGATCCTGGGTTCGAATCCCGGTAAGGGCAGATATTTGTGTGATGAGCGCAAGTATTTGTTCCTGAGTCATGGATGTTTTCTATGTATTTAAGTATATATTTCTCTATCTAAGTATTTATATCGTTGTCTAGTACCCATAGTACAAGCCTTGAGCTTAGTTTGGGACTAGGTCAATTGGTACCCTTATATTATTATTATTTACTATTTAATTTTAACCAGTTGAACATATGCATATTTGGCATTTTTTTTAATAATTATGTGATTACAACAGTTGTCTAAAACGTACAACCTGTGACACATACGCCGACATACGTTAATTTTGGACCACCCCTCTCACGGATCCCTAAAACCCGTTTTCGGTGAAATACGTTCAGCGCGGAACCACAAACGCGTGAATTAAGGGTTCGGGGAATCGGATGACAAATTCAAAGGCGACAGTTATAAGAGCCCCTATATCTAGGTAGATCACTACATAGTATAAAACAAAGTCGCTTTCCGCTGTCTGTCCCTATGTATGCTTAGATCTTTAAAACTACGCAACGGATTTTGATGCGGTTTTTTTTAATAGATAGAAGGATTCAAAAGGAAGGTTTACATGTATAATAAATGATTTTTTTATGAACGGGTGTTACAGAAAACTCGTATAAACCGAAGCGAAGCGAGGGCGGGTCGCTAGTAGAGAATAAAATTCAATAACAGAAGGAGTTTACGTCAAACCAGGTGTAGCGGTGGTTCAAATCGTTATTACCATGCACATTTTGACTATGTCAAAGTGACGTAATCAGTCAAAACGTAAGAGACATCTTATGATTTTATTTACAGTGTCAATTTGACATAGTCCAAAGTGGACCAGGAATTAAATTCTGTGACTGTAACCTTACCATCAGTTACAATACAATTACCGTACTTGCTAGCGAGTCGAATGCTCTGTCCCTCGCACTCTATAAGAATACTTGCGAGGTCTGCGAGTACGGTAATTGTAACTCATGGGAAGTGTTTGGTAACGGTTCCAAAATTACATCATAAATCTGGTTCATAACCAGGTTCCCTCGGAACAAAACCTGTTTTTTTTGGTATTTAAAAGCTTTTATTTAACTAGCAATGTATGTATGTGTGTAAGGGTTAAATCTTGCAAGTTACATTTGACCTACTTCCCAGTTTCCGATGAAGCTGAAAATTGGCGCCTGTAGTTCTGATGACAATACAATAATATAGTACCATCGAGCTGGTCTGATGATGGAGACTCAGGGTGGCCATAGGAACTCCTAAATTACACATGATACACCAGTCGTGTTAGGGCTCGTTAGAATTGTCTTGACAAGTAGATGACGATTGTGCAAAAAAAAGGATTGTGCATAACATGATAAGGCAGCTTTACTTCAAGCTGTGCAAGGGAAAATATAACTAAAGATCTAGCTAATAAGAATCAAATTAACGAGCGAAACAGTTTTATTTTGCTCTTTGATAACAATCGAAATAATATCGATTCTGTTCGAGCGGGATGGAAATTAAAATGCTCTATTTGAAATGTATAGTGTGTGTATCTGTGGCATCGTAGCTCCCAAACGGATAAACCGGTTTGGATTCAAATTATTTAAAAGATAGTTTAATTCTAATCGTTCTTAGGTAGTTTCATAAAAATCGGTGGACCCGTGTAAGAGGTATCAGCTCTAAAAGAAGGGACGCCATTGTATCAGAGGTTTTTACGTTTTGAATAGTTATAACAACATTAAAACCCGGGCGTGAAAGTCCCACATTACCGGCCTAATTAATATATTAACGGGCCATAAATTGGCGTTATGGCGCGCGTGGCGACACGAAGGGGGGTTTGGGGGATTCCAAGGGGGGCAAGGGGGGCAGGGGGCGAGGGAAACGCAAATATGGGTTAACCGAATATTCCAAGAATATAATATTAATATGTTTGTGTCACGTGTATAAATACTAAATATAAATGTGTGTGATTGTTTGGACAAAAAGGACAGTTGAGACGTTTGCAACTACACAACAAGTGTATGCCATTTATATGTGCACAGAATAACAACCTGTAGGGTAAAGTCACCAGTGGTCTGCCAAAGACCAGGGTAGTGATTCTGTAAACAACGCCGGTCGTGCGGACTGTCGAGTGATATCCAAGCGGCGAGATTAAGTAGTCCCGTCAGTGCGAACAAAACACATTGTTGCGCGTGCATTTTCAATTTAGTAGCACGATAGGTCGAACGTATAAGGCTGCTTAGTTGAAAATGCACGCGCTACAATGTGTTTTGTTCGCACTGACGGGACTACTTAATCTCGCCGCTTGGTATCACTCGACAGTCCGCACGACCGGCGTTGTTTACAGAATCACTACCCTGCAGGTGTATTGCCTAACGCACTCGCAATCACAATCGACTTAAAACGGATCAACTGCCTTCGATTTTCAAAATAAAAAGGCAATAGCCCCTCTGTAGTCGACCTTATATGAGTGCAGAGAGTGGGAACTATATCTTTCGTACTCTTTCCACTCATACAAAGTATAGGCAGAGGTCGACTACCAGGTCTCTGGCGGACCATTGGTGACTTTACCCTATGCTGGATATCACACTTGTTAAGAAAACTACAGTTCCACGCCGCATACATCGTTAAAATAGTAGATTATTACCAAGGAACGAAAGGCATTTATATGCACGAGATATTTTGGCGCTCGATCAAAGCGGTGCTCCAATATTTTGAGTGTGAAATAAGTGGTGACTTTTACCCGAGTTAAACACCACTTTTCACTTATAAAAGTAAGACTCAGTGTGATTTTACCAAAAAGTGTCTGCATAAGATTTTAACATTGTTCAGTAGGTACAGGTTAGTCCCGTGTGGTTGCCGGGTTAGAATAGTGCCACTCCATGTCCTCCCGTGGATGTCGTAAGAGGCGACTAAGGGAATAAAGGCCTGTAGTACTGTTAGGCGATGGGCTTGCAACCTGTCACTAATACACTGGTAAACATCTTAGCCTAATTGTGTAAAATTTGGTTACAAAATTATTAACAAGCTTTTTGAGTTGTTTATAGTTATGTGGCTCTGCTACTCTGGGAATAAGGCAATGATATGTGTGTATTTAGCTGTAAATACAGATAACAAGTGTAGAAGTCTGGTATCTGTACTAAAAATAGGAGGCCTTGTGTGACATCTACTTATACACACTCATCAGCCAAAATTCCAGCCCACCCCTGTTTCTTATTATACAACTGTTTATAAATACAACTCCTTAAATCAGAGAGTAACTTTAATAACAGGGCAAGAGCATGTCGGACCATGCTCAGTGTAGGGTTCCAAAGCCGTTACGACAAACACAAAAAACTATCACAAAAAACCACATGTATGAACTAATTTTCTATTTAAAGTTATTTGGTGCTGTCTTATTTAAATGATTTTTAGTAGGTGTAAACACTTTAGTCGCCTGTATCTCAGGAACTAAAGAGTACTCTTTTTAAATTCGTTATAATTATGCGCTTTCATTTAAGTTTCTTTTTTCATTTCTTGTTTTGGCTGTTGGTTGGGGTGTGGGGACACTTGACTGTAACAAAATTTTGCGCTTTAAAGCTTAATATTTCATGAGCGGACCCTTAAATGAAAAAGTTTTTTTCACAAACCCACAATATTTTTGAAATAACTATCCAAAGACACCCCACAACATGGGGTAGACGAGAAAAAAAATGGCATCCCCACGTTACGTGTAGAAAGGTAGCCTAAAAAATTTTTATTTCAACATTTTGTTCGAGTAGTTTCGGAGCCTATTCAATGCAAACAAACAAACAATCAATCCTTTCCTCTTTATAATATTAGTATAGAACATGGGTGGGTATCTGTGCTAATGAGTATAGATGTATATATATATGGACGACCGCATTGAACATGCAGTCGACTTTTAACGCTTGCTTTTCTACGACTATAACAGAGCCAATCAATTAAAACCCAAAGAACCCCTCCTCCCCCCTGTCCAGGAATGTACGCACCCGACCGGTCTCGTGCTACCCGTTTGCGTGTTAACGCACACTGTCGAGCACCAGTAGAAGATATACCGTAAACATAGCTTAGCTCTATCATAAATAGAGATACGAGAGTTAATAGACGTTTACCAAGTATCTACCTAATCTAATTATTAAAGGACTGCCGATGGAGACGAGTGTTAATTGTTTAACGTGTGTAATACATACATACATATACCTTCACGTTCGGTTGAACCAATGTGTTGGTCTAACTTAACTAAGGTGACGGAACCAGTAATGAACAAGAGCCAATAATGTACACTTGATTCTTATGGTAGAGAAGATAGGGTTATTCATTTATTTTGAGACAATCAATATATAACCTTACGGGCTTTTAAGGGCTTCAGGTAAAAGTGTTCAACATTGGTGCCGCTACCCTAAATACATTACGTCAAGTGAAGGAAAAAAATCGACAGAAAACCTGCTCATTCAAACAGATCAGAGCATGTAAGAGAGTAATTGCAAAAAAAGGGCCCGTGAGGTAACATATCACTACATAGTATAAAACAAAGTCGCTTCCCGCTCTCTGTCCCTATGTATGCTTAGATCTTTAAAACTACGCAACGGATAATGATGCGGTTTTTTTTAATAGATAGAGTGATTCAAGAGGAAGGTTTATATGTATAATATTTTTTTTATTTTATGTACTGGTGTTACAGAAAACTCATATAAACCGAAGCGAAGCGAGGGCGGGTCGCTATTTTATATAATACAGGGTGTTTGGCAGTCGGGTGTAGGGGTGTTAAGGTCATTCTAAGCACTTTTAACCACATTTACTATTTATGACTCGATGTATGAAAGTGGAAGAAGCAAAAAAATATTGTCAAGATCGTAGCACGTGGAAAGAAGTGGTCTCTGCCTACCCCTTTGGGAAATAGGCGTGATTTAATGTATGTATGTATGTAACTAGTTAAATCTCTGTAAAAACTTAGCAACTTTGCATATTAATTAATGTGGTTAAAAGTGTTCAGAATGACCATTACTATTTATCTCTTAAAACCCCTACACCCGACTGCCAAACACCCTGAATATTTCATAGTTAGCATAAAAATATCAAAAGAGCTAATCGATTAACAGTTCTAAAACCCTCTACGTGCAGGTATGTACGCACCCCTGCCGGCGGTTTCATGCTACACTCAATTCGCGTGTTCAATGCACACAGACCTCCAGTGGAAGATATACTATGGCTAGGCTATAGCTTGGCTTTATTTTGAACTAGCGATCCTTCAGTTTTCTGCAACACCCGTACATAAAACAGAGTTTATAATACATGAAAACATTCCTCTTGAATCACTCTAGCTATTTACAAAAACCTCATCAAAATTGGTTGCGTAGTTTTAAAGATCTAAGCATACATAGGGACAGACAGACAGACAGCGGGAAGTGACTTTATTTTGTACTATACAGGGCGTCCCAAACTTATGGGATATGAAGGGGAAGTTGTACCTTAAATATCGTAGATAGTGAATTTTGCTCTAAGAAGACTTTATGTTATTTTTAAAAGTTAGTAATTCTGCATTCATAGATTTTCTAAAAATTACTTGCTTCGTCTGGGAATCGAACCGACTTAAACGTCAAAAAAATCACCCTACTTTTATGATGCCAATCGAAAGAATAGCTAAAATATTACGTCATTAAAGTATCGGTTATCAATGTAGTTGTATCTTTATATTCAGTATATATATATTATAGTATTGGTGACCTATACTTTAATGTGAAAATTAAGATACAGGTAAATTAAGATACAGGGCAACTACAGATATAGGTTTTCCCATATTGTTGAAAACTTATGATATGCATGTAGATAAAGTTATGTATGCGATACGCATAATTTAAAACTAGCCTTTTGCCTTGTTTCATAAAAGCACACTCATGTATTAATGTCTCTCATAAAATACATAAAACCCAGAAATAATAACTTTGAAAATAGTAGGGTGCAATCACTCCAAAACTTTCTAACACAAAAAACTACTACCCAAAGCTCGCTCGAAAGTTTAGCTTTCAGTGAAAGCGCGCTGAAGCTCGCGTGTCCCAGCTTATGGCGAATATAACCGGTTTTCACCGGACATGTCTCCTTCGAACTCGTTCGACAAATCCTTACACATTATAAATACGGCAGTGTTTGTTGGTTTTTTTTTATGGTTTAATAAGTCTCTGTCAAACATTTCACTTTTCATCTACTTGTCAAGACTGCTGTTTGAATAATGTCTTATCGTGTGTTTGAAATTTTAGCCTTCGGAGGATCCTCTATTTACTCTATCAGTCATTCATCGTCTATTCCGACCGTGTGTGTGTGTTGCCTGTAGACACGCACACATGTCCTTGCTTTTAACTTAGACATGCGTGTCACACTCACACAGGCATCTCTCTTCATCTTATTCGTGTCAATACTGATACAGCATGCTACTTTTTTCTTTCGTTTATCTGGAATTCAATTTGTTAGAAAAAAAATATTTTTCATTTTGCTTCTAATTAAAATAAAAACTGTTTCACAGTATTTGTGAGAAGTAGTATTAAGAGGGTGTTGTTCTGTGTTCATAGGTTGGGGGCACGTTGTATATTTTTATTTCGCCAATTTCACATTTAAATAATTTTAATATAGCATTGTTTTTTTAGTATTTAGGTACATCTTGCGTAAAGTATTCATTTTGTAGATATGTTTTTTCTTTTTTGTGCCTCACTTTTTTAGTTTCTTTTAAATTATTTGGATGATTACACAATGCCATTAGGCATTTAGTCCGCCATTTGTGTTTATTTGGTGCAATAAAGGTCACTACATACATACACATACAGACATAAACTCACGCCTTTATTCCCAGAGTGGGGCAGGCAGAGCTACAGAATTACCAACAACTCTAAAAACTTGTTGATAATTCTGTAACCACATTTTGCGCAATTGGGATTGACCAAACAAAATAACTCACGGTTTTTTCTTTCTCATTCGAAAGAATAGGAAATTTTTAGACACCAATTTCATTAATTTTGTATTTGACTTAATACTTTTGATTTAATATCTTTATTTATTTAGCAAACATTTTATGGATGACATGATTATTTTAAATTTGGGATGGCATTTTCTAATAAATTACAACAATTAAATGATATCCAATGAAAAAAATGGATTGTAATAGTGTATTAAAACATACTATTGAAAGCTGTTTTCGCCTAACCCGTAAGATACACCTAGGAGGGCTTCAAGCCGAAAACGAAAGTCAAACAAAGGTTAAATATACTTTTTTCAAAACGTCCAAAATGGATACATATTTCAAAAACTTAATAATGCACAACGGCTTTAAAACCCTATTCCTCGAAATGGTTTTCGAATTGGAGTAATTGTAAAAATATGAACAATCCCAATTAGGCTAAGATGTTTACCAGTGTATTAGTGACACTTAATAAATAAATAAATAGTGTCAGTGACAACAACATGGATTCCGAGGGGTACTGTCAACCCCCAGCGGGCCACAAGGGGGGCATGCTAATTCCGCCGGAAGGAAGTGCTTGGTGCCGTATGATATGAGACCGGAAATGACCGGAAGCGATTCCGCCGGCACTTCCGGCGCCTTTATCAGCCTGACAAGCGGACTGACAGGCTAGTTCGGAGGTTTGAATTAATTTGTTTTTAAGTTACGATCAGATATAGGCCAACTCGTTAAGTTCCAGGTAAAAATAACATTGACCTTCTCATTGGACAATAGAATTTCATCTTTATCTTCTTGACCTTAAAGCGAAGTTTAGATTAGCAATCAAAATTGCAGAAGTTGAAGTCTTACCCTAACTGCGTCTGCGTCTGCGGGTGGTAGGACCTTGTGCAGGGTCCGTCCGGATCGCTACCACCATCTTATCCATTAACCTACCGCCAAACAGCAGTGTTCGCATTGTTGTGTTCCGGTTTGGGGATAAGACAGCCGGTGAAATGACTAGCATAGAGGCATTCCATCTTAGTCCTCAGGGTTGGCAACGCATTTGCAGTCTTAGGATTGCATGGCAGTCTTGTGAATGCAAATGTCTATGGGTCACAGTTTCCACTTACCATCAGGTGGCCTGTGTGCCCGTTTGTCTTCTCTATGCCATAAAAAAAAAAAAAAAAAAAAACTATTAAGTTAGAAAAAGACAGCAAAATTGTGCTTCTTGCTCTAGACGCAGGTCTAGTATGGCTGCGTCTATATCGTGGATAAATCCAGCATTCAGTGTCAGAAGGTGACGGATGCCTTATCCACACTTTGTAACGCGATAATCGCAGTCATATTGTGATAACATTCTGTAATTTCAAAAGCATTTATTTAACTTGCAATGTATGTATAATCAGACTAACTCAAAACAGGGCAAAATGGAAAAGAATTGGAGAGGCATATACCCAACAGTGGGCATCTAAATAAATGCTGTGGAAGAAGAAGAAGAAGAGTATGTATGTAAGTAGGTATGTATGTTCGGGTCAAATCTTGCAAGTAAAATTTGACCCACTTCCCGTTAACGAAATGGGCTGAAATTTGGACCACGTGTGTAAACTCGATGACAATGCAATATTGTGGTATCTAAGAGCTGGTCTGATGATAGAGTCGGAAGGTGGCGAGAGGATCTCCGCTATTCTTAACGTAGACGCGCCGTGTCAGGAATCAATAGTCTTGTCTTAATAAGCAGATAAAGGTCTTGCAAAAAAAGTACTGTCGGCAACAAAAGCTTGTCCCAACAATGACATTTTTAAAAAAGAAAGAAAGAATAAAAAATACATTTATTCACTACACACGACATGACTCGCAGAAAAAAAAAAGCATTAAAAAGAGTAGTAGTGAGTGTGTCCTCGCGGCAGTGAATCGGACACTGGCTCAGCATAATGCTGAGGTGTTCAAATTCAAATTCAAATTCGTTTATTGCAAGTCATATTACAGGTATATAGATGGAATTACATGGAAGGTATACATATGACACCCTGCAAGGGCGTAGCAACTTAGGACAGTAGGGCTAGGACTTAGTCTAGTTAGAATAAAATATTAGCTACGAATATACATATGTGTTAGACACCTGCAGCGCTGATTTTCAGCCAGCTCCGAGAGTGACAGACGGGCGGTACGCTAAACGAATAGTATAAAAATATAGACGGTGGGGCCTGTAACTAGAGCAAAAATTAGAAATGTACATTCTTCTCCTCAAACTACGCAACGTTTGTTTGACGACTTTGAAAAAAACTTGCGGTTTGAATTTTATTAAATTTTAAAGTTAATTCGAACACGCAATGTACTATGAAATTGATTATGTCTGTAGAGTGACTAGACTGACAGGCGATGTCAATTAGACGGAGTTTTAAGTACATTGAAAATACTATTTACTTTGTTTGAAAAAATAACAATCTAAAAACTTTATGATTTTAAAAAGTTGCTAAACAAAAGTTGTCTAGTTTGAGGAGTAGAATCTACGTTTTAATTTTTTGCTTTAGTTACAGGCCACACCGCGGTGTACATACCTCTTATTAAACAGATACTTATAGTTAGTGACAGAATAAATACAAAAACTACATCTGTGGTAGCACTGACAGCTGATATACGTCAAATTTTTATCTCCGTATTTTATTAAACGATTTTAATATAAAAAATTAAGTAATAGTCCTAATTAGCATCGTAAATTGTAGATAGTAGTGTTTTCGTGGAATTGTAACAACGAAGTCTGGATATAAACATTACTTAACAGTAAAACAGGCCGCTTGCGACTGCGCCTGTCAACCGTCAACGGACGTTTTCAAATTCATCAAGAAAACCTGGGGAGTATTTCTTTTAATTCTTACTTACACTGGTTTCGTTTTTATTTTAACACTGTGTTCATGTTCATACTTCTCATTGCTCACTGTTGAAGCCGTGAGCGACGTCAAACACAAAACACTGGCACGGTGAAGACTCTCTTTGCTTGACGAATAGTGGAAGCTGAGCTGAGACATCACATTCGCCACAGACATTGCCGTACACGATACACTGTTCACTAACACCTATTTACTCACATCCCTGTTATAATTATCAACAACCTTCCTTTACTCAAGTTACTAAGTTGTACTCAGCTGTTTTATATCTTTCAGTGCATTTGTGGAATTACTGTGAGACAATGAGCGCCTCAAACATGAAATCTCGCAAGGCCACTGCACGCCAGCAAGAAATCCAGCTCAAGGCCGCCTTGAAACAGCTGCAGGAAGCTAGGACCTTGAATGACCAGTTAAATAGGGAACGGGATGACAGCGAGGAGGAACTGAAGAATCTGATGGACAAGAACACGGTGTTGAGAAGCGATCTAGTGGAGTATGACTATAAGTTATCAGATGCTCAAGATAAGTTAGAGCAGTTGCAGTCTGTGATTGATACTTTTAACCAGTGCGCTTCTACCCACGAAGTGGCATTAAAGCGCATCACAAACCTGGAGGAAGAACTGGGCGCAGCAAATGAAGAATTAAATTATTTAAGAAAAGAACGTCAGTGCTATGATAGTTTAACAACACAGAACCTGTACCAAGAGCTGGTAGGGAATAACTATATGGACAGTAAGAAATTAATATTCTTTAACAGCAATAATAAATTGAAGAAATATGTTAAAATTAATAATTATATTAGGCGAACACAAAAATTAATCAAAAGTCAAAAATGTATTAAAAACTATACTAACATGAAATTAGAATTATCAGTAATGAAAGATAGGGTGCGTCAGTGCAATGATAAATTAGATTCAAGTAGGATAGCGTATGATTTAAATACTCAGAAACTCAATGCTGAGATAACTAAGTTAAAGGACCAGCTTGAAGTTACTTCTTTAAAGTATGTAACCACTCAGAAAGAAGTCAAGGAGCATATTCAGGCTTTCACTCAATTGGTAGAAGAAAGTAGATTAAATGAAGAACGTTTTAACTCTCTAATTAACAGTGGTTATGGTAATTGTGATAGATTACAAGCTTCACCAACTATTGTGATTCAGCCAGATATGGCTCTTGATACTTCTAAGGAGTCCCCTAGACAAATTTTAAGTAGGACTAAAACTATTGTTTATTCCGACCAACTTGGATCTGGACTAGGTTTACTGTTAAATAATAAATTAAAACAAAAGGTTACAAATTACTGTTACCATAATTCAACTTTAATGCAATTAAGTGATTTACTTTTAAAAGGAAGTTTTGACAAGACCACCACTTTGGTAATTTTGGTAGGTAATAGTCTTAGTGTGGATAAGTCCAGTGTTGATAAATTAATGTCAACACTTAATATAATTGAAGGTAGGGGCATAGGTAAAATAATATTGTGTGCACTACCATACTCAGACAGTATGCCATATAGTCATAATAATAAAATAGCTCACTTTAATTCTATGATGTATAATGCTATATGCTGCAATAAAAAATATCATTTCTTTGATTTTAACAAATTTATAAAGCGCCTTACCCTAACCACAGGAAAAATTCATTTGCCAAGGAAATATATTTTGACTTTGGTTGACCTATTAGCTTTTAATATAGAACCAAATATATACAGTAGCATCAAGTCCCAGCAAGCCAATATTAGCAATAATGCCTTAAATCATGATTTAAACTAAATTATAGGACAGCGGAAACACCCTTGAGTATAAATTTAATTCATCAAAATATTCAAGGTTTTTCCAGCAAAGAACTAGAAATAGGGTTGTTCTTAGATAATGAAAATGTACAAATTATGTGCATTACTGAACATTGGCTTAGACCAGACCAATTGATATTAGATTTCATAAATTTTAAATTAGTTAGTTATTTTGCCAGAAAAAGTGCCATTCATGGTGGCTCTCTTATAATTGTTAAAAGTACCCTTAAATCCAAAGAAAGAAAGGATATTATAAAGCTATCGATAGAAAGGATTGTAGAAATTTCTTGCGCAGAACTAGAAAGTTATATAATAATATGTGTTTACAGACCACCACTATCTGATTTTTGCACATTTGAATCTACCATGGAACATGTGTTAAAATTAGCAAGTAATAGCCAGAAGCATGTTATAGTTTGTGGAGATTTTAATGTTAACTTACTTGAAACGTCAAATAATACCACTCGGTTACTAAGTTTATTTAAATCTTTTAATTTAGCTAATCTGTTCTTTGAACCCACACGGATAGGTGTTAGTAGTGCAACCTGCTTAGATAACATTTTTTGTAATTGCGAATGTTTGGATAAAGAAATATTTAATTGTTTTAATTCTGACCATAGTGGTCAGAAGGCATCTTTCTTAAATGATTTTTATCAAAAACCTCAGACGATAACATACCGACCTATAACTAGCAATCGTTTGGAATTATTCAAAAATAAAGTTCAGGCTAATCTTTCAGTGTTACCTTTCTTAAACAATGACTCTAATAGTATTTATAAAGACTTGTTTAGCGTAATTCTACACCAATTTAATAATAATTTTAAAATGAAAACTATTTCTAGGTCGAAAACCAAGTTTAGTGAATGGGCTACTGTAGGCATTCATAAGAGTAGAAATAGGCTTTATGACCTATATAAAGAGAGGGAGGACAATAAGAACGCCGACTTCCTAATTTATGTTAAGAATTATTCGAGGACCTTTAAGCAAGTTTGTTTAACTGCTAAGGCAAATTTTCTTAGTCTTAAACTCAAATCAGCTGACAATAAAGTAAAAACTGTTTGGAATATTATAAATAGAGAAACAGGAAAATCAAAAACACGTGACAATCAAGTCACCATAAACGCAGGTGACAAACAAATCACGTCAAATAAAGACGTTGCCTTAGCATTCGAAGATTATTTTTCAAACATAGCCTCTAATACAACGAAATGTCTTAAATCATCCGCGGTTGAAGCTCAATCATTACTTTGCACTAATGTCAGTAAATGTAATATAAACTTTGAATTCAGCCCTGTAAATTCAGGTTCAATAGTCAAGGTATTTAAATCGCTTAGTTTAAAAAAGACTGAGGATTTGTGGGGCACATCAGTTAGAGTACTATTTCATATCATAGATGTAATTGCACCCCATTTATCATTAATTTACAATAATTGTTTATCAGAGGGGATCTTTCCAGATCTCATGAAATATAGTAAAGTCATACCTCTTTTTAAATCGGGCGAGATGAGTGATTTAACGAACTTCCGTCCCATTTCCATACTACCCGTTTTAAGTAAAGTCTTTGAGAAACTAATGCTGAATGATATGTTAGGTCACTTTAATAGAAATAAAATACTTAACAGTAACCAGTTTGGGTTTACCCGAGGTCGATCAACAATTGATGCGGCTTCTGTGCTCATTAAATATATATATAACAGTTGGGAGAAATCTTGTGATGCAGTAGGAATATTTTGTGATCTTTCTAAAGCTTTCGATTGCGTGGATCATTCGACCCTAATTTTAAAATTAAAACATTATGGATTGTCCAATAAAGCTTCAATTCTCATGTCTTCTTATCTAAGTGATAGAACTCAAACAGTTGTTGTAAACAAAACGCAATCTGTTGGAGCTACAGTGAAATTAGGTGTGCCGCAAGGCTCAATTTTAGGCCCTTTTTTATTTCTGGTTTATATAAATGACTTACCACCAACAGTAGATAAACTTTGTGAGATTGTACTTTTTGCTGATGATACTTCATTAATTTTCAAAGTAGATAGAAAGTCCATTGACTACAGTAGGATAAACGCCACACTAGTTAAAGTACTTAATTGGTTTACTAGTAACAATTTACTACTAAATGCTAAAAAAACTAAATGTGTTAGGTTCGCTTTGCCTAATGTTAAACCGGTAGATTCTAGTATTTTTCTAAATGACGAGTGTCTGCAAATGGTAGATAAGGCAGTTTTTCTAGGCATAACCATAGATAAAAATTTGCAATGGAGTCCCCATATAGCGGTACTGGCAGGTAAACTAAGTTCGGCAGCTTACGCGGTTAGGAAAATTAGACAACTAACTAATGTTGAGACAGCTCGCATAGTTTATTATAGTTATTTCCATAGTGTGATGTCGTACGGTATTCTGGTTTGGGGTAAGGCAGCTGAAATACAAAGTATATTTGTCTTACAAAAAAGGGCTATTCGTTCTATTTATAACTTAAATTCCCGTGACTCCTTAAGAGAACTTTTTAAAGAAATTCACATCTTAACTGTAGCGTCTCAATTTATTTATGAGAATATTATTTATGTTATTAAAAATTTAAATTCTTTCACCAAAAATTCCGATGTACATAATCTAAATACAAGAAATAAAAATAAAATTGCTATCCGAAAATTCCGCGTCCGTAAAGTATATAAATCATTTGTTGGTCAATGCATTCATTTCTATAACAAATTACCTGACGAAGCTTTAACATTACCCTTTCCAGCACTTAAAAATTACTTAAAAAAGTCGTTAATATCTAAAGCGTACTATAGGGTCGAGGACTATCTAACAGATAAAAATGCTTGGCCTAAACCCGAAACTTAGTCATTCATAATTTGTAAAATTGCAAAGTTGTTTGTCTAGGGGACACCGTTGATGTGGGAAAGCATATCAAACTTTTATTTGGTTGTCCTGTGTTTTTTTTTTCCTCTCCTCTCTTCCCCCCCCCCCCCCCCCCTTGTCTCTCTCGTAATATTTTTGACATGTTTTCCTGCTGAACTACGCATGCTATTTGCTATTTGATATTATATTTAATTTAATATTTATTGCTTTATATAATGCTAGATTAAGTACTACCATTGTAACATGTTTAAAAAATGACTGACTGCTGAGTTTCTTGCGGCGTTTCTTCTCGGCAGTGGTCTCCTCTTGGGAAGCGCTGGTAGATTCATGACGTGTAAAAGTGCCCGTGCGGCCTACTTACTGAATAAATATCTTTTATCTTTTATCTTTACATTGAAATAACTTACCGAAACATGTAATAGAAATTTAAATAGAAATACCTTCTTAGCCAGTATACAGCATCGACAATTTGACACAATTTAACAAAAAACAAAAGAAAGACAGAAAACTAAACTCTTGTTGGGAAATTAGGATTTTTGAAGCATTTTTGACAGAAGCTTATTTATTGTCATTATTATAAAACATAGCCGCTCTCCGCATGTCTCTGTGTGTGTCTATAGCCAAGATCAGTTCTGAAAGAAGTGGTTATATCTGGGGTTTTATCTATCTAGTAGTATTACATAGATATAACCTGTGGATATAAAGGCGTAACATACTGTCAAACTTCCGCATGTATAATATTAGTTGGGAGTAGCATTGAACCGAAAAGTAACTTCTCAAATTGTGAAAGTTTCTTATGAGAAATTCTCGGAAACTTCTAAGAATATTCTTAAATTTTGTATGGGAAGAGAACATTCTGAATGCTCTCAAATGTTTCCAATAATATTCTCAGTAATTTCTTAAGAAGATTTCTTAATTTCTGAGAATGTTCTGCAACTTGTACATTGCTAGTTGGGAGTTATATTCTGTGTAGTGTAGTTGTGATGAGAACCCCCCCCCCCCTGCTGTAACGCAGGCCTCCGGCCTATTTGAGCCGCTCCATTCCATTTCATTAAAAAATTAGGTCGCTCTTACACGCCGGTGCGTCACACGGTTGCGCACCAACCGGCAAGGATCTCATCCGGTTTTTATCCGGTTGATACGGTAATTTCGACGCTGAGTAGCAGCTATCGTGTCTTCGATCGTTTTTAGGATATTTTGTACGATCACCCTCATACATACTGAGCTGTTTGAGTGTGCAGGTTTCCTCACGATGTGTTTCCTACATCGTGAGAGCATCAAAAAGTTATTGGCACATGTGGTCGCGGGGGTTCGAGCTCGAATCGACCCCCTAAGCTACTTGGCCATCGACGCTCTAAATACAACTTGTGAAATGGGTAACTAATATTTCTATGTCTGTGTTTCTGTCTGTAGCCTCATAGCTCCTAAAAAGATAATGACAAAGCGTTTCTTTGACAGCTGAGATTTCATTAACGGTTCAACTGATTGCTATATTTAATAAAACGCATCCAAATTATACACAAATAGACACCAAAATACAGATTTAAACAAGTTAAATTTATAACACCCCTTCTTTGTCGTTAATAATGACGAGCTTAAGTTACTTGGCGTAGAAAGTTAAACTAAGTAAGTCAGAAGGTACTTGAAAAGGTTAACGTGAATCCAAACCGATTTCACTATCGCATCACTAGATCCTGTTCAATGAACCGAGTCAATATAACGAAACGATTATAAATCGAGCTCAAAAGTCACTAACTTTATCGATAGTGTATCGCTTGCGACACAATAAACAATAGGTATAAAAATCTGGCTAAAAGTGCGGATCGGACTTGCACTAAGAGGACTAAGATAGAACGCCTCTATGCTAGTAATCACACCGGTTGTATTATCCCCACACCAGAACACAACAATGCGAACACTGCTGCTTGGCGGTAGCTTTAACCTCCACCGATAAAATCCCTCAAAGTTCAATTTGAACCAAAAGAACTTTTTAAGTGTAATTATAATGCAACATTCGCCTGACTGTTCATCACTACATAGTATAAAGCAAAGTCGCTTCCCTTTGTCTGTCTGTCCCTATTTTTGCTTAGATCTTTAAAACTACGCTACGGATTTTGATCCGCTTTTTTTTGATAGGTAGAATTATTCAAGAGTAAGGTTTTTATGTATAATAAATTCTGTTTTATGTACTGGTGTTATAAAAAATTCACATAAACCGAAGCAAAGCGAGGGCGGGTCGCTAGTATCATTACAATTCAAACCCAAACTGAAACTGACAGCATTTAATACTAAGGCTTATTTGCACCCTTGTTTGTTTCCAGCAAAAACAGGTCTAGACAGGCCTTGACCCCTGCGTTGTGCCCGCCTTCCACTGCGAGCGAAGCGAGCCCGGTTTGGTTTACATCGGTGCCTTCAAATACTTCCCCCGCGAGCTCACCTCTTTAAAGCCACCGTTGTAAGCCAAACGGAGTCCGTACGGGGCCCGCACTGGAGTGTTATTCTCTCAAAAACAACGGACGGTCGGAAGAACGAGCAAAATCGCAGCGGTGAGTTCAAGTAGTCCCGTCAGAGCAAACAAAACACATTTTAGCGCGTGCATTCACAATTAGGCAGCATGTTCGATCTTATCGACAGAAGCCATGCTGAGTAATTGTAAATGCACGCGCTAAAATGTGTTTTGTACGCTCTGACGGGGCTATTTAAACTCGCCGCTGCGATCGTTGTTTTTAAGAGAATAACACCGCTCGTAGTGGAAGGCGGGCACAAATGGTGGTTGGTGCGGACCCGCAGCGTTACAAGATGGTTAATTAAAACTTTCCGTCTAAACGAAGCGTTACACTCGTTATGCATTGAGATATCTGAACTAGGATGGGCTGGTTTAATGTTCAGTGAGGTGCTATTCCACTCGGAAAAGCCATATTTCTTTTGACTTGCTATCGTATAGTTAACATTACGATAGGTCTATAGGCATACAGGGTGGAAAAAACGAGCGCCATAATGGACGACAATTACCTTAAATGTAGGAAAAAGCACGCAATAAAAGACCGACTTTTATTTTTGAAAAACGATAGTTAATAAATTAAATAATGATTTATGGATTTTTTTAAATTCGTCTGCCTTAACCATGAAAGAAGACGAAAATTGACCCCCCCCCCTTGACCTCCGAAACTACTAAGATTAAAAAAAAAATACATCATAGTATATTTAATTCCTTGCAGATTACACGAAAACCTAAAAGAATTCTACCAACAAAAAAAACATAGCACGGAACCCTCTCAACGCGAGTTTAACTCGCACTTGGCCGGTTTTTTAATTTTAATATTCATATAGGTACCTACATGTAAATAAAAATATGTACCTAAAGTCGCCGTCAATAGACCTTGTGAACTATGTAAACAAATTAGTACTGTTTGACACATAACCTCAAATATCCACCAAGCGTGTCTTTATTAAAAATAACGTATAATGAATAGTAATTTCATCTTAAACTTAATATAAAAATAATGATCTAGTGTATAAATCATTACACAGACCTCACTTGATCTTTAAAAGTACGTTATTATCTAGTAATGAGTTTTTTTTTCTCATTTTTTTCCCTTTTCTCCCTTTGTTTCTCTCGTAATATTTTTGACATGTTTTCCTGCTGAACTACGCATGATATTTGATATTATATTAAATTTAATATTTATTACTTTATATAATGCTAGACTAAGTAGTATCATTTTAGTATTAAATATGGTTAAAAAACGACCGACTGCCAAGTTTCTTGCGGCGTTTCTTCTCGGCAGTGGTTTCCTCTTGGGAAGCGCTGGTAGATTCTTGACGTGTAAAAGTACGTGCGACCTACCTACTGTTTTTTTTTTTTTTTTTGTCTTTTTTAATATAATAATGGTGAACTGGTTCATTTGGTTTTGTTTACATCTTTAGCAAGTTCTATTGACAGCCATTTTATATAAAATGTATATAAATATACATATATTATATAGTCGTACCTGTAGACGGTTATATTATATTACCAAATCTGTTTAGAAGCTACGATACATAGAAAAACAGTTTAACACATATAACACCCGTTTTTGTCGCAGTTAAAAACTAGTCCTTAGGTAGTGGCAACTACAAGCCTGCGAGGTTAATTATTCTCCTTCGTTAATGAAATGGGTTAGGCTCGCGTGCGGCGGTGGCCGACGGTGACCGCTGTCGGCAGCCTCAGGGCCACCGGCTTTAGGGTTCCGCAGTTGTTCACGTACGACAATCTGTCGTCGATTGTCATCGCGAATGGGACACCCGACCAAACTTGGTGAGTCTAGCAATTAGTGGCCCCGTGAACTTAAATAAAAGGTTATAGAGACAATAATTCAACGTAATAATTCACAGTAACAGATATTTTAGAGGGCAGTAATTAGGTGCTTTACCCTACCTATGTTTTTTTTACATCTCCAACAAAAAGCTGTTTTTTTTTTAAGGAAAGACAATCGAACACACTGGCCACCTGATGGTAAGTGAAAACTGTGACCCGTAGACATTCGCATTCACAAGACTGCAATGCAATCCTAAGACTGCAAATGCGTTGCCAACCCTGAGGACCAAGACGGAATGCCTCTACGCTAGTCATTTCATCAGCTGTCTTATCCCCGAACCGGAACATAGCAATGCGAACACTGCTTGGCGGTAGGTTAATGGATAAGATGGTGGTAGCGATCCGGACGGACCCTACACAAGGTCCTACCACCCGCAAAACATGTAACAAACAGATGAGAAAAAGCATTTTTTTTTAATAGCAAAAAAAATAGCCAAAATATAAACTAACGAAGAATTGTTCCTATCTCTTTGTAGCAAAACAGAATTGTACGTGGAGTTTATATGGCCGATGTTACAATGACGTCACGGTGCACTTCGGATCTCTGTCTAATAGCAGTTTAAAAAGCTCGTATCATCCGTATATCTTGACCAATTTGAATTTTACAAGCTTTTATTTAACTTGCAATGTATGTATGTGTGTAAGGGTCAAATCGTGCAAGTTAAATTTGACCGACTTCCCAATTTCCGATGAAGCTGAAAATTTACATAAGCCTTTAGTTCTGATGACAATACAATAACATAGCACCATCGAGCTGGTCTGATGATGGAGACTCAGGGCGGCCATAGGAACTCCTAAATTACACGTGATAAGCCCGTCGTGTTAGGGCTTGTTAGAATTGTCTTCACGAATAGATGACGATTGTGCTAAGAAAAGTACAGTCGACAACAAAAGCTTGTCCAAAAAATTACAAGCAGAAATTTATTTAGGGTTCTGAACGAAAACACGGAACCTTAAAAGGATTACTCGTTAGTCTGTCTGTTTGTTACACTCACGTGTAACGTCAATTTAAACATTTTAAACATGGAGGTCACATGTCAATTTGAAAATTAATAGTTTAGTTATTTGTTGTGATTTTTTTTATTTTTTCTCTTATCCCCGAGGCTACTGAGCGTAAACATTAAAAAAAAGTATTTCGTAAGGAACCCTCCACGCGAGTTCAACTCTACCTTATTCTGGTTTTCTCTTAGTGCTAAATTGTCCGATACCGTGTTAAACCGTATTAAGCAGGACAACCGACAAACAAAATTCATTTTCATATTTATGTTAGTAGAGAGTACTGAGCGTTGGTCGGGTTTAAAACAAACTTTCACGAAGATGACAACTTGACGGATCGATTTTTCACCTTCGTAAGTCCCTATATTGCAAATTTCATCGAAATTTTTAGAGCCGTTTTCGAGAACGTGATTGTAAATTATTATTTACAAATTGGGATTGTTCATATTTTTACAATTACTCCAATTCGAAAAACAATTCGAGGGATAGGGTTTTAAAGCCGATCTGAATTATTAAGTTTCTGAAATGTTTATCTATTTCGGATATTTCGATAAAAGTATATTTAACCTTTGTTTGACTCGTTTCCGGCTTGAAGCCCTCCTAGGTGTATCTTACGGGTTAGGCGAAAACCGCTTGAAATAGTATGTTTTAATATACTATACAATCACTTTTTTTCATTGGATATCATTAAATTTTTGTAATTTATTAGAAAATGCCATCCCCCAATTTAAAATAATCATGTCATCCATAAAATGTCTGCTAAATAAATAAAGATATTAAAACAAAACTATTGGGTCAATTACCAAAATTGATTAAATTGGTGTCTTAGAATTTCCTATTCTTTCGCATGAGAAAGAAAAAACCGTAAGTTATTTTTTTGGTCAATCCCAATTAGTTTTTGCCCGCGACTCCGTCCGCGTAGAAGTCGTTTATCGCTGCTCCCTCGGGAACTGTTCTATTTTCTCAGACAAAAACTACTTTATGTCCTATTCCAGGACCTAACCTATATGTGTGTTAAGTTTCAACCCGATCCGTTTGGTGGTTGAAGCCTGATTAAGGAACAAACATCCAGTTTCTCATCTATACTAGTATTATAAAGAGGTAAATTTTGTGACGTTGTAAGGGGTAATCTCTTTAAAATTATTTTACGTAACACCTGGCCATAATGTGAGTTTTATCGCACGCTGCGCGCACGGTAAAACTCGCATTGTGGCCAGGTGAAGCCGTAAAATTGTGTACTCATCACGGGCAGTAAAAAAGAAAGCCCTCTATCGCATATTTACAACCCTCGCCTACGGCTCGGGTCTCAAATACCTGCGATTTCGGGCTTTCTTTCTTTTACAGCCCTTGTTAAGTAATGTACTATTTCATCACACTTGCTCGTAAATAGTGTCCTAACATGCTAGAAAAATCGACCGTAAATCCAAAATAATACCCGCGGGCCTTTTTTTTACCATTACGTTACTTAAGTGCGTAATAGCTTTTTTTTAAATATTATACGTGGACTCAAACTATCACAATACGTCAGGACCCCAATTCTTGTGCCATTCGATATGAAGTTTCATTCGAGATGAAATGTCAGTTGAATACTATTTCTTAACAATCTCGCATAATAAACTATTGATCTCATATGTCACTAGAATCGGACTCCGAACACGTTTGACATTATCTGTGGTAAGCCACAGACAATGATGTAGTCTGCCGCTAATAAGTTAAAAATATGATCTTTTGTCTGATTTTATTTCATTTCCTCGCAATTGTGATGAAAAACATTGTATGTTACACGGGTGGTAAAGGAAATACAAAGCTCGAGTCATTAAAGCCCTCAGCCTACGGCTTCGGGCTTCTAACAGACTCTCGTTTGTAATTCTTTCTTTACCACCCTTAATACACAATGTACTATTACCAATAGAAAGCCAGTTTAGGAAAATTAGCTCTACCTATTCCGATCTTGGAGTTGACGAAGGTCCAGAGACTAGCATGTCTAATGACAACCGGGGCAATAAGGACAACTCCCACACAGGCCCTGGAGATAATGCTAGGACTGAACCCTGTACACCTTGAAGTGGAAAAGAGAGCCACAGAACAGTGGTATAGAATGAAAATGAGCAGAGAGTGGATCGGATCCGAGGTGGACAAGAGACACGCAAGTATACAAAGAGAGTCAATGGTGAACATGAATATGATCATGATTAACAATGACCTAATAAAGAAAAGGAAGATCTTCGACAAGAAATACAGAATCCATATAGGAGAGAGAGATAATTGGGAGACAGAGGTACCGGAACCCAGAGCGACATGCTATACGGACGGTTCATGGAAGTCCTCAACAAAAAGAGCGGGGGCAGGTATCTACAACCTAGAAGCGAATGAGCATACAACGATACCACTAGGAGGCTTTACCAGTGTGTTCCAGGCGGAAGTGTATGCCATCATGAAATGTGCGCAGGATCTCAAAGAAAGAAGCGATATAACGGGAAGCCACGTTATAATCTACTCAGACAGCCAAGCAGCACTAAAAGCACTAGACAATCCGGTCATCAAATCCTCCCTGGTACAGGAATGCAGGAACGAACTGAACAATCTAGGCACAGAAACCAATGTAACACTAGCATGGGTACCAGGGCACAGTGGAGCAATAGGAAATGAAAAGGCAGATGAACTGGCCAGAGCAGGGGCGGATCAACAGTATCTGGGCCCGGAGCCAGCCCTTCCGATATCCGCAACGGTAACGAAAGGAGTCATCGCCAGAAGAATAGAGGCAAAGACAAATGAGGCATGGATAACAGCTCAGGGATGCAGACAATCCAAACTCATGATAGGAAGGGTAAATAAGAACAGAACAAGGTATCTACTAAATCTGGGTAAGTACAATCTAAGCATACTGACAGGGATACTGACTGGACACTGTCCACTCAACAGACATCTGACGGTAATAGGAGTCAAACAGGATCCTCGATGCCCACACTGTGGCAAAGAGGAAACTAGCCAACACGTCCTAACCGAGTGTGTAATGTACTCGTCACTGAGATATCGCACATTCGGGGAGGACTCATTATCAGTAGAGACACTCAAAAGCATTAACCTACAGGACGCACTTTTGTTCTGTAGGAAAACAAGAAGATGGGATCAGTGCTGGATGGGAGCGCCGCCGGGCCAATAACCTGAGGCCTGACCAAGGGGAACAGGGCGGAATGACTGGAGAGCCACTCGACCGCCCGTCTGCCTCGGCTGCGTCCCCACTCAACATCAACATCAACATCATCAACAACATTCCGATCTTTGTCATAGGTCATAGGCTATATCAGGGACCAGCAATTAGTTTCGCTTAAATTAAATATATGTAATTTAATTATGGAAATAACAAAGGTATTTTTTTACATTACGTACTCTGTAGTGCAAGTTGCTATGTTCTCGCGGCGCACAAAATGGGTCGGGGGCCGTCCGCCATTTGGTGACCCCTGGACTAAGTGGGACGGGTACATCTAGTTTATATAATATTAGTAAGAAGTAAGATACTACTCATAGCGTTCTAAGCTAAACAACCCCCACTAAGTCTAGTAGTTCACCGTAAACTCTTGTATTTAACTTCCCCCCCCCCTCAGCGCTAACCTCAGCCGGGAACGAACCCGGTTCAACTAGCAACAAAAATGCTCGCTTACCAAATTCCCGGGGATTAGTTATCTGTTCGGGAACATCAAAGGGACGGAACAAAGGGGTGGGCGGGGCGCGGGCCACGGGCGGCCGCGGGAGCGGAAGCTTATTATGTTACAGACCAGTGGATGCCCGCGACCTGGTCCGCATAGATTTCGATTATCGTGAATGACGATATGCTTTGAGAACTTTTTAATTTTTTAGCATGAAAAGTAGCCTACGTGTTAATGTAGGGTATAAGCTATTTGACCTCCAAATTTCATCCAATTCCGTTAAGCCGTTTCGGCGTAAATGAGAAAGAACTGACACACACGTACAAACACACACGAACTTTCGCATTTATAGTATACTAGCGACCCGCCCTCGCTTCGCTTCAGTTTACGTGAGTTTTCTATAACACCCGTATACATACTCGTAAAACAGAATTTATTATACATAAAAACCTTCCTCTTGAATCAGTCTATCAAGTAAAAAAAAAGCATACAAATCCGTTGCGTAGTTTTAAAGATCTAAGCATACATAGGGACAGACAGACAGACAGCGGGAAGCAACTTTGTTTTATACTATGTAGTGAAATGGGTGTTACTTGAGGATAATGACGCATTTTAATGGTGAAAGAATTTTTGAAATCGGTCCAGTAGTTTGTGAGTTTGATTCGTTACAAACATATAAATATACAAATCTTTCCTCATTATAATATCAGTTTAGATCAGCTTTCGCCAGCGATTTCTTCGACACTCTTCACATTAGGTAAATTATGAGATTAAAAAACCGGGCTCGAGCATGTCGGAGCATGCTCGGCGCTGTCTGACGAGTTTCACATTGCAAATCGGCTAAATGAATTAAAAAGACCTGCTAAGTGCGAGTCGGACTAGCGCCCTGAGGGTTGTGCACATTTGGTCATCAATATTTACCTTTTTTTTAATCATTCTACTGGTTCCATTTTTGAGAAAAACACTTCACATGATTTGACCATTAGGGACTCCTTAAGGAGTAAAGTGTCACTTTAGTCTGCCTATACATGGTTATTATGAGTCATTTTAGATCGTGAGAGTTAAAAACACTTTAGCCAGCAGTATCTCAAGAACTAATCAAGTCTAGTTATTCGGTTAGTGCAACCAAAGTCGGCCATAACCCAATAAAAAACCTTGCCTACATGACATAAATGGACTATCCAAGAACCAATCAACAATGGATCATTTAAGTTCGTAATCCCTCGTATTACAACGCCCCGCTTCCGCCTGTCGCGGGCGCAGGCACGTGTCTGTGTGACACCCGCTAACGAGCTCAATACCGCCGCGTCACGCTGTCAGGGGAGCAGGGGGGGTCGGGGGGGGGGGTCGTAGGGCTCGGGTAATACGGGCAGCAGGCAACGCCGCGCGTGTCGAGGGATGCGTCACTTCATAAAAAACACGTATTCGGTCACGTTATTATCTGCTTGTACGTTATACTCTGTGTATGATATAATATCAGTAGCCCTAGACATTTTGTTGCAAAAACGTTATCGATATCGAAAATGTATAGCAAGTTGCCGTATGTTTTTAGGAATCTGTGGTAGGTGTCCTAGTAAGTATTTTAGACTTTTTTTTTTATGTCATAGAGAAGGCAAACGAGCACACAGTCCACCTGATGGTAAGTGGAAACTGTGACCCATAGACATTCGCATTCACAAGACTGCAATGCAATCCTAAGACTGCAAATGCGTTGCCAACCCTGAGGACTAAGATGGAATGCCTCTATGCTAGTCATTTCACCGGCTGTCTTATCCCCAAACCGGAACACAACAATGCGAACACTGCTGTTTGGCGGGAGGTTAATAGATAAGATGGTGGTAGCGATCCGGACGGACCCTGCACAAGGTCCTACCACCCGCAAACTAGGGTGGACATCCGCCACCTGATACATATTCCAGCTATGGCGTAAACATTTTTTTATATAAAAAAAATCTTGAGAAGCCCTATAGAGTGAGATATCAAAAGAAAGAGCTTCGTAGGTTGATGCCAAAAATATACCATACCAATAAATGTCAGCCAGTTGTTACGTAAAATTACTCTTAAAATCCATGAGTGTAAGCAACGAAATTTTTTAAAACTTGACTTGAAAAAAAAAAACAAATTTCATCCAATACATGGCTAGTCTCGGCATACTGCTAGTATCTTTCGGACCCCTGCACTAAAAACCGTCAACTTCGTTTCGGCCCTCCATATAACTCATCCATAAATTGCGTACTTTCTACCCTCTGCAACAATGTACTCATCATATTATTACCTCAAAACGTATTATTCAGAACGCAACCTTATTTAGAAATAAAACCGATCGCGACCTGTTGCGGACAAGATGGCGCGCTGTCATTCTGACGTTTGACAAATGTGCCGCCCTTCCTCCCGCCAACGTAACATGACCCAGCCCAATCCCTTACTCCCTTCACCTTAATAATAGAACAGAGCTCTCGTTACATTGGTACCGACCAGTATTCTTCGAGCTGCAGAGTTTAAGCCGATCTTAGATTTCCTAGTAAACGGAGGGGTCTTTGTAAATTGGCATGTTTGTTATTCAGTTGGCGCGAAAAAAATATTACTTCTCCTTTCCTTGTGCTTTTTTAATTTTGTGTCAAAATTGACAGTAAGCGGTTTTGGATGCGTTCGGAATTCGGGAAACTGTTTATTGATTTTGAATGGGTTTTTGAACGTTATTGTAGCAACCATACACGTCTGTGAAGTGTTTTAATAGTAGTTTATGTGACTGGTGCATAATGAGAGGCATTAATACACGAGTATTTTAATGTCTAATTATGTGTACAGTCGCATACATAACTTTATTTACATGCTTATCATAATAATATGTTTTCTACAATATGTGAAAAAACTGTATTTATGATTGCCAGGTATCATAATGTTTACATTAAGATGCAACCACATCGGTAACCGATACTTTAATGACATGCAATACTTTAATGTGAACATTAAAATACTACCACAGATACAGATTTATTATTTGCTTCTTGTTTCTGAACATATTATAGGGAAGTGATGATATGTATGTATATTGATGATTTACCTATGCGTGCCTTCGGACAGTGAACTTAAGACTGCACCGAGCGTCCCGTGGCGCCCTCATTACAATTTTTACAAGTTTTTATTTAACTTGCAATGTATGTACGAGTATGTATGTAAGGGTCAAATTTTTGTTTTTACTATACTGGATGTCATAACTTCGCCGGTGGGAGGGAGAGAGCTATTTGATCACGAGGTGTAATTACCTATCCTTTTCTAAACAATAGACCAGTGTCTTCAGGAACCTGAGCTGTGTGGTTACCGGGTTAGAATAGTGCCACTCCATGTCTTCCTGTGGACGGCGATGGGCTTGCAACCTGTTACTAATACACTGGTAACCATTGCGGGTGGTAGGACCTTGTGCAGGGTCCGTCCGGATCGCTACCACCGTCTTATCCATTAACCTACCGCCAAACAGCAGTGTTCGCATTGTTGTGTTCCGGTTTGGGGATAAGACAGCCGGTGAAATGACTAGCATAGAGGCATTCTATCTTAGTCCTCAGGGTTGGCAACGCATTTGCAGTCTTAGGATTGCATTGCAGTCTTGTGAATGCGAATGTCTATGGGTCACAGTTTCCACTTACCATCAGGTGGCCTGTGTGCTCGTTTGTCATCTTTATGCCATAAAAAAAAAATAACTTATTCTATTGTGCAAAATGTAGCTAGTCATAGTCATAGTCATAGTCATTTATTCAAGGTAACAATATACATTGCATTTGAAATCAGATAATCATACAGTAAAATAATAATAATAATCATAGAATAAAATTAACAATCGCTACTTATCACTACATTACCTCAATATTTCAATAATACATTAAAATCAATTAAACTAAATAGTTACAATATCATGTCGAATTATCCAAAATTTTCGTTTAAATTAAATATATTCATCTATAAATTATCATTGTTATTCTGACAAAACTCCCCCAAAGAGTAGAAACACTTCGTCAGCAAAAAAAATTAGCTACTGAATTATCAACAAGTTTTTAAAGTTGTTGGTTATTCTGTAGCTCTGCCTACCCCACTCTGGGATTACAGGCGGGAAGGTACCGTAAAATGGGGTGACTGTAGAAACGCGGGGCAACTTTGATAATTTTTTTAATCGTCGATTTTGTGGAATTGCTAAGTTATTATTTAGCTCTTTCGCGAAATTATTTTCATATGTCTCATATGAGAGCCCAAAATGTTGAAAGTTGAAGTATTTTCAGATAATTTGGATGTAAAGACTTCGAAACAAAAACCCCTAATTTTTGGCATGCTTCAGGGGTGACTTTGATATTGTGATATAAACACAAGGATAATCAAAGTAGCCCCATTTTAAGAAACAAGATTTGAGGCTGCGTAGGTAATTATTTTTTTCTAATAAGCCGTCTACCGTAGTCTGCCTCAAGCTGCTTTAAGTTACTCCAAATAAGTAGTCACTAATATGATATTTTTAATAATTTATTTAACGATTAAATGCGGGAGCTACAGAAAATTTAATTTTAAAATTAATCAATCTAACCCCATTTTACGGTATGTACTAACAGCCCAATGGAACCCTGACCCACCATAGAACGGTGTCACAGTGACATTATAAAACAATTTGTTTGACACTTCTTAGGACTTGAATCATAACGTCTCTGTGACACAGTTCTATGGTGGGTCAAGGTTCCAATGGTCTGATAGTATGTATGAATGTATGAACTTAGCAAATTGCAAAAGTTTCCCGTGAGGAATTACCGGTAACATCAATTAATATGTGCATTGACCTAGTTCGAGACTAAGCCCTAGGTTTGTACTGAGTACTGGGACTACTGGAAAACGATAACCTTACTAATGTGAGGAGCAACATAAGCCAGTTCCTGAAGTTTAATAGTGGTCGCAGGGAAAGATAAACCATGGATCATACAAAACGGCACTTTTAGCGAAAAGTATATTTGGAATGGTGTCATCAATGATCTATAATAAAATAACGAAAGCTATTTTTAAATTACAAGATATGGCACAATTAAAGAAAAGATTGTATACGTTTTTAGTAAATAAGGCTTTTTATTCCATACATGAATATTTGAACGACGAGATGTGAAAAGAATATGATAAAAATTACATACATACATACATTAAATCACGCCTGTTTCCCAGAGGGGTAGGCAGAGACCACTTCTTTCCACTTGCTACGATCTTGACAAATTTCTTTCGCTTCTTCCACGTTCATACATCGAGTCATGCACGCACGTCGGATTCGGGTACTTAAGATTCGGCCCTTTTCCAGTATTTCTCCAATGATAAAAATTAGAATGTCAAAATGTGTATTTAGTCTGTAAGATTGCTTGCTGCATGCATTTTGTAGCTATTTGTATGCCTAACGGCAAAACATAGTGATTCTTGTTAAGTCGACGTCACATCAACGTTTACACCTATGTTTTACAAATAAAAGTATTTTGTATTTTGTATTTTGTACTTATGTAGTATAAATACATCAAATTGCTCTGAGCAGGTACCAAACCCGGACCATTAGCTACATAAGCTGGGTCACTTCCAACTAGGCTACTTGCGCCGTCTAGAATATTCCTTGAATGGAAAGAGAACATTCTCAATATTTTACAAGCTTTCATTTAATATGCAATGTATGTATGTAAGGGTCAAATCTTGCAATTTAAAGACCCACTTCCCGGTCTCCGAAGAAGATGAAAATTTGCATACGCCTTTAGTTCTGATGACAATACAATAATATAGTATTATCGAGCTGGTCTGATGATGGAGACTCAGGGCCATAGGAACTCCTAAATTACACATGATAAACCCGTCAAGTTAGGGCTTGTTAGAATCGTCATGACTAGTAAAAAAAAGTATAGTCGGAAAAAAAACCTTGTCCCTAAAATGTTTTCTCTGTCTGTTGCAAAATTCTGACTATGCAAAAAAAAAACTAGTTGGTATCAGGTAGGATTTGTACCTCTCCTCAGTCGGGTTATTATGACCTATCTGTGCCATTCATTTTAAGCTGAAAGAAAAGGACAGAGTTATGTAACTGCTATAGCTCCGTCTTTTACACTCACCGTAAAATTAACTGTATAGCTTTGTCATAATAACCCCCCTGGGCTTAAAAATGTCAAGTTCAACAGTCAGTATTTAAACTTTTAAGCCATTACTAAGCGATTAGAATACAAAAACACTTTCCAAAGGCTTCACAAGATGAAACAATGTAAATGGAAACTTAGAGTACTGTTTTTTTTAACCCCCTTTAAGGCCCCTTTGAAGTCCGCCCTTTGATCCTCCGCAGAATTCCTCGGCGCTTATTATATCGTTATTGCTTTGCAAAAACCTCTTATCTCACATTTCGTGACGTACAATTTTAAACTTAAATGTGAAGGAAATGAAATTCAATCTCATACATCTTGAAATATCAGATACGAGTTTCAAAAATTGTAACGATATTTCGAAAAGTAGCGCTCGCGAGATGGTTTTTAAAACGTGTTTTTTTTTAAATAACGCAAGATAGAAAGAGTGAGGTAACGTTATTACCCGACTGCAAGAAAGCAGGGTAATGTCTGTTTCAGTTTGAGCTCCTAGAGAAAATAGACAAAATGTATTGTATTGACGTTAACTGAGGGCCCAGACAAGATGCACTACGCTAGCGTTTCTCTTCGTTTAGTTTGTAAACCAATCGCGTCACTGGTTGATGACGTTATACAAAAAGTCATGTGATGTGCCAGTGACGCGATTGGTTTAAAAACTAATCGAATAGAAACGATAGTTAGCGTTATGCGTCTGGACCCTCTGATGTGATGACAGATCGAAAACAGAAAAGTTATCGTTTGCACGTGGGCTTAGCGTACTGTAAGCTAAACGCCTTGATGGGCTTTAAAGCTTCGAAAAGCTAGTCTTCTTTTTAGGCTTCCAAAGTCAGACATGGAAAATATTGAAATCGAAAAGTGTGTTCACTTTTTCGCTAAAGTTGTAATCTGAAATAAAAGACAATAATTATATTAAATTTAAAAGGAAAAATATCAAGACAATACACAATACAAAATATTGTATTGTTTTCTGAGATACCAGATATTTAAACGTTAATAATATTAAATTGGAAATAAAAGTAAACTTAATAAACTTCATACGTCTTTCTCTTAAGATAATTCTTTGCGTTTGTAGTACAGTAGAACACAACCAATATGGCGTGTCGTGAATCTTCGTTCGCGCAGACACGAACAACGATTCCGATGATTTACAAAAGCACGATTAATACCGACGATCAGACTTATACGTCATAGTTATAAAGTGCAAATTAAATTGCATGTATTTTTCCATCTCACTCACGGACGTTTGACAGCTGACTGAATGACAAGCGCGCGTCAACATGGCGTCACTAATAACCAATAATAGCACAGAATACAACCAAGCAACGCTGATTGGTTCCCGCGCTTCGAAAAAATGACATCTGCGCAGGTACATCGGTAAGCCATAACAGTTGAGTTTTACTGTAACCTAGCAACGGCATCGACCCTACATGGTCCGACATGCTCTTGCCCGGTTTTAATATTACGAGTAATTATGCTCCAGATGTAATCTCCTTTACAAAAGGGTCAAAATGTCCTATTTTTGTGCACTCTATATCAGTAAACTTAGTACGTTTGTACGTGACGCGGTCGCTTGATTCATCCCGTTGTTTACACGACCCGCTCCGGGGGAATATTAAACAGGCGCGAGATAAATTAAATTAGACGATGCAAGTTACAAGGACCAGCCCCTCCAGGCACTCGGATTCATTGGTAGCATTCATCAATGGAGTCCAGCAGTGTGATCACATCTACCAACTTTTTGGTAGAACTACCTAATTTGCCTCCTGTCTACCTAGCTACCACCCTCGGCATCAAAGCTACACAAAGGGCATTGGGTACATTTGTTTATTTATGGCGTTAAATAATATCGGAGCCGAGATATTTAAGATTTAAGTTGTAGTGTGTATTGACATATATACTTATGTATAACTATTAATAAGGCTAGATATTAAGGGTATGGGCAGTCTGTAAGGAGCTTCGGTATAATAAACACGTATTCTCCGAGTGCGCCTTTCATTTGTTGTACATTTCTGTCTATTTCTTCCCTATGTGTTCGCGGTAACCGATATGGTTTAATATAAACTGGTGATGCGTTCGGTTTTAATGTTATTTTTGGTTCGTATATATTAGATACTGTTAGTTTATCATTGGGTAGGTGAAATATATCTGAAAATTTGGCGCAAATATTTTGAATAGAATGCCTTTCTTCTTTATTTAGATGGGCTAAGTTTAGTAGTGAGAACATTTCGCGAGCGCGCGTAGTATCTATATTGTCATTTCGTTCGTAATTGCACACAAAATAGTCATCTACCTCTTCAATTTCGGGATTAAAATGACTGAGCCTGACACTTTCTTCTCGTGTATTTAATATTTGAATTGGTATTCTCCCATTTCTCGGCCGACTAATGCCTCCCGCTAGGAATACCCCCTGACATAACTGTCTGGAACATATCAAACAGTCTTTTTTATAACGTGTTGCTACATAATATATTTTTTCGCATCGAGGCGGTACAGTGAAGTAGTTTTCTGGTTTCGTGTTTCTTATTTCTATTGGTAATGTTACGGTTGAGTTTGATTTTATACCGTTTAAAGTTATCTTGTTGAATTCGAAGTCTAAATTGGCGTTGTATTTTCTAAGAAAATCTTGGCCTATTATTCCGTCAGTCCGACACGATAAATTTCTCAGTACATAAAATTTGTGTATAAATTCCAATCCATTTATAGGTAAGTTAATATAAACATATCCCTCGGTATTGAGGTGGCCTCCGATGCCATTTATGCGAATGCTACTTTATGGCATTTTTAAGATATACCGCAATTGCCATAAAAAAATGATCCAGCAAGATGTAGAACCTAATGTAATCATTTTAGATAGTAACAACAAAGAAATAGTGTTGCATAAAAATAGAACTAAAATGTACTTATAATAAAAAAAAAAAAAAAAAAAAAAGGGGTGGCGTGTAGTGTGTATTGACATATATACTTATGTATAACTATTAATAAGGCTAGATATTAAGGGTATGGGCAGTCTGTAAGGAGCTTCGGTATAATAAACACGTATTCTCCGAGTGCGCCTTTCATTTGGTGATCCCATCCTTACAGTGTTCAGTTTTTGTTACTAAAAGTACGCCTAGGTAAGAATATTAAATATCTCGACTCCGATGCACTTAAGAGTATTACATTACATAACATAACATGTCTATTTTGAATTAACCTATCGTAATTTACCACCTTTACTAATGACCGCTCACCTTGAAAATGTATAACTTTTACAAATGACAACACTTTTACCCAAAACCACATTGATATTTTAAAAAAAAATACGTTTGCAAACATTTTTCCATGCGTGTAGTGTAACGAAACGTTATCGCGGCATTTTCGTTTAGTTTGGTGTTAATTTAGAACCATTTTTACGCACTTTTAATCATGAAAATCAGGGTCAATTTCTACTATTTTTTGGATCTTGTTCTACCAATCCAAAATTAGATGTGACAGCACTCCAGTGTACCTTCCGCGCATCCAGATTCAATCCAACAATGGAGTCGAGCGGGCTTTATGTATGATAGAATCCATAATAGAGTATGGTGAACTACAAAATCATTTGATTCTAAACTTTTTTATCAATGGAAACATTATAGTAGTGTAGGTATGCAACAGTTGTATAAGAGGCGTCAAAAAAGACAATGGCGTTTGTTACGAGGTGAGCCGAGGTGAACATCTTAAAGGAAGACGCCACGAGTATCCGTCTTAAGGGTTCCGTTTGTGCCATTTTGGCTACGGAACCCTGAAAATTTATCCTCGTTTGACAGTTGACTAAAAATTATCCTAACTCAGCCGTCATTTATGGCTGATTTACACTGATCCAGCAAAAGCATGCCAATATACATTAACGAGTTGTTTTTCACATTTGAGGCGAGATTGTAACGACGCAATGTACTTCTAATACTAGGCCAATGTAAATCAGCCATTACACTCAAGACCAACGAAACTGGTCCTAGTTCACGTGAATTTTCTCGCTCTCCAACCCATTTTCAATGGTCGTGGTGCAGCATGATTTATGCGCATCGTTTATTGGAGCAGGTGCGCTGGCGCCGAGCCAGCGCCGACGGGAGCCGGCGGCGACGGGTCCTCGCTGACCTCGGGAGCCGACCGACAAGCGGAGGCATATTCGAATTGATTTTGAAATGCCAGCACAATTCAATAGATAAACTCCCGATCTTCTTTCAGAGCATGTATTTCTTAAACGACCCAACAAGTTCTAATGGAACAAAGATAAAAATCATGCGGTTTTTTAAATTGAAACCACATTCAAATCGGTTTATACCTTTGGGAGTTATGATGGCACACACATATAAGTAGTTACACACACGTTTAAAAATTTGGTCCATTTAGTCACTCGTCTTCGCTTTGCTTCGGTTTATGTGTGTGTGTGTTTTCTTTTCTGCATGAATCGCACAAAAATCAGGATGAATACATAAAACTTTACCGTACTCATCGTATTTCCTTTGAGTTGGGATGAACTGCGCTAAAAGGTCTGCGTCTTCGTTGCGGTTCCGTCGTTTGCTAATTATCCTCCTTAATAAATTAAAAATGTAACAGATATTTTTTGGTTGCGTCATCACTACATAGTATAAAACAAAGTCGCTTGCCGCTGTCTGTCCCTATGTATGCTTAGATCTTTTCATCACACTTGCTCGGAAAGGGTTTTATAACACGCAGGCGTTTAGGGCAGTTATAGCCGACTTAGCTCCCACGGGAGTTATAGATTTTCATAACTCCCTAGGGAGTTATGAGTTTAGTTTTAAAATATAGACTCCACTTGTACATCATTTCAGACCAAGGAGGTGTAAAATCAGCCAAGGTTTATTTCCTATATTAAAAATTTGGCTACAAACTAATTTTACTGTTTAATTAAACTTATACGGCACATTTGTTTGCTTTATATTTCTATATTTTACCATTTTTTCAGAGACATTTGCAATTATTTTATTAAATTTCATTTTGAAAATTTGTACAATCTGGCAGAATGGCCTGTATTTGTCAAGTTAAAAAAAAAAGCAATTCTAGGCATTATCTGTGGAAGACTAAAAAAAAGTTGTCAAACTCTTTTAGCTTAGCGAATCGAGTTCGTTTAATTTTGTTTGATTGTTGTTTCCGAAGCGTATTTTGTTTAAAGGTACGAAAAAAACAAACTAAATATGACTTCCTCATCGGAAGAATCTGTAGTGACATCAACACCACCTGATTTGTTAAATGCGGCTCAACTACTCAACAATGATTTGCTGCCAGCGAAATCTAAAGAAAAGGTTTTTTTTTCTATTTGTTTTTTATTTCCTCGCTAATGTGATGAAAATCATTGTGTGTATCATGGGCAGTAAGGAGATTGCAAACTCGAGTCATTAAAAGCCCTCCGCCTTCGGCGTGTCGGGCTTCTAATAGTCTCTCGTTAGCAATCCTCTTCTTACCGCCCTTGATGCACAATGTACTATTAAAACTACGCAACGGATTTTGATGCAGTTTTTATTAATAGATAGAGTGTTTCAAGAGGAAGGTTTATATGTATAATAAATCCTGTTTCATGTACGGGTGTTACAGAAAACTCACATAAACCGAAGCGAAGCGAGGGCGGGTCGCTAGTATAATTATAAAACATAAAAACAGTTTATTAAGACTGCGCCGAGCGTACGCCGGATGTACAGTGGCGCCCTCATTACTATTATTGTGTTTTCTAATAAACTAAAGTATTTTCTTGGAATTGGACGGTAGGTTTTTGTACTACAAATAAAAACACAACTTATATGGTATATCACATAGTTTAATAACAATTCAGCTTTGAGTTATCAACTTAACGGAAAAAAGTGGCCACCTTTTCCCGTTAAGCTGACTACTCAAAGGGTAATTGTTATTAAAGTTTGTTACGTATCCCATAAATTGTGATTTTACTTGCGCTACAAAAATACACCATCTGATTGCTAGGAAATTCTTTAGTTAATTAGAAAACACAATAATAGTGATGAGGGCGCCACTGGACGCTCGACGTTTGCTCGGTGCAGTCTTAAAAGAGAATGGGCAGAAATATATGAACACTGGCCTAAAAACCAATAACAATAAGTTCTATATCATCAGCAGTGTTCGGAATTTTCACGGGAAAACAAAAGACTGTCGCAAATTTACTAGGGTAAGAAATAATTTTTCATCGATATCGATAGTAAAATAAATAATGGTCCACCAAATAAATATAAATCACTACATTGTATAAAACAAAGTCGCTTCCCGCTGTCTGTCCCTATGTATGCTTAGATCTTTAAAACTACGCAACAGATTTTGATGCGGTTTTTTTTAGTAGATAGAGTGATTCAAGAGGAAGGTTTTTATGTATAATAAATTTTGTTTTATGTACGTGTGTTATAGAAAACTCAAATAAACCGAAGCGAAGCGAGGGCGGGTCGCTAGTATATTATAAAATACATTAGGTTTGTGTAAAGTTATATCGAAACAGATTCAATTTCACACAGCAGCACATGCCATTTTATTTGGTTTCTGATAGTGATAAGAGTAGATAGTCATTAATTTTTCGACGTTCTCTGGGAGTAAACGGTTCCGTTTATCACTATAAAGCCATTTATGTACACTGAATGATCGTTCCACTTCACTCGACGTCAAAGGGGCAAATTTGTAAAATTCATTGTAGGCGGTTTGTTGTTCAGGTTTAGTAAGTTCGCTTTTTAGATGAGATTGAATATTGCATTTTTTTATTTTTAGATTAATATCGCACGTAGAGCAGTATATAGTAGATGTCACTTCATTATGTACAAATTCAGGGTATTTGGTTAGACACGTTTTGAGCCAATCTTGCACTTTACTCATTTTTACTTTACTGAAAAAGTACACTACTAAAATATTACGTAACAAACGCGTCCGATTTCAAGCGTTTTAAAAATAATATCTAGACAGTTCGTATTTGAGCACTGTCATATAATGAAGTGACGTTTAATGTCTCAATATAGAGTTTTTTCATTTTAAGTGTCTGTTATTGTCAATGAGGTGGTATAGTCGCTATATTTCACCTCTTTACTACTCAAATTCGGCAAAGGCAAAAGGACGGGTTATTCAATATTTTCATTAAAAACAAGATGTCGTTAAGGCTTAAATAATAACTTTTACACTGAATAATCTGTGAATTACTGTTTTTTTTTTGCATATTATTTTAAATTATAAAATATTCCATAGTTATTCTCGATATCGATGAAAAATTATTTCTTACCCTAGTAAATTTGCGACAGTCTTTTGTTTTGCCGTGAAAATTCCGAACACTGATCATCAGATATCCTTTTTAATTCTACAACGATTTTGTGTTGCGGGAAACCTCAAATAACTGTGAGTAATATTTTAAAAAGGTTGATCATCGGGACGCCTACATAGACGACGTTAGAATAATTACTTTGAAAAACCGCTGTCTTTGCATGGCGATAACATTTTTCACACAAAGATTTGGGAACACCTGCCGTAGTAAAAAATTTAGACCTTAGAATAAGCTATCCAGTGACATATCGCTTGTCCTTATTGGTCACTAGGCCAACTAGCCCACTCTCCTTTGAGATGGATTAAGATAGACACTAAACTCAGTCCGTCTCATATTGAAAAAAAAGAGCATCCAACTCCGTCTAAGTATTTTGGTGGAGTTCATTCTTACCAAAGCAAAGCTAACCCAAACTTGTTATTTTACGAGACTGTTACATAATTAATTGCGCCTCATCCTCACGCCACAAGAGCTAATTATTCAGCGAGTGTAACCTATTCTACAAACTTATATTGAAGGTTATAATATTACCCAGTTTTAGATCATACTCAGGGTAACTGTTCATGTACCTGTCTATCTGATTAAGTCTCAAAGCCCTGATGATCCTACGAACAAGTTCTCGTATACTGTATGTATGTATGTATGTAAGGCTGTGCGCGGGCTTTGATGTCGAGACGCGATAAGATAAGGGCTGCTCGAGTTATCAGCTGTGTAGATTTAGACTGTTGTCGACTAGATTGTCTTAAACTTATGAGATATTTACGCATATTTACTAATTAATGAGGTTGGAAATTCAAGGGTGAGATATTAAAAATTATGACACATACATACATTGGAATAAGTTTGTGTATTGTTTATTTTTTAGGGTTCCGTACATTATTAATATGCATATGGTTTCCGTCCGTCCATCCCTCAAACAGCTGTATCTTTTGAACCGTATTAAATATCGGATTGTTTTTTAGGGTTCCGCACCTCGAAAGGAAAAAGCGGAGCCCTTATAGGATCAATTTGTTGTCCGTCCGTCCATTCGTCCGTCCGTCAGTCAAGACCCTTTTGCAGGAGATATCAACCTGAAATTTATATCAAATACTCAGGCCTACTGTCCCTTAAAGCTGTGAAAAAAACCCCGCAAATTATCGAAACTCGCAAGGGAATCAAAACCTACAGGGTACTCCCGTGAACTCAGAATCTTGAAATTTGGTACGAAGCAACGTCTCATATCTAGTCTAACATTTTTATTTACATCATATAATAAAAATATTTTATAATAATTATAAAGTTACTACCCCTTTCCTCATGAACGCGTAGAGGTATTAAATTGAAATTCATATCAAGGTTTGTACGGAACCCTCGGTGCGCGAGTCCGACTCACACATGAAAGATTTTTGTATTAATTAAAGAGCATATATATGAAATCAAAACATACATACATAAAGATCAAAAACATTGCTCTCCTAGCTTTTGGTTTGATTCAGGGTTGATTCTAATAAAATGAACGTGTTTCTAAAATATCACAGAGAAATCTCGAATAAGCAAAATAAACAGCGTATATGTTATTCTTCTCTTTTCTTTGAGTCAAAAACATATAAAGAAAACACCCGCGATCCTTCCAACAACATACATTGTTGGCGTTACGTTCTTTTGTTTTTTTAAGATCTTCTCGAAGTTATTGTTCTTTGATTTTGTAGCGTTGTTTTTAAAGGGTTGGTACTGCTGGTAGAAAAATATAAGACTTTATACAGTTACTAGTTTCATTTTTGGACTCTCTTGCCAATTGATTTTTTAGGGTTCCGTACAAAAAAATAAAAACGGAACCCTTATAGAATAACTTGAGCGTCCGTCTGTCTGCAACTGTGACAGATTGAGTTGAAAGGTACACATATGTAAATTGATGACCCAAACACAGATGTGCAAGTAAATAAATTTAACTACTAAAGTCATTTACGGGGGACAAATTACAAAATCGAAAAAAAAGATTTGTAAACCTTACTGTGTTATATGTCAAATGAAAGGGCTTGTTATGAAGACCTTAAAATATATTTATCTACACTCATATCATAAGTCCTCTACAATGCGTTCAGAATCCGTAGATAATGACCAGCATTACAAGATACAATTTTACTATGATATTTTTTTTAATCTGTGGCTGTAATAAAATGTTAATTTTATGATACATCTACTGATAAAGTAATGTTGTTCAAATTTGGAACATCTACCAAAACCAACACAATTCAAACAGGGGGGCTATTCTAGTATCAATTAAACGTCGACTCGGTATATTTTTAGTCGAGTACTCATATACTCATATACTCATATACTCATTTATTCATAATATTATTAGAATATTACATGTCACGTTATAATAATTACAAAAATTACATTTAAAGTTAAGGTACAAAATTAATTTATTTATCCGGTACAATATTACAATGTCTTGCTGGTAAATTTACAGAAGAATTCTTTTATGTCGTAAAATGCGTTATTAATTAGTATTTTTTTTAATTCATTTTTAAAAGAATTTTCGTTTGACAATTTTATGATGCTGTCAGGTAAGGCGTTGTAAATTTTTGGGCCAATTACGTGGGTAGTTTTGGTAGACTTAGCTAATTTACATGTTACCGTCTTGAGTTTTCCGGCGTGATTATTTCTTAAACCTTTATGTGAATCAGATCTTACTGGGAAAGAGTCAATGTTTGTTCTCGTGTAGCACGCCATGTTGAAAATGTACTGTGATGCAACCGTCATTATCCCTAACGAAATAAAGAGCTCACGAGCAGGTGTACCCGGAGGGACACATGCCACTATTCTGACTGCTCGCTTCTGCAGGATGAAGACACGGCGCCACTCTGCGGCGGTTCCCCAGAACTCCAGGCTGTAGTTTATAACTGAGTGGAAAAGTGCGAAATAACTACTACGAATATGGGATGGGGGCAGTACAAAAGATAGTCGCTTTAGGGCGAAGCAGACACCTGAAAGTTTGCTACAGATTATGTTGATTTGGGTGTCCCACTTCAGTGCTGAGTCGAGTGTCACACCTAGAAACTTGGCTGTGGGGGTTTGTGGGAGGGTTATATCGTTTATTACGATTGCAAGAGGACGAGGTGGCCGGCCGCCTAGGTGAAAATGGAGAACATGCGTTTTAGCCAAATTAAGAACCAACCCGTTAACAGAAAACCAGTTGAGAAGTTTATGGACGTCTTTAGTTATAAGGTTTTCTAAGCAGTCAACGTTTGGAGCAGATACGATGTTGCATGCGTCATCAGCAAAGATGAACATATTACCATCAACCGCATCCGGTAAGTCGTTGACTTGCATTAGAAAACACAAGTTTGCGAGAGAAGATCCCTGAGGAACCCCAATGTGGATGCAGCCTTCGTTTGACTTAACCAACCCGTTATTTAAAACGAGTATCGTACGCCATTTTGATTTCGAATGACATTAGAATAGGGACTTTGTTAGTTTGTCTATGATTAAAAAAAAATATCATAGTCAAACAAACACCTCAATTAAACATTTCAAATTGCACTACTGTTAATGTTTACAATTATTATAATAAATAAATACTTCTTTTCTCTGATTTCATTTATTTCTTATTTCAGTTCATACATTAGCTTAACACCTATAGATATGTTACAGGAAGCAGTCGCACTGGTAGCTATGAAGGTTATTTGCCTTCGGCTACTGAACGCATCTTAGAGTACTTATAATATGTGTGTAGATAAAGTAATGTATGCAACTGTACATAATTAGGCCCTCGTTATGTGTCAGTTACATAAAATACTATTTTGTTATTCTTGAAAAATAAATAGTCTAGATTTTTTTCATAAAAGAAGATGAAAATTTACCCTCCTTGGACTTCAAAACTACTGAACGTAAAGTTTTGAAAGATTACAGGAAAACCTATAAGAATTCTATAAAAAAAACCCCTCTCCACGCGTTTTCAACTCGCACTTTGCCGGCTTTTGGGACAAGTTGTTGTTGCCAAATGATTTATTTTGGACAGTTTATCACTGGTCATAGATTTCTCGACGCTAATTTTACAAAAAAAAAAACATTTTCAGTCAATTAGCCACATGAGAACTTTTTCCACGTCGTCAACATAAATTGTATCCATTAGCGCTTCAGACAAGACCATCGTTGCATAGATGAAGACATTACAGAGCATAGACAAATGCTAAATCCACAAAGCGGAAATAAACATGACATTACCCGGAGATGTAAATCCAAGATGGCCGTCGTTATTTGAAGTTGTACCGGCTCGAATACTCGCAAGTGGGTCAGATCCCGTTGAAAGCGGTTCGATGAATAGCCAGCAGCAGCAAGGCAGATACAATCTTAGTTTTAAAAACTATTATTTGGCCTAGTAGCGAAGCCATGAGGTAATAATTCGGTACGCGGGTAGCCTAGTTCTTTAGTTAAGCTAGCGGTTTCGATAAGGATAGTTTGATACAGGTGACAAGGCTTATTATTTTAAACCGGCCTTTGATTTTGTTGACCACTCGTTACTGCTGAATAATTTAAAAAGGTATGGTATTAGAGGCAATGTTTGTGATTGGATTAAAAGCTGCCAACAAATTTATTAAAATATAATATAAAGAATGGCGAACTAAAAATCTCGAGGTACAATTTTAGACATATTCACTGAGTAGTACCACAGGGAAGCATTTTGGGGCCCTTGCTCTTTCTATTGTTCCTCAATGATCTGCCAGACCACTTGTTCCACAGTTGTGTAATGAATGCAGATGATACAACGTTAATAATTAAATTGGACGATGTAAATGATTGTAATAAGAACATTAGCAATGGTCTAGAGAAGGTAGTTGTTTGGTTAACTAATAGTAATTCCTGATTAATATAGGAAAAACCAATTTAAGGCAAGTAACCAATCGATGTTTTAAAAACTTTTGCCCGCTGTTTCGTTTGTCCGAAAATCATTTTTCTCCGTAAATTAAATTTATAAATAAATAAATCGATGAAATTAAGACTTTTCTGGCAAATATGATTTTCGAATAAATGAAAATTTAGGACAAGCGAGACAAGCTTTTGTCCGCAAAAGCTTTTCGAACTTAAGGTTTTTTATTTAAAAGCGGTTTTTTGCTTTTTAAAACATTTTTTGAGATATTTTTTGCGTAGTAAGACTTTGAACCCTACACTAACCATGGTCAGACATTTTAGTACCCTTACCATGAGTGCCCTTACAATTACTGTACTCGCTATCGAGTCGAATGCTCTGTCCCTGGCAAACCTCGCAGTATTCTTACGGAGTGTGAGGATAGCGAGTACGGTAATTGTAACTCATAGTAAGGGTACAGGTTTTCTAATTATCAGTTAAACGCGACCGAACTCGCAGCTAAAACTTGTATAATAATGTAAAACTAGTGTAGTGTAGTTGTTTGTCCGTCGGTACGTAAACAACCGATCGCATTTGCATGTAATTTGGCGCACAGGTAGTTTATATGCTAAGTTGCATGAGACCGCGGGAGATTCGATAGTTGCTGAGAAATTTCTCGGCAGCGATGAGGTCAAAGATCCACGTTGATTTACCAAGTAGGATAGAGCCCTAGAGCGAGTGAGGAAGCAATTGAATCCGGTTAAGTGCAAGTTGGACTCGCGCAACGAGGGTTCCGTATTTATGATTTTCATACAATACCACACATGACGCGGTTAACTCTATTCAAAATTTGGATGCCAATCCTTCCTTCTTTCTTTAGAAAAGAAAGAAAGAAAAGAAAAATACGTTTATTCACTACACACATGACACACAGAAAAAAAAAAAAAAGTAAAAACAAAAAAAGCAATAGAAATAGTAGTGTCTTCGCGGCAGTGAATCGGACACTGGCTCAGCATAATGCTGAGGTGTTAAACACCTGCAGCGCTGATTTTCAGCCAGCTCCGTTTGTGACAGACGGACGGTACGCTAAACGAATAAATAGTGTAATACAAAAATATATACCTACTATTAAACAGATACCTTATCCTAGTTTTATTTGTGATTTAATCAAAAATCCGGCCAAGACCGAGTCGGAGTCGTGAGCAAATGATTCCGTACCATTATGTATAAAAATTCACGTTTGTTGTATGGGCCCCCTTTAAATATTTATTAAATTTTAATGTTATTATTTATTTTTAAAGTGAATCTACATTTAAATATTCTGTGAAGGTATTTCAAACGTCTACCTGTTGCCGTTATTATTATCGAGTCAAAAACGGAATAAAAATCAGGTTTGGTGTATAGGAACCCCCTTTAACATTTATTTTATTCCGGTTTTAGGGTTCCGTAGCCAAATGGCAAAAAACGGAACCCTTATGGATTCGTCATGTTTGTCTGTCTGTCTGTCCTGTGTATGTCACAGCAGTTTTTTCCGTAACTATAAGAACTATACCGATGAAACTTGGTAAACCGCATCAAGGTCTATGAACCGCATTAAGGTTTCACACAAAAATATAAAAAAAGCAATTAATTTTGCGGGTTCCCCATACTTAGAACTAAAAGAAAACAAATATTTAATCACATCCATTCGTGTGGTGTATCTATAGATAGGATTTTAAAAATGATATTGAGGTTTCTAATATCTTTTTTTTTAACTGAGTAGTTTGCGCGAGAGACACTTCCAAAGTGGTAAAATGTGTCCCCCCTCCTATCAGAGAATGATAAAACTAAAAAATATGTATGATGTATATTACCATACAAACTTCCACCAAAAATTGGTTTGAACGAGATCTAGTACATTTTTATTTTTTTAATACGTCAAAATCGTTACTTGCTGCTACGGAACCTTTCATAGGCGAGTCCGACTCGCCCTTGGCTATTTTTTAGTATTTGTTGTTATAGCGGCAATAGACATACATCCTCTGTGAAAATTTCAACTGTCACGGTTCATGTGATACAGTCTGGTCGGGGGTTAAAACCATGGGCCCTAATATTGCTGCGTTTATCGCGTTACAAATTGAGAATGAAACATCCGTCACTTTCTGACACGTATAAGTACGGTCACGGACGTTAATTTGGGACCCATTTCAAGAAAAATATGCTTGAAGTCGTCAATGTCAAGTCCTGTGTACATTTTAGGAAACTCAACCTTATTGTTGTAGAATGTCAGATTGATTTTGGATCTAAGGTGGGTACCAAATTAAATCTCGTGACTGTACGAGAGTGACGGATGCTTTATCCACATTTATCACGCGATAAAGTCAACCATAGATCCGCGGCTTCTTCAAATTACTATAGTTTATGTTTTTTACCGACAAAGGTTGTTAATCCATTCCCTGAGTTAGATAGAACCTGTGGAAGTACTCTATGAAAATAGCTTCCCTGTGAAACGTCAGGTGTTTAGAATAACTGCAATATTTATTGCAATAATAGCGTCCTTGGGGTCACATTACTTCACTCACGCTTCTCTACACAGTATAACAAGAAGCAAGCTTTTAAAAACTGGTTGCTAATCAAGATTAAATCGTTAAAAATCCTAAATTATCATTGAAAATTGAAAGAAACCTTAATATCAATTTAAATACCTAGATTACCCCACTTGTCATAGTTCGTCGACTTTCTTTTTTTTCTTTTTTTACAATTTGGCATCTGTTTTCCGCCATATTAAACTTTGATTCAGATCAGGGGGGAGGGGGGGGGGGTCGGTCGCTAGTAGAATGACTAGATTGCAAAATGACCGCATCGCTTGTAGCCTACATCTCAAAATGTCCGAGTCGGAGAAGGACTACTTTCTTTGCGTTACAATGTAGGTTAGGTTCGTCAGGTTACTTCAAATGCCCGAAGAGCACATTACCTAGAAAAAGGATTCGTCGACAATACTTAGACAATGATAAAATGAAAAAACCATTGTGGCCATTTTGTGACTCATGCATTTTGAGATAGACTGACATTCTACAACAATAAGGTTGAGTTTCCTTAAAGTTACAAATAACTTGACGTCTCTAATGTTAAAAATGTATTTATTTAGATGATTACACCATTGTGATATAATAATAATTGATTAGCATAATATCTCACTGCCAATCGCCGGTCAAAACAGAGATGATAAAACGGAACTGGTGACGTTTTTAGACTCTGTGGTCTTTTTGGCTCTCGCGCGGGACTTGGGCTGTCAAGGAACGCGATATATGGAGGGGAGACTGTACGTTTGTTATGCCGGTCTTGTCTACAAACATGATTATAAGGAGATTATAATGTTAAATAGTGGATTACACATGTTGACCTCACTTGAACGGAGTTTTAATTTAATGACATTGACGACTTCAAGCATAATTTTCTTGAAATGGGTCCCAAATTAACGCTCGTGACCGTACATACACATTACCCTTCTCCTTCAGCAGTTGGGTGAAAATCATGGCATCCCTCAAGTAATCCGCTGTGTACAAGTACCCAAGTCCACTCTCTTCATTCTAATTAGGGTTGGCGCGCGCCAGACGCAAAAAGTCAAGCGCGACAGCCCTGCACTTTACAGGGCGATGACATTTCGGCGCGGGAGACGCGAGCGCTTTATCTCTTTCTATTTAAGCTTAGACGAAAGCTTGTATAATCGGGACGACCTAAGCTAGGTTTTGTAGGTAGTGAGAATGATAGAGAGATCTCCATTCCGTTGCGACGTTCAAACATAACCTTAAGAAACTTGTTTTATCAATCCAAGTATCTGGTACATAAGCAGTCGTACTGACACACATGTACAGTCACGAGATTTAATTTGGTACTCACCTTAGGTCGAAAGTCAAGTTGACATTCTACGACTATAAGGTTGAGTATCCTAAAAATTACAAATGACTTGACATCTCTAATGACATTGACGATTTCAAGCATAGTTTTCTTGAAATGGGTCCCAAATTAACGCTCGTGACCGTACACACACACACACACACACTCAAACACACACTCGCATATAATGTACGTTCACTCACATGCATGGTTAGTTGTACGCAATTGTATGTAGTATTTTGGTTTTGGTTGATTTTAATTAGTATAGTATAGTTATCACGGTGCCCATTTACCTCTCCAGGCCTCACTGGAAACCAGCGCCACGGAATATTGAAATAATATACCGTGGCATTAAAAGCTGAGTGGAGGCCATTTTGGGCTTGATGCAATTAAAATATAATTATCTAGTATAAGTTGATTTAATTAAGAAAATTGTATTATTTTAAGTGCTTTAATTGCCAAATAAATTTTATATCATTTCATTTCATCTCTTTCCAAGAGGGCGTGATGCTTGTTGACAGAAAACCTTGAGATAAAGTCCGCTGACAGTCATACGGACCAACGGACAGATAAAGCTTTAGTAGGTCCCATTGGCACACTCTGTGTATGGCGCCTTAAAAGCTTGTACAAAACAACTTAATATAAAACAGGGCAGATTCACAAAAATCTTATTACACAAATAAAACTTTCATTACCTCTCGTATTCCCAAATTTTCTAATAACAATTCTCGCTCGCATCGTCCGCACCCACATTTGCTAGGTGCGTGACAAGAATGCCGCCATCTTCCCAAAATGGCTGCCATCTCCAAAATGGCCGCCTGTCAGTATAATATTGCGTTCCGGACCATAAGCGGGTAGTGTTTATTGAAAAAGTAAAGTGGGTAATTTTTCAGGCCTCACGACGACGGGTAGTTTGTCTATGGACGAAGCGGTCTTAGGATCGATTCCCCGTATGGGTAAAATACACGGTGATTTTTATCGGTGATCAGGAGTTGAATATTAATAAGCAACCAAAATGGAATTTAATGGTTGATGTCTCAAGCAATTAACTCACTGTTTAATTTATTTAAGCTAATGAGATTGTTAAAACCAATCACCTCTGGATACATGGACATCCTACATTAATTATTGAAGTGAAAGATACGTCAAGTGCCATCGCTTTGGCGGGAAATTTGACAGATATTACGTCAGTAAACTTATCTATAGACCAAACAATTAGTAGGGTGACAATAAATTTCATTTAAAAGCTAGTTTCCAAAAAAAAAATAAGTTTTGTTTCATGTAGTTGCGACTTAAACATGATCGCCATTAATAACTAAATTAGAAAAATTGGTTCCTGATCACCAAAAAAAAATCACAGTGTATACAACACGCTGGCCTAGTTGGTACTCACCCTGCCTACAAAGCTAGCGGTCCTAGGTTCTCCCCGGCTTATTCCACTTTGTTTAAAAGCATGTTGTCAAAATGAAAACGTCACTTGAAATATATTACTTACTTGGCTAACGACTTCGTAAGCGTAATTTTTAGAGTTCCACAGTCAATCTAGGAACTCTTATAGTTTCGCCATATCCGTCCATTCGTCCGTCCCCAGTCTAGCTCAGAGACTCATAGTACTAGAAAGCTGTAATTTGGCATGAATATACATATTAGTCACGCCAACAAAGTGGTAAAATTAAATTTTGAAAAATATTTTTTTTTAATGCACCTCCCCTACACGTAACGTGGGGATGCTTTTTTTTTTCTTGTCTACCCCATAGTGTGGGGTGTCGTTGGATAGGTCTTTCAAAAATATTGCGGGTTTATAACAACTATTTTTCGATTCAGGGATCCGTTTATGAAATATTAAGCTTTAAAGCGCTATTTTTTATTAGAGTCAAGTGTCCCCCCACCCCTACAGCCAAAACTACAAATACTAAAAATCTGACAAAAATCTTCAACGAAAGCGCATATAACGAATTTTAAAGGAAAACTATCACGGCTAAGTAGACATGATTAGTTCCTGAGATACAGGCGACTAAAGTGTTTATACCTATCAAAATCGCCTATGATAACTTTGATAGAAAAATTTGTTAACGGGGCGTGCAGGACGCGCGGGGGGAGTCAAACTGTCCAAGCACAAATCGAGCGACAGCCGCGCTCATAAGCGCGAGCGCCTAGATGCTGTTCGGACGTGCCCCGTAATGCTACCTACAAGTTTGCGATTTGCGATCTGAAAGTTTACAAATTTTCGATTATATTATTGATTTGAGTTGAGTATCGTTTGGAAAACTTAAAATTCTATTTACTGGACCTTGTTTTTTTTTTCAATTTCTATTAATTACTATATAAAAGATTTATTTATTTATTTATTTATTTATTTATTTATTTATTTATTAAGGATATCAACAGCACATTACAAATCATGTAAACAGTAAATTTAACTAGACAATAGTGCCAATTACAGACATCCACCTTATTTTAACTTTTATTGTAATTTAAAGTCGGTTTGAAGCAGTTTAGATACCTAACTACCTACATAGGTATAGGTACTGATCTCACACTTAAAATCTTGGCTCTTGTTTGAGATATTATATAAGAATTTATAAGAAAAATAATCATTACTAAGTAGACTTAATTAGTTCCTGAGATACAGGCGACTAACGGGTTTATACCTACTAAAAAATAATCATCTAAGACAGCGCCAAATAACTTTAAATAGAAAATTGGTTCATACATGTTGATTTTTGAGATAGTTTTTTGTGTTTGTCGTTACGGCTTCGGAACCCTATACTGAGCATGGTCCGACATGCTCTTGCCCGGTTTTTTAGGTTATGGCCGAAAACCTGTGCTTCTCAACAAAAAACGTAAAACGTAAGTGCCATGAGCAAGGTCCGACATGCTCTTCCTCGGTTTTTTTAGGGTTCCGTACCCAAAGGGTAAAAACCCTAATACTAAGACTCCACTGTCCGTCCGTCCATCTGTCTGTCTGTCGCCAGGCTGTATCTCATGAACCGTGATAGCTAGACGGTTGAATTTTTCACAGATGATGTATTTTGGTTTCCGCTATAACAAGAGATACTAAAAACAGAACTAAATAAATATTTAAGGGGGCTCCCATACAACAATTTGTATCGTTTCCCAACCGGGTCGCCACTTTCCCGAACATATGGTTGAGAGAGGCGATGGCTGAGATACGCGTCATACTCGTGAACGGGTGCTGTTTGTGGGGTCCGGTCTGTTCACGTTTGCAAGGACTTGTTTTTAAATAAATTATTCTAGTTATGGCTTTTGACGTAGAAACCTCGTCGTGTTATTCTCATAGTTTTTTTTAATTATTATTAAGTTTAAGGTTTATTGACCTTATACAAATGTGTAATGATTTTATTTTGGTATTTTTAAGAATTTATTATTTATAACTTTATTACCTAATGTAACTTACTTTACTTAATGTAACTTAGTTTTAAGTACTACTATGTTATAATGATTGAAAAAATGACCTTCTGCTGGAGTTTCTTGCGGCGCTTCTTCTCCGCAATGATGGTCTTGTCCGAAGCGCTGGTAGACTCACCCTGTATTACCGACGTGTAAAAGAGCCCTCATGTGGCCCATTTACTGAATAAATATTTTGAATTTTGAATTTTGATTGTTTCAAAGCGGGTTGGCAAATGGAACGGTTGGGAAACGATACATTTTGCCAAACATATTTCACCATACAAAGGTAACTCGATATAAGCGCTTGTCGCAGCTCCGGCAGCGTTCCTCGGACCCATACATTACGATCGATAACGATATCGATCTCGCAATGCATCTCGTCTAGAAAACGGGAAAGTTAAACGATCTCTGAAAGAATGCACTTCTAGCTTGTATAAATTCGGATAAAAGATACAGATGGGAAAGGAAATTCTTTCAACGATGTTTAAATGGTTTATCTACACCCATAAAGCAAAACCTTTATGACACGTTCAGAAACTGACAGATTAAACTAGCATTACGTCCAATAGAAATGTATTTTATCTGGATTTATGATGAAAGAAATTAATTTCAATCTCGATGAGAGATTCTGCATTATTAAGTTTTTGAAATATTTATTTATGTTGGATATTTCGGCAAAAGTATACCTATTTAACCTTTGTTTGACTTTCGTTTTCGGCTTGAAGCCCTCCTAGGTGTAGCTTACGGGTTAGGCGAAAACAGCTTGAAATAGTACGTTTTAATACACTATTACAATCTCTTTTTTTCTTTAGATATTGTTTAATTGTTGTAATTTATTAGAAGATGCCATCCCAAATTTTAAATAATCATATCATCCATAAAATGTCTGCTAAATAAATAAAGATATTGAGTCAAAACTATTGGGTCAAATACAAAATTAATGAAATAGGTGTCTTAAAATTTCCTATTCTTTCGAAGTAGAAAGCAAAAACCGTGAGGTTTTTTTTGCGATTCGGAACGCCAGCTCAAATGAAAAGAAAAAGGTTCCTTCATATTTAGTACCTTTGAGGAATTAAAGTAATATTTAATTCGATTGCGGAATGACACACATTATAGAAACCCTACCAGGAGTTCAGAATGACGAAGACGATGTCTAATGTGTTAAGTTAATGTTAAGTTATATGCTTTTGTTTTGCGGGTGGTAGGACCTTGTGCAGGGTCCGTCCGGATCGCTACCACCATCTTATCCATTAACCTACCGCCAAACAGCAGTGTTCGCATTGTTGTGTTCCGGTTAGGGGATAAGACAGCCGGTGAAATGACTAGCATAGAGGCATTCCATCTTAGTCCTCAGGGTTGGCAACGCGTTTGCAGTCTTAGGATTGCATTGCAGTCTTGTGAGTGCGAATGTCTATGGGTCACAGTTTCCACTTACCATCAGGTGGCCTGTGTGCCCGTTTGTCTACTCGATGCCATAAAAAAAAAAAAAAAAAAAAAAGTTCCTGAACGCGTCATAGTGGATTTGCAATATGGGTATTGATAAAGTATTGTCCGAGACTCTGCGTTATTGACGTAACGCTACTGTCACGTAATATTAGTATATACATACATACATACATTAAATCACGCCTGTTTCCCTGAGGGGTAGGCAGAGACCACTTCTTTCCATTTGCTACGATCTTGTCAAATTTCTTTCGCTTCTTCCACATTCATACATCGAGTCATGCACGCACGTCGGTTTCGGGTACTTAAGATTCGGCCCTTTTCCAGTATTTCTCCGATTTGACTCGAAAAACTACGCCTAGGGCGGCCCCTTCCGACCCGTCCACTCACTTTCGATCTGTATATCTCTTTCGTCTATCTTCTTTCATCCATCCTTTCAATCTTAGTCACTACATCTTCTTTTATTCCAATAGTATATGTGACTGTACATAATGCCTTATGATGTACAGTTACATACAGTACTTTATCTAGCCACATATCATAAGCCTCCATGATGCATTCAACAAATTTTAACCGGTAATGGCGGTAATGAAATGATTGAAAAGTTTTCTGACAGCTGTCAAAGTTTTTTTTAATTCAGAGACAAACTAGAGTCGGCTCCAACTATCATATCGTTCGATATCATACTTACGTGCGACATTTGTCAAATTTGTATACAAATTGGCAGTTAATTTCGAACTAAACGTCATCTCGACTGATATTAGAATAGAAGTCAAATTAAAATTCAGTTTTTCAGAGATGTTCGAAATTTGAATGAAATAATGCTATCGAAATCGATGTTATTATTTAGCAATAATAACATTTTTACAAATAAAAAATTTGTTTTAACAAAACAGTATATTTTTATAGTGGTCATAATGTGCGGTTCTTGAACGTATCATGGAGGGTTTATGATATTTGAATAGGTAAACAACTATTATGGTATTTGGGTAAAATTCAGAAAACTGCTGATACTGCATGTTCTGGAATGTCCCGAAAATTAAACATTATGGGTCTCAAGGAACTAGCCATATAAGCATTTATGCGGACGGGGTCGCAGGGAAAGCTTACTATAATCTTAATGCTTCGTAGCCGCCTACGCCGTAGCTGATACGTCACAGACCGCTACGCCGTAGGCCTCCACAAAACGATATTTTTTTGTTGTTGTAAATGCTTGCTTATTTAGCCAACAGATTCAAACTTGAAAACTATTTTACAATTAATTGGACCATGCAAAATAAAATAAATGATCCCTAATATAGTTAAATAAATTCATGTCGAATAGTGTATTTAATCGTGTTTCACGAAATTAAATCGTTATTTTTTATATTTTTGCACAGTTGTCACTTTGAGGTTATTTCCACGCTCAAAAAATGGTCCATACACAATCACTGAAAAAGGCGATAATTCTCCATTCACAAACACCGTGATTGGCTGTTTAGGGGTTTCCAAAATAAATTAAAAACATATGACTTTAGTCCCTAGAGATTAATTAAGAGTTTTGTCCCGATGTGCAGAGACTAAAGTAAGATTTAAAGAACATGAGAAGTGAAAAATAATTTTAATATAGCCTATGATACTTAAGTAGTTAAAACGAATCTAACCACGTAGCGTTTATTAAAATCGGCTTAGCCGTTTAGTAGTTACGAGGAAACATAGAGTGGGAGAACACCTTAAAATATTAATTTGTCCGAATTTTCATTATTCCGAAAGTTATGTTACGCTGGAGCTATTTTCCATTTAATACATAATTTAACCGAATTTTGTTTGATTTATATGCTATAACAAAAAGATAAGTCTTCTATCAAAAAATTGAGTAAAGAATTATAAAATCTCGGAATTTTGATCAAGTAAGTAAGTAAGTAAGTAAGTAAGTATTTATTTATTTACAAAGAACATGGTACAGTAATAAAACAGGTCTTAAAAACAAAACAGTGCTCTCATATTCTGTCGCATATGCAACGTGTAAATGTAAATATAAATTGAAATAACCATAACCATACTAATTTCTTTTCTTTAAAATACAAAATACATTGAAACTAATAATTGAATTGATTAACATAGCATTGAATTTTATAATTAATTTGTTCATAATATTTCATGTCCCTACGTTAATATATTATCATTTATCACACTACATAATATTAAACAACATACATTATTACTTAAATCTAAGAATTATACTTTTGCCAAGAATTCGCCAACAGTATAAAAACAATGCTCTAATAAATATTCTTGAACTTTGCCTCTAAACGCATTCAAACTATTGTTTTCTTTAATACTTTCTGGCAATTTGTTAAATATCTTTACCGTAGAGTAGAAGGCGTTTTTCCTGACTAATGCCAGGTGTACTCTCGGAACAAATAACTTATTCGCCCTTCTAGAGTTAGGTCTGTAGACTTCAGCATTGATTTTGAATAGGTGAAGGTGCTTTTTGGCAAATATACATACCTCATAAATATAAAGACAGGGAAGAGGTAGAATGTTTAGTTTTTTAAACAATGGCCTGCACGAATCTCTATAACCAGCGTCACATAAGGTTCGAATACATTTTTTTTGTGCTTTAAATACACGATCTACGTCAATGGAATTACCCCATAGAATTAAACCATATCGAAGAATTGACGAGACGTAGGCGTGATAAGTCACAAGTGCTGCTTCTTGTGAGGCTATACGTTTAATTCTACCTAACGCATACATAAATTTATCAATTCGATTACAGACTAAATTAATATGTTCTTTCCAATTACAGCATTTATCTATTGTTATTCCTAAAAATGTTGTTGAACTTACTTCTTTAACTGATTGATTATTGTATGCTACATCGACTAGTTCTTTTAAGTTAGCAGTACGTGTCTGAAATTGTATTAAATTAGTTTTATCAATATTCACTTTAAGATTGTTACTTTCGAGCCACTTTACTATAGTCCTTAAAGCATCATTTATAACTGACTCTAAGATACTCCTTTCTTTACTCTGAATCAAAATTGTGGTATCATCTGCGAAAAGTATGCAGGGGTGTTTTATGCTATTTGGGAGGTCATTAATATAGGCTAAAAACAAGAGAGGGCCCAAAATGCTGCCCTGTGGTACACCGTAATTATTGTTACTATATTCTGACCTAAACCGTATCTTCTCTTTATCTCTAAAGTTCACCACTTCGGTGCATTGAGACCTATCCTGCAGGTAGCTTTTGATCCAATCATAGGCATTTCCTCGTATGCCATAGTGTTCTAGCTTCCTCAGTAACGTTTCATGGCACACAAAGTCGAATGCCTTACTCATATCCAAGAACATTACAGCAATCGGAATTTTATCATTTAAACTTTCTGTAATTAACCTCACAAGAGAAAAACAAGCTAAAGACGTAGATCTGTTTTTTCGGAAACCATACTGATTTTGATGAAGGATATGAAACTTATCAAAAAAGTCCGTTATTTTGTCATACATAATCTTTTCGAACATTTTTGACATAACTGGAATCAGAGTCACTGGCCTATAGTTATCCATACTAGTTTCTGGTCCTTTTTTATATAATGGTTTAACTACAGACTTCTTAAGTTTATTAGGAAATTTACCTTGAGACAGAGAAAGATTTATTACATAAGTAAGTGGAGCTAAAATTGCGTCTACACATAGTTTTAAGATTTCCCCACTCACTTCATCATAACCAGTCGAAGAGGTTTTTTTGAGGTTTAGTATAATTTTACGTAAATGTGTTTCTGATATAGGCGAAAGAAACATGGAGTGTATACATTTTGTACTATTTGGTAACTGATAACAGGTTTTATTCCTATTACTATCCAATGTTGTATTAGCTATGTCTATGAAAAATTTATTAAAGTTTCTACAGATGTCTACGGGATCATTATATACTATGTCATTATTAATAATTGTATTTATTTGATTCCTGGTCACTTTCGAATTAACTGTATCATTAATTATGTTCCACGTCGCTATACATTTATTTTTAGAATTATGAATATATTTGGAGGTATTGATTTTTTGAGCAGTCTGCAAACACCTTCGCAAAATGTAATTATACCTTTTGTATTTGTTCTTATTTACGTTTTTATTGATTGGACTTTTAATGTAACGCGTATAAAGAATTCTTTTAATCCGGCAACTATTCTTCAAACCTTTTGTTAACCACTTGTTTTTGACTGGTTTATTTAATACTTTTATACGAATCATTGGAAAACAAAGTTTAAAAAAAAGAGTAAACAAATCGTGAAAATAGTCAAATGCCAAATCTGTGTCATTTAAATTATAAATTTCTGCAAATGAAAGAGAAGAAATGCAATTTAAAAATGTATGTATATTCTCTTTAGACATGTCCCGTTTATGCTCAAACCAATATTTAATTTCCTCTTTGTGCTTTACTGGAATAAATAAGAATTGCCCCGTATTATGATCGGATAATCCTAACTCGTGAAGCTCTGATTTAGTTCGAGATATGTTACTTGCTATATGATCTATACATGAGTTTAATCTCGTTGGATCCGTAATGTGACATGTAAAACCAAAATTGTACAAAATACTATTTAGCCCAAGAGAACAGTTATTAATCTTAATAGTATCTATGTTCCAGTCTCCACATAGCACAATCTTTTTGTTCCTTTTCCTCGACAAGTCTGCGAGTAAAATACCCAAGTGCTCGAAGAAAATATTGATCTCCGAATTAGGCGTTCTGTATATACATATAATGATAATATTGTATTTGAGTACTTCAATACCGCAAAGTTCGAAGTGATATTGCAAGCATAAATTTTTACTTAAATTTACAATTTTGTATTCTAAACCTTTTTTTAGAAGAATGCAAGTTCCTCCTCTTTTTACATTTTTTCTAGAATAGTTATGTGCCAACTGATAGTTTAATAACTGGAGGTAGTTCTCCGTGCCTGACATTATAAAAGTTTCACTTAAACAGATAGCGTCAATATCAATTTTTTCAACGTCCTTGAGTTCCTGAATGGTTGCTTCCAGCAGATCCTTTTTGTTTAAAGCACCTGCAATATTTTGATGAATAATTGTAAACTGATTTTTATGTTTCGGGACGAAAAAAGTCTTCTTTTAATTCTTCATTTAATTGTGTTTCTTGTTTAGGTGTGTTAACTAAGGTTGTTATTAGTTTAACCACGTCATGAAAAATTGTCTTCATCCCACGATTATTTATACGTCCAGAACGTGTATAAAACATGTCGTTGTCATATGTGAGATTACAGTTACTGTCAATAAGGTAAGCATATCCATTATTTGTAATATCCGTGTACAAAATTTCGTTAAATATTTCTATCCTACGATTAAACATATTAGAAAAGTTACTGCAATTAAAAGTCGGAGCACAGATTATGATGTTAGTATGACTAAATGTAAACAAAGATTCCTTTATGAAAGACACCAATGTAATATAATCTTGAGTTTTTTTAAAATCTTCTTCACCTATGAAAATTATGCAGTAGTCCAACATTGTAAAATTACCTAACTTATTTTTTAAATTAAATAATAAATTCCTGTTTCCAACATGTGGAGTTAGGTAGTGACATATATCATAGTTCTGATTCAAACAGGAGTTAGCTATAACTGTCATTTTATTGTATATGTTAGTGCTTAGCATACAGATTTGACTCCTTTTCTTATCTTCTTTGTCGTCAGTGGACGCGGGTCTGTCGCTTCCTGGCGGCATGTCTGCTACTACCTGCTGACTAGTGCTTCCCGAGATAGACGCACTGAGATTTGGGTTTAAATCTTGATAGCTAGTATTTGGGTCCGTGTGACTAGCATTAAGCGTAAAATTTAATCTGGATTTGCGAAGACTGCGTTTCTTTTTTCTTTGTGTAGATGAGCACTTTTTCCCTTCTGAATTGCAAATATGTGATAAAATATTTATTTTCTTCCCGTACGCTTCCATTGATTTTTCAACTCGGAATTATGTAGAGTACCCACTTAACACCTCTCTTTTTGTATCTATGGTTAAAAATATCGTTATATAAATAACGATATTAAAAGCTCCGTCTGCACAAAGCCTATCACTGTAACAACGAAACGTGTTCTAGCGCGAAGCCCCGATGCCATCACCTGTGGAGAGCTTTTATCTCGCTTTGAGCTTAAAGCGATCGATCGCATCCGATACATTAAGAAATTGGGTCAAGCGTACATTACACCACAGCTTACTTAAACAGCGGGAGCTTTGGCACAAAGCTTTTACGTTACAAAGACAGCTTTTGCTGTGCATCCTCAAAGGGAACTTTCGACTGTTTTAGAGCTTTATGAGGAGCTGCTCCAGTCGATAATAATGGTTCTAACGGGACCTCTTCAATGCGAATAATTTTTTATGCATAGTGTATCATTTTGCATAAAAACATTTCGCATAACACCATTAAAACGTCTACCGTCCGTCCGTCCGTCTATCTGTCCTAACTTAAAAGAGCTCTATCTTAAACCATTTTTTTTTCAAAATATGTATCGTAAAACGGTAAATTATAGAAGCTTCAAATTTGGTATAAATAATCTAAAAACTGAAATAAGTTTTTGTCACATAAATAATTTTTGCGACAGGCTTTGTTTTCTTACTGTTCTTTTTTTTGCACAGTCATCATCTACTTGTCAAAAGGATTTCAACAAGCCCTAACACGACGGGTTTATCATGTGTAATTTAGGAGTTCCTATGGCCACCCTGAGTCTCCATCATCAGACCAGATGGTATTATATTATTCTATTGTCATCAGAATTAAAGGCGTATGCAAATTTTCAGCTTCATCGGAGACCGGGAAGTGGGTCAAATTTAACTTGCAAGATTTGACCCTTACATACATACATACATTGCAAGTTAAATAAAAGCTTTTAAAAAAACAACAAATACTAAAAATGCTCAAGTGTGAGTTGGGCTCGCGCTGATTTGATTCCGAGTCGGAATATAAAAATACCCACTGTGTGTGGTCCGGACGGAACCCTAACGTATTTTGTAATGTAATGGAATACTCTTAAAAGCATTGGAGCTGAGATATTTAAATATTCATACCTGGGCGTCCTTTAGTACCAAAAACTGAATTCCTAATAATTATTTAATGCCAAGAGATATACAGATCGAAAGTGAGTGGACGGGTCGGAAGGGGCCGCCCTAGGCGTACTTTTTCAACTCAAATCGGAGAAATACTCGAAAAGTGCCGAAATTAAAGTACCCGAAACCGACGTGCGTGCATGACTCAATGTATGAATTTGGAAGAAGCGAAAGAGATTTTTCAAGATCGTAGCAAGTGGAAAGAAGTGGTCTCTGCTTACACCTCTGGGAAACAGGCGTGATTTAATGTATGTATGTATGTATTTAATGCTATAAATTATATATATCTATGTGTAGTTAGAGGGTTAAATAACTATAAAATCACTCGTGACCGCTACATAAAATTACAATATTCTTTATACAAGCTATACCTTTATTGTAATAATTATATTTTTTTGTTGAAATATAATATACTTGACAATTTGTCAATGTTTTTATTTTCAATTTTAATAATTTAGGTATCTTAGGTCATCCAGGATGGTGAAAGAATTCTAACAATACCACACTAATTTTAATCAGGTGAGGCGTTTAGAAGTTATGGTGAAATAAAGAATCATATATACATACATACGAGGACCCTGAAAACATTACACTCTTTTTTTTGGGCAGTCGTGTAAAAACAGATTATAAACCCATTCAGTTAGTTATATAATTTATTATTATTACACTCGTGTTCTAAAGCTAGGTCTCGGTGCAATAATAAATTACTTTCTGCCCAGTACAACACTGCTATAATGAAAATTCTCACGATCATTTCACGTCGGCACATTTGAACTACAGGAAAATATAACGACCCTGAACTTAAGCCATTCGTCGACTTTTTCCTCATTCGTAACCAATTATTTGATTTCAATATTCATAATAAAAATCGAACTGGGTTTTAGGGTTCCGTAGTCAAACTAGGAACCGTCCGTCCGTCCGTCCGCAGCCTAGCTCAGAGACTCTTAGGTATCGTTAGATAGCTCTTTTAAAAATATTGCGGGTTATGTAAAAAAAAAAGATTAACGGGTCCGTTTATGAAATATTACGCTTTAAAGCACCTACAGCCAAAACTACAAATACTAAAAATCTGAAACATATTTTAAATGAAAGCGCATATAACGAATTTAAAAGGAAAACTATCATGACTAAGTAGACTTAAGTAATTAGTTCCTGAGATACAGGCGACTAAAGTGTTTATACCAAGTAAAATCATCTAAGACAGCTCCAAATAACTTTAAATAGAAAATTAGTCCATACATGTTGTTTTTTGAGATACTTTTTTGTGTTTGTCGTTACGGCTTCGGAACCCTACACTGAGCATGGTCCGCAATCCGTTTTTTTTTCATAGAGTACGTATACATTATGATTTATGATTTTCAAATTCCTATTTTTTATCTTATCTTACCTTACAGATGGACCCTTTCGGATACTCTTCGACCCTATAGAATCTTTTGTGCAATTACCCACTTACACACTCAGCTGTTAAAAAAAAACATTATAGAGAGTTTTTTTTTTTTTTTTTTTATGGCATAGAGATGGCAAACGAGCACACAGGCCACCTGATGGTAAGCGGAAACTGTGACCCATAGACATTCGCATTCACAAGACTGCAGAGCAATCCTAAGACTGCAAATGCGTTGCCAACCCTGAGGACTAAGATGGAATGCCTCTATGCTAGTCATTTTACCGGCTGTCTTATCCCCAAACCGGAACACAACAATGCGAACACTGCTGTTTGGCGGTAGGTTAATGGATAAGACGGTGGTAGCGATCCGGACGGACCCTGCACAAGGTCCTACCACCCGCAAATATATATATATATATATATATATAGATATTAGAGTTTTTACCATTACAAACTTATTTGCGGTATTGGAAAACTGACCACGACCTATGTCGGTGTATGGGGATAACAGTTTTCTACCGTCAACGCTAAGTTGGTCGGGAAGTCTATATTACAAGCTTTTATTTAACTTGCAATGTATGTATGTAAGGGTCAAATCTTGCAAGTTCAATTTGACCCACTTCCTGGTTTCCGAAGAAGCTGAAAATTTGCATACGCCTTTAGTTCTGATGACAATACTATAATATAGTACCATCGAGCTGGTCTGATGATGGAGACTCAGGGTGGCCATAGGAACTCCTAAATTGCACATGATAAACCCGCCGTGTTAAGGCTCGTTAGAATCGTCTTGGCTGTGCAAAAAAAGTACAGACGGCAACAAAAGCTTGTCAAAATTGTACAAAAAAATATTTTAATTTATATTCAAGACAGTTGTGTTCTAAGCTAGGTTACTCCCCTGCCGTATAATTCCCCGACGTATTTCTTGCAGTTCTGACGTCATGCTCGGGGCTCGAATATACGTCCTGAGACTGGGGAATAGACGGAATTATATTCAGGCCGGCTTGTGCAAATGTATTGGCAGTTTATTGACGTATGCATATGTGAGAGAAATAGAAATCTGTATTGTCAGAATGTGAGTGCAGTTACAATACGAGTATGATGTTATCAAATCAGGCGAAGTGCACTTTCTCTCGGTTTCCGGAATACAATATTTTATATTGTAATTAAATCTAACAAGCTAAAAGCCGGTCAAGTCCGAGTCGGACTTGCGCACCGAGGGTTCCGTATTTCTCCGTGTTCCTTATATATTTTGATTTGAATTTAATTTAGTTTTAAATGAGTGCGATCCCAACTCACACTGGACCATTTTTTGTCTTTGATGGTATTTTGCAGTGTTTTTTTTTCGTGTTTTTACTATAGTCATACCAAATTTGACGCCTGTACGCGTTACCCTTTTTACTATGCAACTAAAATTAAAATACGTTGAAACACTTTTTTATTTAATTATCTTTAAAAAAAAACGTTAGAAACCGCCGTAATAAAATAATTTTATAAAGGCGAAAGTGTGTGAGTGTTTGAATGTGTATGTTTGTCACTCTTTCACGCTGCAACGGCTGGACGGATTTGAATGAGATTTGGAATGGAGATAGCTCATAAAATAAACTAACACATAGGCTACTTTATATTCCGAAAACTTTAGAAGTTCCCGAGGGAATAACGATAATCGAAATCTACGTGGACGAAGCTAGTTCTGAATAAAAACATCAACCCTCTTTCTATTACGGTTCCCCTAAAAAAAACAATAACTGACACATACATACATACATACATACATACATAAACTCACGCCTTTATTCCCAGAGTGGGGTAGGCAGAGCTACAGAATTACCAACAACTCTAAAAACTTGTTAATAATTCTGTAACCACATTTTGCACACTTAGGCTAAGATATTTACCAGTGTATTAGTGACAGGTTGCAAGCCCATCGCCTAACAGTACTATACGCCTTTATTCCCTTAGCCGTCTCTTACGACATCCACGGGAAGATATAGAGTGGTACTATTCTAACCCGGCAACCACACACACACACTACAGTTACTTGGATACAAAAAGTCACAGAGAAATGTGCAATAAAAGATAATGTAGTGAGTAAGATTGAAAAGGGCATGCTTCGATGGTTTGCTCATTTGGAAAGGATGGATGAAAGAAGATTGACGAAAGAGATATACAGATCGAAAGTGAGTGGACGGGTCCGAAGGGGCCGCCCTAGGCGTACTTTTTCGAGTAAAATCGGAGAAATACTGGAAAAGTGTTGAATCTTAAGTACCCGAAACCGACGTGCATGCATGACTCGATGTATGAATGTGAAAGAAATTTGTCGAGATCGTAGCAAAATGGAAAGAAGTGGCCTCTGTCAACCCCTCTGGGAAAAAGGCGTGATTTAATGTATGTATGTGTATGTACAGTCAACCAATTTGATTTCTAGGCCACTTTGGACTATGTTAAAGTGACGTTGTCAACCAAAACGTAAGAGACTCCCTATGATTTGGTTTACAACGTCACGTTGACAAAGTTCATAGTGGCCTAGGAATCAAATTGGTTGACTGCACTTGGATACAATTAGAAACGGTGTGAGGTACGAAGTTCATTTCATACGAATGTTTGAAAACAAATTCAGTACGAAACCCTAAAAAGGCTCCCTGTACTTTTGTGCACTGTCATCATTTCCTTATTAACGCCACTCTTAGAGTGACGCCACGCCACACGAGCGTTGGCTGTGCGTAGCGTCGTCACCGCTGCGTTGTTCTTCATATAAACTAGAACATTGAACATTGGTATCTATAATAATAATAATATAATAATAAAATTTATTGAATAAGACAGTTACAAAATCATACTTAAGTATCACAAAAAAGTTTGTACATAGAAAAAAAACAATAGTGCAGCTGCAGAGATGCAGCTGGATCTTAAATTAGGTTTACCCTACGCCATAAGAACCAGCACTCTTCCAGTGACATAGTATTTGGTGAGTGTTTGATAGAGGATACAACAAGTAGATGTTTTGAAAAAATAAAAACTCTAAACTTAGATTAACATAATATTATAACAATTGTTTAACAAATTGTTTAACTAGAACGACACGCCACACGATGCGTTGAAACACTTGCGTCGCTCTATGTTATTTCCCACGACACCAAAACCGACATGTCTAAGACCCGTATTAATAAACTAATCTCAACTCTAACGCTCGACTCGAGATGTTTTAATGTTTTAATGTTTATTAGGGTACAAACGGTACAATATGGCTAATACAATAAAAATCTTAGATTATACATCAACCAGTAAAGTTACCACAGTTAAAAATTACATATACTAACCGATGCGTCAAAACTGACAGTGTTCTATGGTTTGACGTTTACTTTGACGTTATCTTGTGACCGACATCTCAGCCAAGATGAGTTTAATGTCTTTAACGTCGTATTGTCTGTCATTTTATTCAATTTAAAATGATTCTTCGAGTAATGACTATAATCTACGAGCTCTCAAAATGGTTTCAACGAATTTTTCGTTCGCTATCTCTTTCGCACTCGTATCGTGCCTTAACTGATTGCGCTCTCACTTGCACAGTCACTGTGTCTATTACGCTAGTATATTAATGTCTATGGTTAACCCGTCAGACGTCCTACGCACAGCATGTGTGCGTAGGATTTTTGACATTACGTGACTTATTAATTTGACATAGAGTTTCATTTTGATGTACAACAAATTTGACATATCACTTGACGGGTTAAAATAATAGCGTTGCACCGGCAAAGCTCGTGTGGACACTCTTAAAAAAAATGGTACTCGGTGTATTTTTTCCATAGATTTTGGAAAAAAATATTGAGGCCGTTGGGACCATCGTCATCGTGCTGAAGAAGAAAAATGGAATTCCTGATTGGTCGTAAATATATAATTGTCAGTTTATTTTGGTAACAAGTCTGATGACAAGGAACAAACGCTTGGGGACATATCGGAAATACTGTTTTTTCTTGTTCAGAATAATGACTCGAACAAACGTGCATTTTGTTTTCCAAAAACTCGAGAAAAGTTGGTAAATCGGGTGCTATTTTTTTTTTAAGTACGAGAGTGACGGATACCTACTTTATCCACATTTTACTACTATAACCACAGGAATGTTATAAAACCTACCCTAACCTAGTTCTAAGTTCTATAAGTTAATCTCTTGACGCGATGCATGGTTATTAATGTACGCTAGCTCGAAGGAACCCCCCCCCCCCCCCCCTTAATGATATTCTAGCGCCGCCATTGCTTTCACGAGCAAACACGCGTGGCATAACCATGTTTGTGCAACGAAGACAGTGAGCGGGGGCTTGCAATAATAGTGCATTTCAACTAGGATGCAGCTCAAATTGAGGCTGCACCATCCTTCTCTGGAATGCACTACTTTAACCTGAATAATTTCATAAACATATCATTTTGAAAAATGCTTTTTTTCTGACAGTAAATATTTCTGGATTTCATTTCAAGACCGTCTTGTAGAACTCTAAAGGTTAGATTAGGTTAGTTTTTTTTCCGCATTTTATTTATAATAAAAACTGGCCAAGTGTGAGTTGAACTCGCGTAGAGAGGGTTCCGTAGCGTACATACGTATTTTTACAAAATTTTAGTAGTTTCGGAGATCAGAGGGCGTGGTAAATTTTTGTGTTCTTTCATGGATAAAATTAAAACCATTTATTTTACAATTATAACAAAAATATAATTAAGGTTAGGTTGACATAGTAAGGTTAGCAAAACTTTATTTTCAGTTTCCCAATATGTCCCCCAAAAATTACGCTTATTCTAAAAAAATATTTATTCATTTGCTCATTCTGTGTGTGGGTCATCAATTTACATAGTGTACTAAATTTCATCTCAATCGGACCAGTAGTTTCGGAGCAAATTCAGGCGGTCGAGTGATCCTACATACATACATTAAATCACGCCTGTTTCCTAGAGGGGTAGGCAGAGACCACTTCTTTCCACTTGCTACGATCTTGACAAATTTCTTTCGCTTCTTTCACATTCATACATCGAGTGATCCTATAAGGTTAGAAATACTAGAACAAGAGCGCGTTAGGTTTTAAATAAGAGATGTCAAAATTACATACAGCTGTTGCTTCCACGTTTAATTCTAGCCAAAGAGATCTACGGCGTACAGTCAAGGGCAAAAATATGTATACACTTTAGTACCTTCTCACTTTAACCACTGTGACAGTTCATATATGGCAGTTCAAATATGACGAAAATAGACAAGGTACTAAAGTGTATACATATTTTTGCCCTTGACTGTACCTACCCTCAATATGCTAATTAGAAACTACCCACATACAGGTGAAATTTAAGTCGTGAATTAAATGATCACCTCTGTGTTTTACCCAGGAGTATGAACAACTTTCACTATGGGACCAACTCTGAAATCACGAAAAAAAATATCAGCTGCTTCATACATTTTGGTCGAGTATTGAACTTTTCTATGAAACAGCTGATTTTTTTTTCGTGATTTCAGACTTGGTTCCATAGTGAAAGTGGTTCATATTCGTGGGTGGAACACAGAGGTGATCATTTGATTCACGACTTAGATCACATAAGGGATCCGTTTTTTAATTTTTTGTACGGAACCCTAAAAATGATAAAACGTAAAGGCGTCAAATTTGGTTTGATTACCTACTTATAAGTAGTACAAACCCTGAAGAAACACAACAAATACTAAAAAATTACAAGTGTCAGTTTGGCTCGCTCTGACTCGATTCGTAATCGAATTCAAATCGAAATATACCTGTACTAGCGACCCGCCCTCGCTTCGCTTCAGTTTACGTGAGTTTTCTGTAAAACCCGTTCATAAAACAGTAACAGTACATTGCAAGTTACATAAAAAGCTTTCAAAATAAATATTTATTGCCGCCTTTTGCGAATATTGTGATGGTGGTATGGTATGGAACCCTTCGTACGCCAGTCCAACTCACACATGACCGATTTTATTTGATAGCTTCACTCCTATCAAGTTATATTTCGCCAATGTCAAGTTATAGACACTTCCATGGACTTATTAGAGAAACTAGCGATTCGCCTTCGCTTCGCTTCGGTTTACGTGAGTTTTCTGTGAAACCCGTTCATAAAACAGTATTTATGATACTTAAAAACCTTCCTCTTGAATCACTCAATTTATTAAAAAAAAACACATCAAAATTCGTTGCCTAGTTTTAAAGATCTAAGCATACATAGGGACAGACAGACAGCGGGAAGCGACTTTGTTTTATACTATGTAGTGATTGTGTGGCGGTACGAAATTGGGATTGTTTATATTTTTACAATTACTTCAATTCGAAAACCATTTCGAGGAATAGGGTTTTAAAGCCGTTCTGCATTAATACGTTTTTGAAATATTTATCTATTTCGGATATTTCGACAAAAGTATATTTAACCTTTGTTTGACTTTCGTTTTCGGCTTGAAGCCCTCCTAGGGGTATCTTACGGGTTAGGCGAAAACAGTTTTGCATAGTATGTTTTAATACACTATTACAATAACTTTTTCTTATTGGATATCATTTAATTGTTGTAATTTATTAGAAAACGCCATCCCAAATTTAAAATACTCATGTCATCCATAAAATGTCTGCTAAATAAATAAAGATATTTACACAAAACTATTGGGTCAAATACATAAATTAATGAAATTGGTGTCTTAAAATTTCCTATTCATTCAAATTAGAAAGTAAAAACTGTGAGTTTTTTTTTTGGTCAATCCCAATTATCGGTGCATGAGTCAGCCTCGTCGTTGACTTTATAACGTTAACGTTATGTCAACAGCACAGTTGCGATATTACAGCAATGTGGGCTAAACCAGTATTGAGTACTTATTATGTAGGTCAATATTTCAAGCTGTTATTACTTGCTTTTGTTAAAACACCGCCGGGTCGAAAAAGCCAGATCAATCAAACGACTCACGCGATGAAAACGCCGCATCTCCCAGATCATCTGAAGAAATTGCTACTCTATACAAAGCGGTTTGAGGTCGACAGTTGAAGGCACTCTATGCGTGTATAGGGCCCGATCAATCAGGCTTGTGTAAGATACGTATCAGTCAATAGTGACAGAGAGCAACTTGGTTATATTTTAGTGGTAACTATTGTTATGAAATTGCAAAATATAAAGCCGCGTTCACATTTGTCTGACGTGTTGTGTTGTGATGTTCTGTCGTGATGTCTACTGTTCACAACTATCTGACGTATTAAGACGCATTTTTTATCAGTTCCGTCTTGGCTCTCGGATAGTTCACACATTTGCAATGTTTTTTCAGGAATCATCCGATTCAGATTCATATTTAAAAGAAGAATTAATTAATTTTAAAAATTATGGGCGCTGGTAACTCTTTTAATGACACAAAATAAGTTTCTGTCCAAAATTTCAATTAATGTCAACTGTACTTTTTTTGCACAGTCGTCATTTACTACTCAAGACGATTCTAACAAGGCCTAACACGACAGGATTATCATGTGTAATTTAGCAGTTCCTATGGCCACCCTGAGTCTCCATCATCAGACCAGCTCGATGGTACTATATTATTGTATTGTCATCAGAACTAAAGGCGCATGCAAATTTTCAGCTTCATCGGAAACCGGGAAGTGTCAAATTTTACTTGCAAGATTTGACCCTTACATACATACATACATTGCAAATTAAATAAAAGCTTTTAAAAAGAGAAGAAGACATTGGATTCATCCAGTAAATAGGCTCTGACGCGTCACGACACTGCACTGATGCGTGCACACTGGTCCGATGCGCTGTGTGGTGTCGCTGCACCCTCCCCCGCACCTCACCCGTTCTTACGCCGACCGGGTTCGCTTGATGCGACACAACACCAGCCATCACAACACACTGCGTCAGACAAGTGTGAACGCAGCCTTATTAAATGTATGAAACCGATATTTTTCACTTCTCATGCTCTTAAAATGTTACTTTAGTCTCTGCACATCGGAACTAAAACTCTTTATTAATCTCTAGGGACTAAAGTAATATTTTATTTATTTATTTTGAAAACTCCAAAACAGCCAATCACCACGGTGTTTGTGAACGGAGGATAATCGCCATTTTCAGTGGTTGTGTATGGACCATTTTTTGAGCATGGAAATAACCTCAAAATGACAACTGTGCAAAAATATAAAAAAGAACGATTTCATTTCGTGAAACACGATTAATGATTACGAATAATGAATCTATTTCATTACATTAAGGATAATTCATTTTATTATGCATGGTCCAATTAGTTATAAAATAATTTTCAAGTTTGAATCTGTTGGCTAAATATGTCACTTTATAAAAAAATACCGCGGAACAATTTTGTAAGAAACTTTGTTCTAATCCATATTGTAATTTTATACATGTCGAACGTCGTCGCATTCAAAGTGAAAAGTAGAGTGTTTAACGCGAGACTAAACAACCATAATGACGCTCGAACTATAGTCACCCGCGCTGCGCTTGGGTGGTTAAACATCTCGTGTCATTATGGCTGGTTTTAGTCCCTTGTTGAACAATCTACTATTATTTGTTTATATCCCGAATAACATAAGTGTTAGAAGTGTACGCCTTATTTCGACCTCAATATTGATTGCAGCCCGGGGAGCCACTCGCCATCTTCGCAGCATAAACTGTCCCGGGGCTGCGATAAAAATTCAAATAAAAATACAATTTCACTCCTTGTGCTTTTAATAATACATTATTGGCAAGGCCCGGAAAGAAGGGGATTGCCTGACGAGGCGGTTACTGAAATATGAGTCAGGTGATACCGTTTCTGTGGAGGCATATATACAGGGTGACTGCGGGGTCGTGTAGGAACAAAGTAAACTTAGACTCTCTACATCATTAGAAACATAACGCAGTAAATTTGAGAGCGTTAGGACAATAAGTTTGTTTTTTATTTAAATAAATAATAAACCCAACCTGTTTATTCAGGATCATATCATCATCGTACATCCAGTACTAAACGATGGATGTACGATGATGATATGATCCAGAATAAACAGATTGGGTTTATTATTATGAGATGAAATGATACAAATACGTATAAGTATTTAAAAAAAACAGGTCAAGTACGAGCTGGATGAGCGAAACGAGGGTTCCGTACCACCGCATTTATTCCGATTTGAATTCGATATAGGATCGAATCAATGCGAACTAAATTTACATACATACATACATTAAATCACGCCTGTTTCCTAGAGGGGTAGGCAGAGACCACTTCTTTCCACTTGCTACGATCTTGACAAATTTCTTTCGCTTCTTCCACATTCATACATCGAGTTATGCACGCACGTCGGTTTCGGGTACTTAAGATTCGGCCCTTTTCCAGTAACGAAACTAAAATAAAGTAAGAAATTTTAGTTAAAAAAACTTCGGAGTTTGTACTAGATAATAATTGATAGATAGCATATTCTATCAAACCGATTTTTTTTTTTGAAAATCGGTCCTTAATTGACGGAGAAATCGGTGAACATACAATTAAACAAAGCGGCCGAGTGCGAGTCGGACTCACGCATGTAGGGTTCCGTACCACTATACATCTAAATAAATGTATTTCTTTATTCTTTATTATATTGGAGTGGATTGAATGAAAGCTAAAATGCGGTTTACGATTTATAACGTATTAAAAAAAAACTAATTATTAGATCTCGTTCAAACCAATTTTCGGTGGAAGTTTGCATGGTAATGTACGTACATCATATATTATTTTTACATTTATCATTCCCTTATTTTAGAAGTTACGGGGGGGGGGGACACACATTTTTCCACTTTGGAAGCGTCTCTCACGCAAACTATTCAGTTTAGAAAAAAATTATATTAAAAACCTCAATATCATTTTTGAAGACCTATCCATAGATACCCCACACGTATGGGTTTGATCAAAAAAAAAAAATTGAGATTCAGTTCTAAGTATGGGGAACCCCAAAAATTTATTGTTTTTTTTCTATATTTGTATGAAAATCTTAAAGCGGTTCACCGAATACATCTACTTACAAAGTTTCCACAGTATAGCTCTTATAGTTACGGAAAAAAGTGGCTGTGACATACGGACGGACAGACGGACGGACGGACAGACATGACGAATCCATAAGGGTTCCGTTTTTTGCCATTCGGCTACGGAACCCTAAAAACACAGTGGAATGTCAAACCTCCTTCTTTTTTGAAGTCGGTTAAAAACCGGCGCTTTGCACAGTTGTTTGTGGCTCAAAAAAGAAAATGGACAGATGTTCCAAGATAATAGAAGCATTCATCTTGAAAATTGAAAGCCTTTGTCTTAGAAAATATAATTCAAGAACTAATCGACAATGTTTATCCTGAAATTAATAATATTAATCCTAAAACTGTACCTTTGTTCAAAGAGAGAGGTATTTTGTCACCAACTAATAATCAAGTAAGTGCAAATGTATCAATCTACATCCATATCATAACTTCAATATAATAAAGCAGCGAAAATTATTAATTACAATGTATAGTATTTTATTGCGTTGTAAGCAGCATGTGAGTAATGTTAGCTCGTAAGTTTTATATATTATCGTAACTTCTGTGGCATTGGTGAGAACGGACTGGGCCGGGTTAAGTTGTGGTAGAAGGTACCTACCGTACACATGAAAAGAGTTTTTTAGACTCGTACCTACCTATATTTTCTGATTTTCCACATTTTACTTGAACCCTGGTAGGTCTGTGTTCTTTTGCACTATTGCCTCGGACTTGTGCATAGACTTTGTTTTATATATTCTTAAATTCTAAATTATCTGGAGATTTATATCAACTAAATTCCTATACTTTAATTTTGTATCGATTGTGGCTATAAAATTGTTTGTATTTCCTTTTATGGTTCTTTAGGTCTTATTGTGCTCATACCCATCCTTTCTATAATTGTGATGTGACTGGTTGTAACCTGAATAAATAAATAAATAAATAAATAAATAATATGTTCAGAAGAGATAAGCAAAATGCTCTATACTATTAAGTAACCTGTATCTGTGGTTGTACTTTAATGTTAACGTATTACATGTCATTAAAGTATCGGTCATCTCTGTGGGTTGCATCTTAATGTTCACTTTAAAGTATCGGTGACCTATACTTTAAAAAGGCCATTAAGATACAGGTACATTAAAATACAGGGTAACGACAGATACAGGGTAGTGATTCTCTCAACAACGACGGTCGAACGGACGAACGAGGGAATGTCCAAGCGGTGAGTTTAAGTAGTCCCGTCAGTGCGAACAAAACATGCATTTTCAATTTAGCAGCATGGTTTCTGCAGATGGATCGAAAGTATGATGCTGGTTAGTTGAAAATGCACGAGCTAAAATGTGTTGTGTTCGCTCTGATGGGACTATTTAAACTCGCCGCTGCGATTCCGCTCGTTGGTCTGATCGTCCGTTGTTTTTGAGAGAAGAACACCCCAGATTTCTCACATAATATTATAGAAAACTTATGAAATTCGTGTGGATAAAGTTATGTATGCGACTGTACGCATAATTAGGCTGCACCAGTCACAAAAATAACTAGAATTCTATCGAAGATCAATGCACTGACAAAAACATGTCCCGTCCATTTCTCAACACAATTTCTCAATTCCTGCAACGTTTTGGATTGCCCCCATATGAATTAGTTTTGAATAAAGGGTGTCCTATTATTTTACTACGAAACCTTAATCCACCCAAATTGTACAATGGCACACGTTTGCAAGTAACATCTTTAAAACGTTCATAAACGTGCTCAGTACTGATCTGGTGATCGGCTGGAGAAGTAGTTTTAATTCCCCGGATTCTAGTCATATCAATAGAACCTTTCCAGTATAAACGACTGCATTTTCCCGAAAAATTATCGTTTTCAATGAAAATTCAAAAGTCACAAAACATTCAAAGTTGTGGGCCTGACTTAGACCTGAGCAATGAGTGTTGTTCCCATGAACAGCTGTATGTAGCCCTTTCGCGTGTCACTGCCAGGCAAAGTTTGTATGAATTGTGCTATGAAAAGTCAGCTGTAAACATTGTTTATTGAGAGACTGGCAGTAATGATTTAAATTGAATTTTAAATCTAACGGCATGAAAAACTCAATTCACCTAAAAGTGTCAGACGTCAGGACGTCTTTGAAAATTGTCGTAAAATAAAACCTGTACGCAAATGCAACTATCTATAAATCCTTGCACCATTTAAAAAGTATAATTATTCCAGATGAACTTGGGTTGTTTCAACTTACGTTAACCGAAGCGAAGCGAGGGCGGGTCGCTAGTAAAGTAATAATAACGCGTTTTCACAGCGTTCAGAGTTCGATTTTCCGATATTTTGACGAACAAATAGCCTTAACCCTGACATAACTCCTTGTGCTTATTACTAACGGGAGAGGATTGTATCTGTTTGGGCTATTGAGTTTGAGATATCACTTTTTGGCTTATGAGGGGAGAATTGAAGTTTGCGGTTGGTTGGCAATATTAATAATGGGCATAAAAAACTCTTTTACTTCGCACATACTTGGTTTAGGGTTCCGTAGTTAACGGAACCCTTACAAGTTATGCCATGTCCGCCTGTGTACTCATAGACTCTTGGTACTACACAGCTGTAATTTAGACAAAGGGGTTTGGGTAAAAGTCACACATTTTTAAGGTGAGCGGCCATTTGTAAAAGTGGTAAATTATGATAGATCCTATTAAATAAATATATATTGTTGCGTATTGTGTGCATCTTAAGTGCACCGGAGCCGAGATATTTGAATATACATATACTTAAATCTTAAATATCTCGGCTCCGATATTATTAACTAGGTACTAAAATTATTATACGTACATATTATACTAGCTGTTGCGCGCGACTCCGTACACGCAGAAAAATAAAACATAGCCTATGTCACTCAGGGTGAATGTAGCTTTCCAATGGTGAAAGAATTTTTGAAATCAGCGGCACAAAAATACAAAAATCATTCCTCGTTATAATATTAGTGTAGATCTAGGTGAATGAAGAGGTGTTCTACATAACTATGTAAAAATAAACCGTGAAAAATACTTTAGTACCTTGTCTGTTTAATGTCATGTTTAAAGTGCCATATATGAATTGTCACGACGATTTAACTGACAAGGTACTAAAGTGTACACATATTTATCAAGTGTGTAATGTTGTGTTGTATCCATTGTTGGAATTTGGAGCCGTTAAGGAAATATTGAACTCTAAAAGTGTCATTGCCAAAACTACTAGCGATAAAAATCTATATATCATACTAGCGACCCGCCCTCGCTTCGCTTCGGTTTATGTGAGTTTTCTGTAATACCCGTACATAAAACTAAGTTTATTATACATAAAAACCTTCCTCTTTAATCACTCTATCTATTAAAAAAAACCGCATAAAAATCCGTTGCGTAGTTTTAAAGATCTAAGCATACATAGGGACAGACAGCGGGAAGCGACTTTGTTTTATACTATGTAGTGATTACTAGCGACCCGCCCTCGCTTCGCTTCGGTTTAGATTTTTCATACTATAGGATTATCCCGCTAATTCCCGTTCCCGTGGGAATTTCGGGAATTCCTTTCTTAGTGCACCTCTACGGTACCTAAGCTACGTCCCTTCCAAATTTCAAGTGCCTACATTTAGCCGTTTAGGCTGTGCGTTGATATGTCAGTCAGTCAGTCAGTTTCTTCTTTTATATATTTAGATAATGAGGAAAGATTTGATTGATTGTTTGTTTGTTTGAATTGAGTAGGCTCATAAACTGATGGACCGATTTGAAAAATTCTTTCACCATTAGAATCCTACTTTATCCCTGATGAACTTATTTAACTTAACTTTATTTAACTGCGCATGCGGCGTCGCGGGCAACAGTTATCTTAAATAATAGTTTAAAAACCAACTAAAAATCATCTATGACAGCACCAAGTAACTTTTAAAACTGAGATCATACTTTTTTTTTGACAGTTTTTTTGCATATGTAGTAATGACTACGGAACCCTTCATTGAGCATGGTCCGACATGCTCTTGCCCGGTTTTAAACATCTGATAGGTACAGGGTGATTGCAAAATACAACCAAAAATAAATCTGTTCACAGAATTCATTAAAAACATTGATGTATGTTCAAGACAAGCGACCTTTCGTTCAAAGTTCTAAAGCTCTTTGCAATTCAGATCGGAGGCGAAACTTATTCCAAGTCCATTTCGTTAACTGCTTTGTTCCTTAAAGCTACTGCGAACGCTTAAAAGCTCGTGTAAGTAGTATAGTTAGAATTAGTTAGTTATAAATTTTAGGTACTGGTTATTTTGTAAAGTTTTTTTATAATTATAAATTCCAGGGTGTTGCTTCATTGGGTGTGTATGTACCTTTGTCTCTTTGTAACCTCCTGTAGACGAAATGGTTAGAAATGTTTCAAAATATGGGGTTTAGTTAGATGAAGTATTATTATCCTAGAAATGTTATAGACTTTACATTAAAAATTATCAAGTATAAACATAAATATGTTAATACGAAAATTTTATTTTTAAACTTTGTTAAATTTTATATTGCAAACATTAACATTATACATATGTCAACATAAAATATTAAAATTAAAATTAAAAAATATTTCGTTGTTATTTAAAACCACGTTATTGTTTTTTTTATTATTACGGATTCAACATGAAAAATAATATTATTGATTTTACGTCATTGTTTGTAAATTGGTTTTTAAATGGTATTCTTTGTTAACCTACGAGTACCAGTAGTCAAATAAAAATTGCAAATTTAATAAAATTTAACAAACTTTAAAAATCACCTTTTCGTATTTAAACGTTTATTTTTATGCACATAGGTTAACAAAAAAAGTTGTACCCGTGTTAATTTAGACACAAGGCAAGCTTAAAGCTCAAAGCATTGTCCTCCACCCAACCTGTATGCGCTTTCCTTTGTCTACTTGCAGCCGCCCCGACATAACCTCAAAACGGTATTCCGCTCAGATACAGTTTCTTTGTTTGAAAAATAGTAAATTCCGTGGATATTCGCTTACTACATAAAGTGTACGTGTAAAACTACTATAAAAAAGATGTTATAACGTAGTTAGTAAGCGACACGACGTTAATAAGTCAATTAAAATATCGGTTTTTCACATTTCGTATGCGCACTTTCTGTGATGAATAAAAATAATGCTGTAAAGTTTTAAAACACAACGTAAGACGGTCTCGTCTGCATTATTGTAAAACGCTATATTTTTATTAATTTTAATAATAATTAATAAATATGACATGTGATGCAAAAAAAAACTTCATTTAATTAACTCGCAGAATGGATAGCAAACAAAACAATTAACTTATATATTTTTTTAAACATTTTATATCCATTAAAAATAATTCTAATGCAATAACAAATTATATTGATATAATTAATTCGTGTCAAGGCAAACCGTATGATATTTTTCGCATAATTACACATAATCCTTTGACATAATTACTAAACGAGGCTCGGAATAGCGACGCATTCAGCCGTCGCTGCATAAGCAACATGGCTGAAAAGGACGCTTGGAACAAAAACGACACAACCAACAAAGGAACACCCTGTATCATTCACTTTTTACTTCCAAATGGTTTCCAGTAGGCTTATTACCTAGAGGAATTTGATTTTTTGTTGGTTTTGCCTTTTGTCTTTGTCTTTGTATCAAAAAGTGACTTACAACGTTTTGCTCCACCGCTCACAGAACAAAGGTTTATTTCACTTAAAAAAAAACACCACTTTTGACTAAAGACTAATCATAAAAATTAACACCAACCGAACCGGGTAACAATTGTAATATATTCAATAATCACTCGAAAAATAGGTTGATTATTTTTGTTGATTAAAAATGTAATCGTTTATTTTTGTTGATTATTTTTTTGCAATTGATTTTTTTATTGTTTTTTTTCGTTTGTTTTTCTCCCGACGTGAACGCACCGTAGGAGCGTCGGAGGCACACTGATTCCCTGCAGGAGGTTGTGTGCATTGATTAGGCGGAGCTCTGTGGATGTCGCCGTCCCGCCCTAACTCAGGGGCGGGCTGTCCCCCTCGCACGCGTGGCGCCGACGAAATTTGGCTTCGCAAAATGTTAGTAAATTTAATTACGAGTAGTTTTTTGATTGATTCCAAATGAATTGGGATGGTGGGAATATTTAAAAGTCCATATATTCTCGTTAGTTTTTACTTTTTTGTGATGGAAACTAAAAGTAATCTTAGCACGTGGATTTTTCTGCTTATTTATTGAAAGTAACCTTAAAAACTGTATATATTTGGATGATCGAAACATAAATAACACTTTGAGAGATTTATTTTAAGTATTTTGTATTTATGAATGAGCCAAAGGTATTTCTAACTCCCTAAGCAGCCATATTTGAGTTTAATCCCTTTGTCTGTCGAAACATAAATAAGGAGACTTAATACTTTCGATTGGTACGGGTGACGGCACCAATGATGGACACTTTTAGCTTACACGCACCAGTAATGGACACTTCACTCTTAATTCAAATTTCATACGGTCCTGAATTGATTGTCGCAAAACAAATGAATAACCCTCAATCAAGTTTAGTGTCCACTATTCATGCTTTGTCCATTACTGGTTCCATCATCTTAATTTGTCTATTATACAAGCATTTTTAAATAATTTCTTTAACTAAATTTTTTCAGCCTACCTTTTCGCCATAAATAATATTACTTTAACATAATTAAATTTGATATTAAATAAAAGGCAAACCTAACTCATTGACTTATATATCAACGCACAGCCCAAACTACTGTACCTAGAAACTCGAAATTTGGTACAAGAGTTCCTTTCATGATGTAAGTGAGCACTAAGAAAGTATTTTCCAAAAATCCACCCCCCACGGGAAGAAATAGGGGGAGTAGTGGGGAACTAGTTCTACGCGTACGAAGTCGCGCTCTAGTTTGATATAAAACATATAACCACAAACATATGATAAAAAACAATCGTAAAAAAACGTCTAAAAAGTAAAAAATAATAAGTATTGGCTCCATAAGTTTCATTATAGTATGTATTAATATTTTTATTCAAACGTCGAAACGTCGGGGGACCTTTACAGCTCAATATAAAACATGTCTAAAAACACTCCCAACTAATTCACCTTTCAAACAAAAGAAACAAAATCTAAATCGATTCATCACAGAAACATACACACACACACTCAGACTTATACGTCAAACTTATAACACCCCCCTTTTTTACGTCGGGGGTTAAAAATACTTTTATCGAATAAACAGCCCGTTGAAGATCGTCCCCTATTCGGATCTACTAGAGGTGTCAGTTCTCAAAGAGATATCGCTATAATATCTGGCTCATTATCTTTTGAATAATTACGCTCACTACCTTATTACGACAGATTTGACTTTATAATTTCTGTCTAACTTGGAGCAAAATGTAGCTATTCAAGACTATCAATATCGAAAGTGAAACGATCAGACGGGCCACCTGGCTATTCTACTTGGGTAACCATATTACCTTTGACGTGTTATGATATTGTTTGAACATCGGCTGCTATTACTGTCAAAATATTCATTTATTAAAAAGATACACTATAGTAGTTTATGCAATAGTTGTATAAGAGAGGTCAAAAAAAACGAGTGGCGTGAGTTACCTATCGTAAATGAAGACAACACGAGTGTTTTTTGACTAAGTTATACACCGTTGCATACAATACTTTTTCTACGAATAGGCTTAAATTCTCTGGATTATACTGCGGACATATTATGTATGCTCTTATATTAGTGTTCGTGACAAGAACCTGAATTCTTCATAGCAAAAATTAAACTGTCAGAGGCAATGTCCAAATTGTTTTATCGACAATTCCACTTATCGTTGTTACGGAGTATTATCGCATATCGACTTATACTATTATTCTGTAACATTTGACCTCTTTGGTAAGCAACCTGCATCTCCATATTACAATAAAGCGTGCCCACGTCACATATTTCATTTACGTTGATTGTGATAAGTAATTTCCGTGCCGTGTTAATAAAAAGGTTGGTTAATCCTAAAAGAAAAACGATTAACAAATGGATAACGAAAGATTCTTCTCTTAACAAAGAAAGATGTTAATGACTCATTAAGTGACATTTATTTATCGATAGGAGAAATACTGCGTGCATGACTCGATGTATGAATGTGGAAGAAGCGAAAGGAATTTGTCAAGATCGTAGCAAGTGGAAAGAAGTGGTCTCTGCCTACCCCTCTGGGAAACAGGCGTGATTTAATGTATGTATGTATGTATGTATGTATGTAGTCGATAAAACACTGGTCAAACCCTCTGACAGTTTGATTTTTGCTATGAAGTATTCCCGTCCTTGGTTCGTGGCTATATAAATGACAGATTAAAGTACAGGAGTAGGTAAACTAGCTAATTGTTCAAATTCGGAAAAAGGAATTGAAAATTTGACACATTTCCTTGAGATTCCTTCAAATTTTCGATTTCTTTTGAAATTTTAACAACTAGTTAGCTTAACAGATTCAGATTCAGATTCAGATTTTATTACTCAATATAACACAGTATAAATTACATTACATGTCAAATTATATGCAGTTACATTGAGATCGTCAGAAATAGAATTAAATTATAATAGTAAAAATAGTAAAAGTCAACACAAAAACAAAGTACATTACAAAATAGAATAAAATAGAATAACATAAAATAATAATAATTAAAAGTCAAACTAATTTACAAGTCAAGTTCCATATACTCATTTACCGAATAGAATGGGTTATCCAACAAAAGATTTAAAACTACTATTTTTAACTACTTATTTAATCGTATGGCAATCTGTGGAATAGGCGAATACATTATAGATTATTATTGATTATAAGTCAACATTCAGCGTTCTCAGCCAATTAGCTGCGTCTTGAGTAAGGTTGTAGATGTCTTCTATGGGTCCTGGATATGAATGTATTGGGCATCGCTGCATTATATGGTCCGTGGTTTGGGCCTTTTCGCCACAATCACACAGGTCCAAATCACGCCAACCCCATTTGTGCCGAAAGAAGTTACAGCGACCATGTCCTGACCTAAGCCTGTTTAACTTACACCAGAGCTTTTGAGGTAGATTGAAGCCTTTAGGTGTGGCTGTTGGGTCTGCGACTTGGGCAAAGCTTCCATTTGATTCTACGCTCCATTCATTTTCCCAGTAAGTATCAATATCGAAGTGGGAGAGACTTCAGGATGAGCTTAGCTACTGATCAAACAACACGACTTTAGTGCTGCTTCTAGAACCATCCATCGACAGCTACCGTTTTAGGCAAGGTCACTGCCAACTAGGCTAGGTAGAAGCCTTTTATCAATTTTGTCTTGGAAGCTATCGACAATACTCGATATCCGTCTTTGCCTAAAAAAGGACGATGGGCAAAAATGTCCCCACCCACCAACAGAGATGAAACATGTGCCAGTTTTTAGATCTTGGCAACATGATGTATATTTACTATGGGATTTTCTTGGGAAATCATAACCGTATCGTATGGAATTTGAAATTAACACATTCTTGCCTTGCTTGGGTCTTGAAAGATATTTTCATACAAAATTTCCCATCGATTATTTAGTCTTTTTTTAGATCCTAGCGAACATATGAACATGCATCCCGTGACTGTTAGAGGGTAAGGACGGGGCCCATACAAAATAGCCCATCTCCCTTTCACGTCAGTCGTTAGAAGCGTTGAACTGTAAAGACGATACGCGATAAGCGACTTTTACGCGGACGAAGTCGCGGGTAACAACATATTTAACCCGGGTATCTGTAAATAATAATAAAACAAGGTCAAGTGCGAGTTGGACTCGCACACCGAGGATTCCGTTTTTAAGATAATATGGTTGGAGAACGAAAAAATTTAAAAAAAAAATGTGTTTTGATATTTTTTTCAATAATATAAGGATATTTTTGTATTTTTTTCTCCATAAACGGAACAGAAAATAGACAAATCGACCGAAACCTTAATAAATTAAAATTGCCCTTCTCAAAATTAAAAATAATATCTTCCAGCCCGCACCATATGCTTATTAAAATATACAACCATCTACCAAATTCCATTAAAAATTTTGAAAAACCAACGTTGTTTGTTAAACAGTTAAAAGTATATCTTATCAATAAATGTTACTACAATTTAAATGATTTTTTTAACGATAAGTAATACCTATATAGTAGTATTGTTAGGCGATGGGCTTGCAACCTGTCACTAATACACTGGTAAACATCTTCGCCTAAGTGTGCAAAATGTGGTTACAGAATTATCAAAAAGTTTTTATAGTTGTTGGAAATTCTGTAGCTCTGCCTACCCCACTCTGGGAATAAAGGCGTGAGTTTATGTATGTAAATAATACCTATTGAATTAATATTTTGTCATCCCTAGTTGTAATTGATAAACTAATAATTATTGTAAACCTAAATGTGCAATACGTAAGATTTTATCTCAGAGCTGTTTAGAATTAAATTATTTATAATATTACCAAATAATAATATGTTATTGTGATGTTAAAATACCTAGTTAGCCCTCTAAAATTGCTGTGCCCTTGCAGGGTGTCACATGAATACCTATTTTGTTTGTAATGTGATATGCAATAAAGATTTTGAATTTGAATTTGAATTTAAACTTGAGAGATAACGTGAAGAACGGTAATTTTTCTGAATTATATTGGTTTGTTCTATCTTCCAGTTTTTATTATTATCTGGCAGCTGCTTTGCTATGTTATCTTAGTACAGAATTGATAAACTGACGTGCCACTCTAGTATTTTGTGTTTTTTTAGTCCTCCCCCAGATATCGAACCGGTGACCCGCCGCTTCGCAGGCGAACAAAGAACCCACCGCGCGACCTACATACGGCGAGCATTGCGCCACTCTCTCTTTAACGATATCGTTATCATATTGCTAACGTTCTAATTCAAAGGAAAATGGGCAGTTTTGTATGGACACTGGTCTAAAAACCAATAATGACAAGCCATATGCCATTTTAAAGGTTTTTTCATATTCCACAACTTTTTGTATGGCGGGAAATCTTAAATCACTGTGTGAAATATTAAAAAATCTGGAACATCGAGACGCCTACATAGACGACTTTAGCATAATTACTTTAAAAAACCGCTGTCTTTGCATGGGGATAACTTTTTCCACACAAAGATTTCGAACCACCTGCAATAGTAATAATTTTACAACTTAGAATTTGCTATTCGGGGACATCGTTTGTCCTTATTGGTCATTAGGCCAATTAGCCCACCCCCCTTTTCAAGATTCCTTACCCAAAGGGTTAAACGGGACCCTGTTACTAAGAGTCCGCTGACGGCTGTCCATCTGTCTGTCACCAGGCTGTATCCCATGAACCGTGATAGCTAGACAGTTGAAATTTTCACAGAAGATGTATATCTGTTGCCGCTATAACAACAAATACTAAATAAGTTTCTGTCAAAAATTTCCTTTTTGGGACAAGCTTTTATTGCCGACTGTACTTTTTTTTGGACAGTTGTCATATACTCGTCAAGACGATTTTAAAAAGCCCTAACATGATTTAATTTATGATAAACCCGTCGTGTTAGGGCTCGTTAGAAATGTCTTGACAAGTATCTGACGACTGTGTAAAAAAAAGTACAGTCGGCAATAAAAGTTTGACACAAAATGAAAATTTTGACAGTAACGTATTTACAAACAATTTTAAAAGCAATTTTAATTCAGTTAAATTTGACCCACTTCCCGGTTTCCGATGAAGCTGAAAATTTGCATACGCCTTTAGTTCTGTTGACAATACAATATTATAGTACCATCGAGCTGGTCTGATGATGGAGACTCAGGGTGGCCATAGGAACTCCGAAATTACACATGATATACCCGTCGTTAGGGTTTGTTAAAATCGCCTTATCAAGTAGATGACGACTGTGCAAAAAAAAGTACAGTCGGCAATAAAAGCTTGTCCTGAAAATGTAATTTTTGACTTAAGCTTATTTACTATGAGTTCGTTATAATATTGTAATCGGTCATGAGTATAAATGCTACGTCTTGGACGGTCTACGACGTAGCTTGCACCGTAGCGGCGGCGTAGCGCGGCGCCTGACTCAGCTGTTCAAAGATGGCCGTCATTGGTCGATACAGATTGTTTAGGTTTATCTGTGTGTATTTGTTATAAGTGCTTCTAAAGAATAGTATAGAGTATAGTATAACTTATTTTCAGACCTTACAATCCATAGTTTTATACAATAGAATAAAATAAAATCAATTTAAATTTAAACCAACCACCAAAACCAATTCACCATGATTACTCGATAATCATGTACTTTTAAAGATCAAGTGAGGTCTTTGCAATGATTTACACACTAGATCATTATTTTCATATTAAGTTTAAGAAGAAATTACTATTCATTATACGTTATTTTTAATAAAAACACGCTTGGTGAATATTTGAGGTTATGTGTCAAACAGTACTTTATATTATTAGTCTGTCTAAAATCTATCTGGCCTTCTATTACAGTTACAGTTGGGATGCTACGATACCGATGCCGATAATCGTAAACCGCAGGTTATCGTTATTTTTGACGATCATCCGTATCGTAATAGTAGTTTATGCAATAGTTGTATAAGAGAGGTCAAAAAATATGAGTGGCGTGTGTTACGATATGAGCCGAAGGCAAACATCGTAAAGGTAAGCGCCACGAGTGTTTTTAGGGTTCCGTAGTCAAACTAGGAACCCTTATAGTTTCGCCATGTCCGTCCGTCCGTCCGTCCGTCCCCAGTCTAGCTCAGAGACTCATAGTACGAGAAAGCTGTAATTTGGCATGAATATACATATTAGTCACGCCAACAAAGTGGTAAAATAAAATTTTGAAAAATATTTTTTTTTAATGCACCTCCCCTACACGTAACGTGGGGATGCCTTTTTTTTTTCTTGCCTACCCCATAGTGTGGGGTGTCGTTGGATAGGTCTTTCAAAAATATTGCGGGTTTATGGAAACAATTTTTCAATTAAGGGATCCGTTTATGAAATATTAAGCTTTAAAGCGCAATTTTTTGTTAGAGTCAAGGTTCCCCCCCCCCCCCTACAGCCAAAACTACAAATACTAAAAATCTGAAAAAAAATTTCAACGAAAGCGCATATAACGAATTTTAAAGGAAAACTATCACGGCTAAGTAGACAAGATTAGTTCCTGAGATACAGGCGACTAAAGTGTTTATACCTATCAAAATCGCCTATGATAACTTTGATAGAATAATTTGTTAACGGGGCGCGGGGGGAGTCTGTCCAAGTAACGAATCGAGCGACAGCCGCGCTCATAAGTGCGTAAAGCGCGAGCGCCTAGATGCTGTTCGGACGTGCCCCGGAATGCTACCTACAAGTTTGCGATTTGCGATCTGAAAGTTTACAAATAATCGATTAGATTATTGATTTGAGTCGAGTATCGTTTGGAAAACTTAAAATTCTATTTATTGGCCCTTGTTTTTTTTTCAATTTCTATTACCTAATTACTTTATAAAAGATTAAACTTTTATTGTAATTTAAAGTCGGTTTGAAGCAGTTTAGATACCTAACTACCTACATAGGTATACTGATCTCACACTTAAAAGCTTGGCTCTTGTTTGAGATATTATATACGAATTTATAAGAAAAAGAATCATTACTAACAATAAGTAGACTTAATTAGTTCCTGAGATACAGGCGACTAACGGGTTTATACCTACTAAAAATCATCTAAGACAGCGCCAAATAACTAAATAGAAAATTGGTTCATACATGTTGATTTTTGAGACAGTTTTTTGTGTTTGTCGTTACGGTTTCGGAACCCTACACTGAGCATGGTCCGACATGCTCTTGCCCGGTTTTTTTTGACTTAGTTATACACCGTTGCATACAATACTTTTTCTACGACTAGGTTTCAAATGAAATGCAAAACTAAGCGAAAAAACTTACAAACGAACGAACGAAGTAAAGAACAACAAACGAGCGGGAAACAAGAAAATGACAAAATATGTGTCTATGGTTTACTTTGTTTTTAAATTGACGGAATGGAAAATAGAATTATTTACAATTCCAAAACATTTTAATTTTACCAATCAGAATACTTCACCAAATTAAATCCACCAATCACAATACACATCGACTGTCAAACGGAACGATAGGTTCTTTTAGGTACGTGTTTCTCTTTAACTAATTTAAATCTTTTAAAAAAACTTTGTATTTCGTATCAACCAACCAGAATACAGCTAGGTATTTTAAAATCGACCAATCAGGTAACTGAAATCATTTCTCAAAACATTAGGTGATTTATAGTCCCTATTTCACAATCGTTAAAATATGATTAAATCGATTGTGCAATTTAACGCTAAGCTTTGGCAGCTGGGCGTATCGTTTTTCTCAAAAACGTACGAGTGCTGTTTTGGGGCATAGACAAGATAGACTTTTCTCTGGATTATTCTGCGGACATATTATGTATGTTCTTATATTAGTGTTCGTGACTATATAAATGACAGATTAAAGTACAGGAGTAGGAAAATGTCATTATAATTCGACGAGAAAACTGTAGGTTATTAAATACTAGCGTCTGAATTATAGTTTAAAGAGGTTCTAGAATGTCTAAAGAGGTCTCATTTAATTATCTTATTAACACGAGGTTTTAACGTAGCAAATTTGTTTCTAGTTTTCTCCAAAAAAACATAAGAGAACCTATGATGTTTCATACTTAAATTTACTCCGAGAACCGAGTATCCACATTTGGTCACGCGATAACCTCAGCCATATTAGGCCCGCTGATCTTTTGTCCTTGTCTATCCACATTATCTTCGCAGATTGTGTTAGCATTAGCCATTTAATATTAATTACAATTTCCATGATGGAGTCTGAAAGAGACTGTAAAGCAAAGTACATATTTATTTACATTCATTCAATTTTGTCGAGCAAATTTACTTTGTAAATGTACGAGAGTTTAATAAGAGTTATAAATGTAAGAACTGATTGAATATACAAGCATTTGGACGTGGACTTGCCCGGGTATTTTTCATTTGAAGTTCTATCGGAATAGTACATTGTTGCCTAGGCGCGGAAAGTAAGGGTTTTCCTGACGAGGTGGTGGTAAGCAGGCCGAGCAATAGCGAGGCCTGCTAAAATACGAGTCAGGAAATCCTCGTTTTCGCCGCGGCATACATAATGCTTTGCTCAAACATGTGAGGAAATAACAGAAATACATTTTTAAAATGCAATTAATTTAATTTAATTCACATTTAAAGTTATGTTGGTCATGTTTGGGCAATTTGTAAATAAAAACTTTATGGTTTTTCCAGGAGCCAGTTCAGGTTTTAATATAGGCGGTGTGGTACCTATTTCGTTGCTTTCGTCGCTTGAGCTTATTTTTTCTAGTAAGTATTACGCACAACAATAGTTTCACATTTGGTTTCACATATGCAGAATGAACGAATGTTACCGACTGTCAATTGTTTTTAAATACTAACCATAGACATTGGAATGCAAATGCAAAAAGAAACACACGCACTGTGCTAAAAAAGCGAGCAGTTACCTTGGCTGTTTGGAATTTTTGTCTTGGTCCTTTTGATTTTGTATGCAATTAACAGAATTTTAAGAAAAATATGAACATGGACGGAAAGTGTTTTCATATGGTTTTTATACTCCTAGGAGTAAAATGAGGCACTTTCCGTCCTTGTCTTTTAATCGGAAAACCGTTCTTTCCGAGCATGTTTGAGAAAATAGATTTTCTAAGCGGTAATTAAATAGAAAATAACACAACCCCTCCTTTCAGAGGTGGGGGGTTACGATGGCAGGCAGTTCAAGAGCTGTATTCTAGACGGTAAATGGGCATCGTCTCTGACTTGTAATGGTATTGCTAGGGTTCCGTACCAACATAGTAAAAAAGTAACCCTTTGGTGATACCTCGGTGTCTGTCTGTTTGTATGTCACAGACATTTTTCTCTGAAACTTTAGAAGTTATCAACTTGTGCTTTGGCATAGTTGTATAACTGCCTACATCTGTTTTTAGTAAAAACGATATAGAATTACTTTTCTAAATATTTGAAAAGGGGTCTAGAATAGAGGGTCAAAAATGAAAGTGATTTGATTAAAGCAAACGGGGTGTCCTACGAAAATGTACATTTTCAAGACTAGTTTTTTTTATAATTTTACGTGATGAACTTTTTTGTTTAAAGCCAAAACTAAAAAAAATATGATTGTTACCGGTTATTATCTTCGGAGTTTAACGACCAATAATCTAAAAAAAAACCTGATTTAAACATAATTATATTTTACACAAAAATTTAAATGAAGATGTCAAAGCTTTGAAAATATCTATTCAAATTTAAACTACTCAAAATGAACCTTATTGCAAACGAAATAAAGTTCACAACCAAATGAGTATGTTTTTTTTGTTACCAAGCATATTATCTTAAATACGGAACCCTCGGTGCGCGATCCCAATTCGCACTTGACCGGGTTTTTTATCAGGAGTTAAAATCTCTACACATTGGTAAGGAAAGTGAAGCGGAACGTTTCACCTCAACACAAACACACGTAATTCCGACTCTCGCTTGTTTATGAATGAAATATGTGTTATAACTCGACTCCAGATCCGAAGTTATTTGTAAACATAACCCCCTAACTCCCCCCTTAAGTCCCCCTAACCACCACGATACTTCTTGTTCCGATTTCATGAAATAAACAGAGTACGATGTCTATCTTACTCGTTAAAAACTATAATGACACTATCGTTCCACTTTTATCTGCTAGATATTCTGCCCTTCTACGGAGAAAAAGTGCATGTTCAGTCAAGGAATACATCATCAATACATCACAAAATCTGTACATTTTCTTTAATAATTAGTAACATAATAGTAGTTTATGTGACTGTACATAATAGAGGGCATTAAACACGAGTTTCATAATAACATCACACAGTTTTAATGCCTAATTATGTGCAGTCACATACACTACTTTACCTACTTACCCACTTATCATAAGCCTCCATACAACATAACAAATTTTAATCGGTAATGACAGTAATGAAAAGATTGAAAAGTTTTCCGGCAGCTGTAATAGTTTTTTTTTAATTCAGAGACAAACTAGAGTCGGCTCCAACTATCATATCGTTTGATATCATACTTACGTGCGACATTTGTCAAATTTGTACGCAAATTGACAATTAATTTCGAACTAAACGTCATCTCGACTTATATTACAATAGAAGTCAATCAAATCAAACATTTTTACAGATAAGAAATTTGTTCTAACAAAACAGTCTATTTTTATGGTGGTCATAATGTGCGGTTCATGAACGCATCATGGAGGTATAATGCTATTTGGATAGATAAACAGTTATTATACTATTCCCCCTATAAAAAGCTCATTTTAGTCACTAAAAACAGTTATTAAATGTACTGTTCCTTGTTTTGTTTTCTTTTGGTGTTCAATAAAGAGTATTTGTATTGTATTGTATTGTATTAAAAGTGCGTTTGAATTTAGAACACACCAATATATTTGACATTCAGCTTTACAACCTGCTTGCGCAAAAAAGACGCGATACAAACTCCTGTACAAATAACTCCTCGAGATTTGATTGGTAGACACTAACGACAAGGAGTTTAGCATTAAAAAAAATAATTGTATTATTTTCTGTAATTAGTAGGTAAATTGGCGCCATTTTGAATCTTTCTTTTTCTCGTAGTGATGGTATAAAGTATAGCATGCAACTCTTGAATAAAACGGATTAATATCAGGATTCTAACACTTGAATCACTCGCTACGCTCGTGAATCAATCATCATGAATCACTCCCTGCGGTCGTGATCCTTCCCCGTGAGTCATCTATGGCCCTCGCTTTAAATCAGCCCTAATTGCATAGTATACTATTTTTCGCTTTTCAAATCCTTTTCAACGGATAGAAACAAAAGGTACTTAATCAAAACAATGTACCTCCCGCTAATTAAACAACACGGAGCAGTCAAGCGTGAGTCGCGCCTGCGCACTGGGCCGTCTGCCATCTACTTACCTGTAATGCTGCATACAGTCGCGACACGGGAATGGTTAGCCACTTTACTTCATAATTTAGCCGGGTTATACTGGGCCTGTGTTCTACCGGGTAGAGCCATATTTATGGGGTCATGTTATCGTATTATCAACTTTATGATAGCTTTTATAAGTAAGGGTAATGGATAGTAATAACGGCTGAGTTAAAATAGTTATTTATGTAACTGGTTCATAATGACAGGCATTAATCAATTAAATAAATTCAAGAGTATGTTTTTATGAGACGAGCCGAAAGCGAGTTTCATAATAAGATCACACGAGTGTTTTAATGTCTAATTATGCCTACTTATAGTCGCATTTATAACTTTATCTATTATGCATATCATACGTTTTCTACGATTTGTTAGAAACATTTATCTGTCGTTGCCTGTATCTTAATGTACCTGTATCTTAATGTTCACAATAAAGTATCGGTGACCGATTTAGTTTTAGAACAAAAAACCGCTTTTGTTTCATGTTCTAGGTTCCGAGTCCTTGTCTTACAACATGCTTAAGTGGTCAAGTTATTGTATACAATATTTAGTTGCGCTGTTGGACACCGTGGTGTTCACGTAGCTCATTGTCTCCTACGTGTAACACGTTGCCGCTAGATGTCGCTAGGGCATGTGTATCGAAATTATTTTCATGACAGTACAAATGCAAAGGGCATTGCGTAACTTTGTATGTATAAGGAAAGTTGTTTTTTTTTCCAGTGGCCACGGATGATTTTGGACTCAGTTTTTTAGAGGACCTCTAAATACATATAGTATATATTTATGAACATTTAAATATCTCAGCTCCGATGCACTTAAGAGTATTACATTACATAACAAAACATGTTTATTTTGAATTATTCTGTCATAATTTACCACTTTTACTAATGGCCGTTCACCTTGAAAATGTATGACTTTTACAAATGACAACACTTTTACCCAAACCCCGTTTGACGTCAATTATTATGGATGAATCTAAAACCGCGTCAAATTAGAAGCAACAACAAGCCAAGTGTGTAGGTCCAACACAACTGTTGTGGTATGTTAAACGTATATGTATATGTTGAGCGTATGTGCGAATGGAACGTATTTAATAACTGGCAAACGAACAATGTCCCAACGCGTGACCGTACGGTCGGCAGAAAAACAAAATAGAAAAGTAACAAAAAAAAACAAGCGTGTCAGATTCGCGCATTAAAGGTTCCAGCTTAAAGCTGATCTGATGATGGACTTGGAAGGCGGAGACAGGATCTCCGCAATCCATAACGTAGACCTGTCGTGTTGGGACTCTTTAAAAGCAGACAGCAAAAGCGTGTCCCCAAAATATTTTTTTGACAGAAACTTAATATGTACCTATGTACAGTCACGAGATTAAAGGGGTTTGGGTAAAAGTGTTGTCATTTGGAAAAGTCATAGATTTTCAAGATGAGCGGCCATTAGTAAAAGTGGTATATTACGATAAAATTATTCAAAATAAACATGTTTTATGTAATGTAATACTCTTAAGAGCATCGGAGCCGAGATATTTAATATTCTTAACTAGGCATACTTTTTGTTCCAAAAAAAAACATCCTGGTCGCTGCAGAAAAAAATTACAATATTCTTCAAACTATTATTTTACCCAATGTCTTTTGGTACCCACCTTACGTCCAAAGTCAAACTGACATTCTACAACAATAAGGTTGAGTTTCTCTAAAGTTACAAACGACTTGACATCTCTAATGACATTGACGACTTCAAGCATATTTTTCTTGAAACGGGTCCCAAATTAACGGTCATGACCGTATGTATGTAACAGAAAATCAAATACAATATTTACAGAATTGCAATGTACAAAGGCGAACTAATCCCTTTAAGGGATCTCTTCCAGCTAACCTTTGGGCGATTGAGGAAAACAAAAACAAAAAAATAGATTGTGGTGTAATATATATATATATATCTATAGACTTGGATACTGACACAGAAAGATAGAGAAAGGTTGGAAGCGTTTGAGATGTGGTGTTGGCGAAGGATGGAAAAAATTAGCTGGACGGAAAAGAAAACCAACGAAGAGGTTTTGAAGATGGTGAACGAAGAAAGACACATTTTAAAAACTATAGAATGTAGAAGAGGAAAGATGATAGGACACTTGATACGGCATGATAGTTCCTTTTTGAACATTTTAGAGGGTAAAGTCGAAGGAAAAAGAGGAAGAGGAAGACCTAGGCTTACTTACTTCAACCAAATAAGACAGAAGGCCAATGTCGTGTCGTATCAGGAGGTGAAAAAGCTAGCACAGAGTAGAGAAAAGTGGCAATTACTTCACCAACAAGAGCCTAGCTCTTAAATTTAATGATGATGATATATTTAACAGTTATTTGTGTCTGTAGTAACAGCTTTGTAACGGGTCTCGAGCCAGGCGTGTCAGCGTCCTTTTTTGCCGTCGCTCCGTCCTGGCAGGAACGCGTGGCCATTCATCGTCGAAATTCGGCCGCCGCGGAGACCCTGGGCCGAGAAAGATATAGTAATAAGTTATATGTGCCCTACCAGAAGCTAAAAGTGTAGGGTCTAGAACGGGGGTCATATGAAAGGGCGTAAGCTGCACATTTCAAAACTATATTCTTCTATATTATTCAAGGGTTAGCTGGAAGAGATCCCTTAAAGGGATAAGTTCGCCTTTGCACATATTTTTATATTAATTGTATTGTTATGGTTTTTGTACAATATAGTGTTTACATACATACATATTTTTTTTTTATTTTTGTTTACTTTTTGATTTATAGCCAATAATTTACAAAAAATTACCGTCCTCTCCACTCCCCTAATCACCGAAGTTTTTGTTTTCGTAGCTATTTGAGTTTACCACTGGCCTCTCTCCTTGATCTCCATGAGTCCCTATTACGAGTTTCTTCCGGCCTGTTGTTGAGGAATTCGACGTTTATTATACAAAAAAATCTGAAAAAATTATAACGTACCTGTACCACGTGTTTAGTGTGAAAAATAAAATGAAATGCTCATTATTTCGGTTTTGAAATAACAAAAAAACATAGAAAATCGGTGTTTAAATTTAGGCTAGACGAGTCAAGATGGACTTTATTGCATCGAAAATAAAGTTCATAGCAAAATGAGTATTTTCTCTTGCGGTTAACAATCATATTATCTTATTATATTATCTCATAGTATACGGAACCATCAGTGCGCGAGTTTGACTCACACTTGACCGCTTTTTTATAAGTAAGTTTATCATTGTCTAGTACCCAATAGTACCCATAGCACAAGCAAGGTTCCCCAAATTATTTATAGTCACTATTTATTTATTTATTTAATATTTATTGCACAAAAATAAGTACAAATGGCGGACCTAATGCCTAAAGCCATTCTCTACCAGTCGACCAAATAACTAAACAGAAATTCTCTGCCCCGGGCCCACGTTGTCGACAAACAAACCAGAAAGACGATGAAATAATTGTATTTTCGCATAACATTTTTCCGTAACAAGAGGGATTATTTTGATGTAATTGTCAAAAACACGCGGCGGGTAATTGGAGATTTTTTTTGTACTGTTGCCCCGTGTGTGTGTGTGTGGGGGGGGGGGGGGGGTACTAATGCCAAATGAGTAACGCGTACGAATGGTTCTATTATTAGTTCCGTGCTGACATACAGGTGAACAGACGGACCACCAAGTCATTATAAACAGGTTCCATTTTCAAGGTTTCATTCATAATGAAAAAAACTCGCGCTCCGAGTTCCGTGTTTAATCACAGCTCTGGCACAATCTGTCATGACATACTGCATATCTATCTGGGGTGGTGCAGCTTAAAGTCGTTTAATAGACCTTGAACGAGCCCAGCGTGCTTTACTCAAGGTTATGTATTTTAAAATAAAAATATTTTTAAAATAAAACTGATCAATTGTATTTTACAACTATCAGAAAACTGTATGTCCTACTGCATAGCACTTTAAGAAAACATAAGTCCTTAACATATAATCCGAGGAATAAAATGAAAAGACTAATAGGTAACATAGCTAAGTCACCTATAAGTAGAACCTTATTTGCAAATTCTCAGTATAACATAAAATCCGATTATTTATATAATAAAAAAAATAAACTACATGATAAAATGGCTAAACTTTAAATCTTATGATGAAATCAACACCTTTATACGATAACAATTCCAGACACGCGCATTACACACACACACACACACACACCTGTTTAAGTTGAATCTATAAGAAAATTTCGTAAATTAGCAACTAACAAATGGTACTTAATTAAGGATATAAACCGGTTACTCTACAGAATATGGAATTCGCAAAAGATCATACTAGCAAAACATCATATACGCATAACATCATACTCGCAAAACATCATATACGCATAACATCATACTAGCAAAACACGATATTAGCAAAACATTATATTTACAAATAGTCGGGTTTTGTTATAAAATCATTAGGTTATGTTAGATTTATATCAGGCCCGGAGGGCCAAACTACCCAGAAATAGGAGCTCCGCCAGCGGAGCTCCGTTGACACTATCTAATTCATGTCTTAATAAAAGTTAAGTTTTGCTAATGTGATGTCTTGCTACTATGATGATTTGCGAATGTCATGTTTTGCGAATATGATGTTTTGCTTTTATGATATTTTTCAGAATATCATGTTTTGCGAATATGGTATCCAACGACGGAAGGATATGTGTACCTGTGTAAAGGGGTTTGGGTAAAAGTGTTGCCATTTGTAAAAGTCATACATTTTCAAGGTGAGCGGCCATTAGTAAAAATGGTAAATTATGATAGAATAATTCAAAATAAACATGTTTTGGTAAGTAATGTGCAGATTGAGTCCTTTTATTTGACGCTACATTTGCTATAATCAAACCACTATTTATTATTTAATATTTTTTTTACTAGAAACAGATGCGTGTAAGCAAGTTGTACACACAGCAACACATCTAGCTACTTATACACTTCAGAAATCTGAAATATTGCATGAAAGAGAGTCGCACTAGAATCGAATGTTGTTGACATAATACACATATACAGTGTGTAAATGGTATACGGACGTTCCTTTTAACTGTGGTTAGTATAACCCCTACTGAGCACATTTAGGCAGCTTTTGTTAAAATTAAATTAAAAAAAAAAACCAAACAAAATAATTTAACACGCAATGTATAACGAAAAATGCAATTAATTAAACATTACGTACTTACCTGACAGATGGACTTCGATGTACATTGCGGGTCAATAGTATGTTCAAAAATTAATAACGGTGTATACGTTAGCGTAATCAAAATAATTATTTCTGTTAATGATTAGTAGAGTCTTAATCTATGTCCAGTTTTAATAAACGCCCGTATACCATTTACACACTGTATACATCTCTTTCTTTTTCTCTCTGCTCCGTCTTTAATGGTTAGTTAGGTGTGATGTTGTGTGTACGTACAGTCACGAGATTAAATTTGGTACCCACCTTAGGTCGAAAGTCAATCTGACATCCTACAGCAATATCATTGAGTAAGTTACAAATGACTTGACATCTCTAATGACATTGACAACTTTAAGCATATTTTTCTTGAAATGGATCCCAAATTGACGCTCGTGACCGTACAACAATGCCAAATTTCAAGGTGACAGCATTTCTAGTTGCTTGGGAAACCTATTGTGACATACCATAAGGGTTCTCTTATAGGATCTTGTTATCCGTCCGTTTGTCCGTCCGTCTGTCCGTTTGTCTAACAAGACCCTTCATTTCGGGAACGCGTGGAGGTATCGAGATAAAATTAAAACCATATACTCAAGTGCACAATCCATTGAAGCTATGAATAAAACAAACTTCTAAGTTAAAGTCAAAAAATGTTAAGGTCAACCGGGGCAATTGCGACATGATTCTTTTGAATGCGTTTTTATTTAATTATTGCTCATTAAGTTATTAATAAATTACCTCGAAACTTTTGCCATACTATGGAAAAATTTATAACATTTTTTATTCACATTACTAAATATTAAAATTTGATTGATTTCCGAACAAAATTTTAAAATTTCTGAAAATCGAGAAATCATGACGAAATTTATGTCAGTGGGGTAAATGCGTTTTTGTTAATAACATCTCAATCAGATAGGTTAATATTAACGTTATTTAATTTTAATATGTTAAATGAGAAGTACCGATTTCTATCGTGTACTAGACATAAAAATATGGTATTTGGTTTGTCAATAACATCTCTTAAACTAAAGGCTGGGGAAATTGCGTTATTTTTATTGAATTTAAGAGTAACGCATTTACCCCGTTAAAGAATGCAGAGGTCGGCAACTTAGGGTAAGTTAAAGTCATAGTAGATACTTATATCAAAATATTTATAAACAAAAAATATAACTTCTTAATCAATATAAATTCATAAAAACCAACAATAAGGACGTTGTTTGATTGTGACGTCACAAGTCAGTAATCCCTATAAATTCCATAGTAACGGAGCGTTTTTGATGTTTCATAAAAAGAAACTGATTTGACTTTAGTCAAATACCATATTTATAACTTTATGTCTTTAGAATTCGTTTAAAAAACATATCATACAAAAAATGTTTACAACCACTGATTTCGGGGTAATAGCGTCACATCAGACGCAATAACCCCACTCTGTGGTACGCATTTACACCAAAAATAAAAAATAACCTTACTTTTTTCATTGTTAAATTCTGGCAAAAATAAACTATTTAAAAACAAAATAAACAATACAATGGATTGATCAATTTAAAAACTTAAGTAATACTCACCATTAAAACACATCGAAAGAGAAGGTGTTTTCGATGATTTTCTCGGATTTGGCAGACCCCCTGTCACATGTGCGAGACCCACAAAAAAGTGACAAAAATAAGATGGCGATATTCAACGAAAAATACGTAGATAGAGGCGACATCTATTGATTAGTTGTGGGCAATAGTACTAAACTACTCTATGACAGGGCAGCACCGCTTAAAACATTTCGTATTTCGTTCTATTCTTTGAAAGATGCATTTACCCCATTCACGCAATTGCCCCGGTTGACCTTATGTATTACTTCTGTAAGTATAGGACCCTTTAATTTTATTGAAGGTAAGAATCCAAAGCGCAGCGGGAGATTCAAAGACACGATGCAAATAACTTTTATCTCGTGTTGGACATGCAACTTTTCACCTCAGACGCGAGAACATAATAAAGGTAAAAAGTACAACACGGTAAATAAATCCACGTGTTTCTTTACCCCCCAGCCACCCACACATTTGTATTGACCTAGCTCTGTACTCGGCATTTTTTTAAATTAAAAAGTTACTTTGTCTCACGCTCGCAACAAAATCTTATTTTTCACGTCACTGCTCGAAACTGTGGCGAAAGATGGTCTGTTCTTGGTCCCCAAAAGAATCAATAGTTGTACATTGAATGAGCAAGCCTTCTATGAATTTAAACAGACCAACAATGTTAACATTGTTGGTCTGTCCCATTGAGCAAGTCGACCAATCACATCGGTCCGCTGATCACTGGTTCGTGTCACGGTCAGAGTTTAAAAAACGCCTTTGAATGACTGGCCACTAAAAACGGTATCGCTAAAAGAGATGTAAAAATTGACGGGAGAGCGTAGTTTTTTAGTGTGTTGTAAGTTTATTTTGATCACACTTGCTCGTAAATAGTGTCCTAACATGCTAGAAAAATCGACCGTAAATCCAAAATAATACCCGCGGGCCTTTTTTTACCATTACGTAACTAAAGTGCGTAGTGGCTTTTTTTTTAAATATTATACGTGGACTCAAACTATCACAATACGTCAGGACCCCAATTCTTGTGCCATTCGATATGAAGTTTCATTCGAGATGAAATGTCAGTTGAATACTATTTCCTAACAATCTCGCATAATAAACTCTTGATCTCATATGTCACTAGAATCGGACTCCGAACACGTTTGACATTATCTGTGGTAAGTCACAGACAATGATGTAGTCTGCCGCTAATAAGTTAAAAATATGATCTTTTGTCTGATTTTATTTTATTTCCTCGCAATTGTGATGAAAAACATTGTATGTTACACGGGTGGTAAAGGAAATACAAAGCTCGAGTCATTAAAGCCCTCAGCCTTCGGCTTCGGGCTTCTAACAGACTCTCGTTTGTAATTCTTTCTTTACCACCCTTAATACACAATGTACTATTTTGTACTCGTCGATTAAAATGTGTGTATTACGATTTCATAGAGAATACTGTAACGTCACTCTTTTCATCGTTGAATAGTCTAGATGTTACTTCCGAAACAACCGAAATAACTATTTCAATACGCTCTAGACAACCGAAATAACTATTTCGATACGCTCTAGACAACCGAAATAACTATTTCGATACGCTCTAGACAACCGAAAAAAATTTGAAAATAGAACTTCGGATTTCCATATATGTGTCCTTGTTTAAGGAGCCTCGATCCGATACAAAATTGCCAATCTGTGTCGTTTCGGAACGTAGCAGCGTCACATCATCTGTCAAAAATCTACTTTTAGTTTTCTTATATACTCGTATTAATGACTTACATTATTAATTTTAATGAACTCGTACAAAAAGTATTGTTCACAATAGTGTCATAATTAAGCTTTTTAGTCGAGTACCGTGTTTAGGCCACGAAGCTTGCATTTGTATTGACCTAGCTCTGTACTCGGCATTTTTTTAAATTAAAAAGTTACTTTGTCTCACGCTCGCAACAAAATCTTATTTTTCACGCCACTGCTCGAAACTGTGGCGAAAGATGGTCTGTTCTTGGTCCCCAAAAGAATCAATAGTTGTACATTGAATGAGCAAGCCTTCTATGAATTTAAACAGACCAACAATGTTAACATTGTTGGTCTGTCCCATTGAGCAAGTCGACCAATCACATCGGTCCGCTGATCACTGGTTCGTGTCACGGTCAGAGTTTAAAAAACGCCTTTGAATGACTGGCCACTAAAAACGGTATCGCTAAAAGAGATGTAAAAATTGACGGGAGAGCGTAGTTTTTTAGTGTGTTGTAAGTTTATTTTGATCACACTTGCTCGTAAATAGTGTCCTAACATGCTAGAAAAATCGACCGTAAATCCAAAATAATACCCGCGGGCCTTTTTTTACCATTACGTAACTAAAGTGCGTAGTGGCTTTTTTTTTAAATATTATACGTGGACTCAAACTATCACAATACGTCAGGACCCCAATTCTTGTGCCATTCGATATGAAGTTTCATTCGAGATGAAATGTCAGTTGAATACTATTTCCTAACAATCTCGCATAATAAACTATTGATCTCATATGTCACTAGAATCGGACTCCGAACACGTTTGACATTATCTGTGGTAAGTCACAGACAATGATGTAGTCTGCCGCTAATAAGTTAAAAATATGATCTTTTGTCTGATTTTATTTTATTTCCTCGCAATTGTGATGAAAAACATTGTATGTTACACGGGTGGTAAAGGAAATACAAAGCTCGAGTCATTAAAGCCCTCAGCCTTCGGCTTCGGGCTTCTAACAGACTCTCGTTTGTAATTCTTTCTTTACCACCCTTAATACACAATGTACTATTTTGTACTCGTCGATTAAAATGTGTGTATTACGATTTCATAGAGAATACTGTAACGTCACTCTTTTCATCGTTGAATAGTCTAGATGTTACTTCCGAAGCAACCGAAATAACTATTTCAATACGCTCTAGACAACCGAAATAACTATTTCGATACGCTCTAGACAACCGAAATAACTATTTCGATACGCTCTAGACAACCGAAAAAAATTTGAAAATAGAACTTCGGATTTCCATATATGTGTCCTTGTTTAAGGAGCCTCGATCCGATACAAAATTGCCAATCTGTGTCGTTTCGGAACGTAGCAGCGTCGCATCATCTGTCAAAAATCTACTTTTAGTTTTCTTATATACTCGTATTAATGACTTACATTATTAATTTTAATGAACTCGTACAAAAAGTATTGTTCACAATAGTGTCATAATTAAGCTTTTTAATCTCGTACCTTACTTAGGCCACTCAGCAAGCTTCGTGGCCTAAACACGGTACTCGACTAAAAAGCTCTCTATTATAACACGATTACGAAAAATACTAATTTAAGAATTTATTTTTATTTCCTCGCAGTAGTCGTGAAAAGCACTGTGTTAAGCCTCGGCCGAAAGTGCAATAGATGGACTCGTAATCCAACTAACTCGTCCATCTATTGCTTACTTTCTAACCTCTACAACAACGTACTATTACCCACTATCTTTAAACACCAAAGCCTGCCTTTTTGAGGCGCCTAGGTCAAATAGTACATTACTGCAAAGACCAGCAATGATGCGTTCCTATACTGAAAAACGGTGGATAGAATTGTGACGTCAAGTTGAAATTTAGGAAATAAATATTTTATGAGAACGGTGGTTTTCATACATTTAATTTTGCGGATTACTTAGTAACGTCAAATGCAAACCAAACCAAATTCTGTCAGGACTATTGGACACTTCTAAGCTATATCATACATATTTTAATTACTTAAAAATAGTTACTTTCATAAAACTCTGCATAATTGAAACACTTAAACTCGCAGCACATGAGTAAAGTTCAGTTCACACTTTAATTTTAAACATTGAGTAAGAAATTGAACCATACTCTTTGTATCTAAAACCTTTGTAACATAGTGTATTAATAAAATTTAAAAATAATTTTGAAGTAAAAATTGAAATGAATAAATTCCGTATCAAATCCAATTTCATAGGTAACCCAATATGACAACTCTATGGACAGTTTTGAATATAGGAGCGCACCATAAGTGAGCCTTTCTGAACGAGTATGAGGTAAACCAAACGATAAACAGATGTTTTAGAGCATTAATCCTGGCAACACTGGCCTCGTTCGTGACAAACTCTTTTAATAAAGGACTAAGTTCTAGTATCAAACTGTCATCCTTTGTACAGTTGAATGTATTTTACAAGCTTTTATTTAACTTGCAATGTATGTAAGTATGTATGTATATGTATAGGTATGTATGTATGTAAGGGTCAAATTTTGCAAGATAAATATGACCCACGTCCCGGTCTCCGATGAAACTGAAAACTTGCATACGCCTGTAGTCTGATGACAATACAATAATATAGTACCATCGAGCTGGTCTGATGATGGAGACTCAAGGCCATAGGAACTCCTAAATTACACATTACCAACACGTCGTGTTAGGGCTTGTCAGAATCATCCTGACAAGTAAATGATGTGCAAAAAAAATACACATACATACCTACATTAAATCACGCCTGTTTCCCAAAGGGGTAGGCAGAGACCACTTCTTTCTATTTGCTACGATCTTGACAAATTTCTTTCGCTTCTTCCACATTCATACATCGAGTCGGTTTCGGGTACTTAAGATTCGGCCCATTTCCAGTATTTCTCCGATTTGACTCGAAAAAGTACGCCTAGGGCGTCCCCTTCCGACCCGTCCACTCACTTTCGATACAAAAATACAAACGGCAACAAAAGCTTGTCCCAAAAATTAACTTTTTGTCAGAAAACTTATAAACTTGTAGAATAGTTTAGTTTATTAAAAGACAAGTTATTTTAACATTTGGCTTTGTTAATAACGCAATATAAACTTTCGGACGAGACCCGTTTTATCAAAATTTGACTTTTACTTCATATTATTTCCGTAAAGTTCTCTCAAGAGTTAAGTTTACCATGTACCCAGCTCCAGCTCTCCCGAAAAAGGAAGTAATAGGGTATGAGCTCCATGTGCGCATACTCCCTTTTTACCCTGGCTACAGCCCCCCCCCCCCTGAAACAGGGCCGAAGCTGACCCACCCGTGTTTGTTCCGAGTTGCTAAGTAAGTTATATGTACGCCATGAATTTTGCACTGCGGCTGGGGGGGCGCGTGGCCCAAAGGGGGGAGGGGAGCGTCTAACAATGCTTTTAGCTATGGTTTTTTGACATCATAATAGCCTTCGTTATGTAACAAAAGAAGCTTTTAAAACACCGGTTATGTGCGAGTCGGGTTCACGCACTGAGGGTTCCGTACCGCACAAAAAGTATTATTATATTCTGATTGGAATTTCGATTTCGAACCGCGACCCCAACTCATGCTTTACCATTTTTAGGGTTCCGTACCCAAAGGGCTAAAACGGAACCCTATTATTAAGACTCCTCTGTCCGTCCGTCCGTCTATCTGTCTGTCAACCGGCTGTATCTCATGAACCGTGATAGCTAGACAGTTTAAATTTTCACAGATAATGTATATTTGTTGCCGCTATAACAACAACAAATGCTTAAATTAAATGCAAAAATGCATAAATAGATCTGATTTTATTCATGAAAGAAGACAAAAACTCCGATACTGCTGAGCATAAAAGTAAAAAAAAAACGTAGTTCATTGTTTGTAGATTACAGGAAAAACCTATAAGAATTGGATCAAAAAATATAAAAAAAACACGCATGTAGAATACGGAACCCTCTCCCCGCGAGTTCAACACGCACTAGGCCGTTTTTTTTTACAATATGGCGTCTGGTTGCCGCCACACGAGTTTAGTGACACACAAGATCAAGACAAGTTTAGTTTCTACAGACAATTATAGGCTGATAAACACCTATAACCTCTTTCGGCAGTCAGATAATAGTGGTTTATGAAACTGTTGCATAATGAGGGGTATTAAAACACGAATGTTTTAATACCTACTTATGTGCAGTTTCATACACTACTTAATCTACTCTCATACATTACAACAAAACGTATTCAATGAACGGCGCCAAAACCGAGCACATCACCGCGCATGCGTTAAAGCGGGCGCTGTCACAGACAAGTACAAATTGGAATGAAAACTTTTTGTAATGCTGTAAAATGACGCAAACCACATGTGCGTTCTGTTATTAAAAAGTTATTGATATGGAATCTCGTTGGTGAAATTAACTTTTTGGATTAACTTGTATCGTAACGGTAAATAATTAAAAAAAAAAAGGTATTGTGTTTATAAAGTATGCCAATATAAATTCGTTTTGAAGTTTATAATTCGAACTTTACGATATGAGAGTAGATAAAAAATATGTTTCTACAGAAATTTTAAATAGTAGTAAGATCTGTCGCAGCGTCCCCCCGCTTGCCTCTCCTTCCCGACGCCCGACCGCGCTCGTGTGGGTAGCTCGCTGATTTCCCCGCGGAGCGCCCGCGGCGCCAGGGGGCGCCCCCGTCGCCACCTGTGGAGCCGTTAAAAACCACCACATTCAAATTTAGAAGAATTTCACTCAAAGCCGTTACTAACCGATATTGAGATGCTAGACTTAGGCCCCGTTGTTTAATCAGTAGTTAAACTAACTAATTGTTAAAATTCGAAAAAGGAATTGAAAATTTGACACATTTCCTTGAGATTCTTTCAAATTTTCGATTCCGTTTTCAAATTATAACAATTAGTTAGTTTAATTACTGATCAAACAACAGGCCTTAAAACGGGGTTACCTTTTGTTGGCAACACCTGGTGTGCGCCATCAGCAACGGTGAAGATGATAGCTCCTAATTATATTGCTAATTTGGTGTCATAAACTGTTTAATTGTTTTAGAGGCTTGTTATTGGTATATTTAGAGTAAAGTTATCACTTTGCATGGGCGAAAACACTTTTAATTCCGGTATTGTAATATCGAACCAAACGTAGCATTTCTAAGTTTTCTGTGGAATTGCCTGGTATAGTTTCAAGCTCCAACACATAGATGGCATCACCTTCTATGCATTACATGAAGGTCATGCAGTATCGGACAATTTTCAGTATCTGAATTGAAAGTTGGTATTAAATACGACGCGCTGGCCTAGTGGGTAGTGACCCTGCCTACGAAGCTAGCGGTCCTGGGTTCGAATCCCGGTAAGGGTAGATATTTGTGTGATGAGCGCGAATATTTGTTCCTGAGTCATAGATGTTTTTTAATGTATTTAAGTACATATTTCTCTATATAAGTATTTATATCGTTGTCTAGTACCCATAGTACAAACCTAGAGCTTAGTTTGGGACTAGCTCAATTGGTGTGAGATTTTCCCTTTATATTTATATTTATTTATTTATGTTGAACAGAAACTGTGTTTTTCTAATAGATCCCCAATTCCAATACTGGTATCGGAATTCCGATATAGAGCCACAATACCGAATTTCAATTCCGATATTGGAAATAGTTATTGTATGTCCTGCGTAATTCCGAGATTCCGATATTGAGATTCAATACCGACTTTCAATTCCGATACTGGTATCGGAATTCCGATATAGAGCCACAATACCGAATTACAATTCCGATATTGGAAATATTAATGTATATCCTGCGTAAATCCGAGATTCCGATATTGAGATTCAATACCGACTTTTAATTCCGATACTGGTATCGGAATTCCGATATAGAGCCACAATACCGAATTTCAATTCCGATATTGGAAATATTATTGTATGTCCTGCGTAATTCCGAGATTCCGATGTTGAGATTCGATACCGACTTTAAATTCCGATACTGGAAATCGTCCGATACTGCATGCCCTACTACCAACTAGGCCAACGAGTGCATGACGACGAAGACAAAGTCGCGGGCTAAAGCTGGTATCTACACGTATGATGGGATAAGTTAAGTGGTGTAAAGTGGCCATTAGGCAGTAGTACGGCTGCGGGTAGTTCGCCGGAAGTGGAGTAATTGCGCATCAAATATTAACCTTCCGGTGCGCGGTTGGTAGTGGGGCCGGTGGCACCGGTGAGAGGCTGAGAGATATCGGGGAATGGGTTTTTTCTCAAACATGCTCGGAAAGAACGGTTTTCCGATGGAAACACAAGGACGGAAAGTGCCTCATTTTACTCCTAGGAGTAAAAAAATCGTATGAAAACACTTTCCGTCCATGTCCATATTGTTTATTAAAAGTGCTCTCTATTGCATACAAAATCGAAAGGAACGTGAAAAAAATCCCGCACACCCGAGTTGTGGGTGCAGTGTGGGCCCGCGGCGGCGCCTTGTGCGTGAAACTATCTTCGCTAATACTCGGTATGAGATGAGATGTTTGTTTGAAACAAACATTCTCTCAGAATTTTTCATAGGTTTTTAAAAATACGTATAATTATGTATTTGTATCATTTCCTCGCATTGTTTGAGAAAAGCATTATATTTGCCTCGGCGGAAACGAGGATTTCCTGACTCGTATTTTAGCAGGCCTCGCTATTGCTCGGCCTACTAACCACCTCGTCAGGAAATCCCTTACTTTCCGCGCCTAGGTAATAATGTACTATTTCATATTCGGAAAGGGGACTTTTCGGAGGATCTAGGAGGGATCAAAGTAGCACTTTTCTGTTCAAGGATATTTTTTTGCCAGTATAAATCGCAATGAAATATGAATATGGGGTGGCGGTCTGATCGCATAACAACTATTGTCATAATATCGATTGTCATAACACTTTACGCATAAAGTTGATGCTCATAATTTTTTTTGGCATAAATTATACTAGGCATAATTGTTCCCTGTCATAATTATACGGAGTCATAATTGGTTTAACCATAATGTAGAATGTCATACATTTATTTAGTCATAATATGATAAAACCGACTCAGATCGCGGATAGGTTAGGGTTATTTTTTTTTATAAAAGAGCGGAAAAGCTTGTTATTAAATGAATATTACGTCATTACGTATAAAGTATGGTTAAATAATTATATGCGCATCAAATTTATGCGCGTTACACAATATGTTCTTAAACATTATGATTAAAAACTTTATGCGCATAAATGTATGACAATTTACAGTTATGCGCAATGATGAGTATGACGAATCCTTGTATGCCCATCAAAAATATGACTTTAAACTTTATGCAACCCGACCCCTACCCATGAATATGGTATGCACATAATCGAGTAACTTTTTTTCCAGCACTTTTAGAAAGTAGAGATCTTTTATTTTCCTCATAGGTGATGTGAAAAGCAGTATGTGTCACACGGTAGCACAATTATTTCCACCTTGGGCGTTAACACTAGAATCCCTCACTATTCTCAGGATTCTGTTGTAGAATTTTTCGCTTCGTTCAGGATTCAATGTACGCTCTCGCCGTAAATATGTCATTTTGCTCCCTTGTGACACAGTCTACTATATTTGGAACGAAATTTTATCGACAAGTGGTTATTAACCTGTGGATCACAAAATTTTACGGTTAAACATGTTTCATATTTTTATAATTTGTTATTATAGCGTCAATGCAAAATACACTCTCTATAAAAAAAATGTAGTCTGCCAGTAACAGTTAATGAAGTGCAATTCGCTGACAGACAGACAGACGAACAGATAGTAGGCTTAGTTATTTGGTACCCTTTGGCAACCGGAGCTTAAAAAGCAAGGGTGTAGGGCTTACCTATAGTCCATACCAATTGACTTGTCTTATTTAGACACTTTTATAACCTCAAAATGCTTCCTTTTCGCCTAAAATAACCAAAGCTGTCTTAAAACTGTCGTAGCTTCGTCAGAAACCGGGAAGTGGGTCAAATTTAACTTGCAAGATTGCAAGTTAAATAAAACCTCGTAAAAAATATACGGGTAGACTTGCGAAACTCCTCCTTTTTTAAAGTCGGTTAAAAATTAGTAAACGTAAATAAGGATTCAACAAAGGTAATATTGATAGGAGATGCCAATCCATAGTTAAGCAATGCAACAGCCAGTTATCGCGTTAAGCTCCGGTTAGCGTGCCACCGGGCCTCCGTTAATACGTCCATAATCCGTATTTGACATGGCGGCCTCGTGTTCGCTGCCCAGGACTCCCTATTACCTCAAAATCCTATAGAAACTACACAAATCGGCACTCAGTGTGCACTCAGTATATGTGCATCCACACCAAAAGCGATCTTATATCAACTGACGGTTGCGACGTTTTTGACATTATTACCAAAATAATGACGTGTAAATGATAATTTGAACGTCGTAAACGCCAGATACAGGAAGTTTTCTGTTTGTGTGATTGATTTGTCGGATATTGTGATGGCGGAGAGCTTTATAATATTAATGGTGTTTACACATCACTTACACTACAATAATAACATTTATAATTAAGTACTTATTAAAAATTAAGTGCGAGTCGGACTTGCGCACTGAAGGTTCCGAAATTAGGATAACATGCTTGGTAACCGCAAAAAAAAATCATTTTGGTTTGAACTTTATTTTTAATGAAATAAGGTCCATTTTGACTAGCCTAACATTTTTGTTATGTGTCAAAAACTGTACATAATGAACGCTTTGTTCTCTTATTCCCATAAAATATAAGTAATTATCCATACCGTAACACTACACAACTATCCTAGTCCTGGGGCGGATTGCATAATAAAGTACAAGCTAATAGTATTAGTGATTTTGTATGCATTTTCACTAATAGTATGGGCTCGTACTTTATTATGCAATAGGCCCCTGGCCTCCAATAATAGTCCAATTTTACTTATCACATTATTCTAAACATAATAATTATGATAGCTTTAGCTGTAGCTTGAGTTTAGATCAATCGATTTTAGGCTAAACAGTAGGACATATACCTACCCAGCAATAATAGCCGTAAGGTATCATACTTTAGATTAATGTAATGAAGGAAATTGGACTATTGTTACAGGCTAGGGCTATAGGTAGTTGTAAAGTTTTACGGTACGTCAGGTATTTTTTAGGGTTCCGTAGCCGAATGGCAAAAAACGGAACCCTTATGTATTCGTCATGTCTGTCCGTCCGTCCGTCCGTCCGTCTGTCCGTCCGTATGTCACAGCCACTTTTTTCCGTAACTATAAGAGCTATACTGTGGAAACTTTGTAAGTAGATGTATTCGGTGAACCGCTTTAAGATTTTCATACAAAAATAGAAAAAAAACAATAAATTTTTGGGGTTCCCCATACTTAGAACTGAAACTCAAATATTTTTTTTTGATCAAACCCATGCGTGTGGAGTATCTATGGATAGGTCTTCAAAAATGATATTGAGGTTTCTAATATAATTTTTTTCTAAACTGAATAATTTGCGCGAGAGACGCTTCCAAAGTGGAAAAATGTGTGCCCCCCCCCCCCCCGTAACTTCTAAAATAAGGGAATCATAAATGTAAAAATAATATAATATGATGTACATTACCATGCAAATTTCCACCGAAAATTGGTTTGAACGAGATCTAATAATTAGTTTTTTTTTAATACGTTATATAGTATAGTGGTACGGAACCCTACGTGCGCGAGTCCGACTCGCACTTGGCCGCTTTTTTATTTTTTTTACCAATAAGCTCCAGAGGTAAGGCAGGGGAGGGGAGAACTGTAATTTTTTGGCTATACTTAAGCCTATAAGTAAATCAAAAAGTACATCACAAAAAACTAAAAAATATATAATTTTGAAATGTGCAGATTAAGACCTTTCATTATGACACCGTATTTGCTATTATCAAACCACTTTCGTTTTTCAACCAAACATTCTAGACCTTTTTTTTTTTTTACGAAACAGATGCGGCCAAGCAAGTTGAACAACTACCTATGCCAAATTTCAAGTTGATAGCATTTGTATGCGTTGAGAAAACCACCTGTGACATACAGACAGACAGACATACGACAAAGTCTCACCATAAGAGTTCCTATTTGACCATTTTGGGACTGAACCTTAATTTGACAGATACCTATAACAAAGACCCGACCTGTAAAAGAGCCCTCATGTGGCCTATTTACTGAATAAATATTTTGAACTTTAAATTTTGCATCAAGCTTTGACCAAGGCTTGTCAAAACCCTTTGTAGAATACAAATGCTGATCAAGTACATCAATATTTTTTTTGCGTTTTTTTTGGAGTGGTGCGAGGAATTCGGGTGGCATTTGAGGAGTTCCCTCAATTCCTCGAGGATCATCTAAAAAAACTAATTTTTAAAATTGGTCCACAATTGACAGAGAAAGTTTAGTTTAGTGTAGTTATTTAGTCAACAATTAAATAACGTAGTGTTTAAAACAGATATAACGATTTCTTCCAATAAGATATAACAACAACACAACCCGGGTTAGAATAGTGCCACTCCATATCTTCCCGTGGATGTCGTAAGAGACGGCTGAGGGAATAAAGGCGTATAGTACTGTTAGGCGATGGGTTCGCAACCTGTCACTAATACACTGGTAAACATCTTAGCCTAAAAGTGCAAAATGAGGTTACAGTATTACGAGTATTAACAAGTTTTTAGAGTTCTTGGTATTTCTGTAGCTCTGCCTACCTCACTCTGGGAATAAAGGCGTGAATATGTATGTGTGTGTATGTACAACACAATACAACAACAACAAAGATAAAAAAGCATACTCACATTCTTGCGGCGTTTCTTCTCAGCAGTGGTCTCTTGCGAAGCGCTGGTAGATTGTTGACGTGTAAGTGTCCGTGCGGCCTACTTACTGAATAAACATGTATCTTTTTTATCTTATCTTTTACATACAACCAAACGTAGAAGTCCTTTTTTGAATTCAGTCAAAAATTACTCTCCACCTCGAGAAGTCGAAAAATAATTCTGTCATTTCGTTTGTTCCAGGTTGATTATTATTCAATTACCGGTTTAACAGCGGCCTTAATTGTTATTTCGCGGCGCCCGCGGCGCTGACGTGTTTTTAACAGAGTACAGTCGGCACCGAATTAACAAGGACACGCCGGATAATAAATAATAAATAAAAAATAAAATGGGCTTGCAACCTGTCACTAATACACTGGTAAAGATCGCAGCCTAAGTGTGCAAAATGTGGTTACAGAATTATCAACAAGCTTTTAGAGTGGTTGGTAATTCTGTAGCTCTGCCTACCCCACTCTGGGAATAAAGGCGTGAGTTTATGTATGTATGTATGTATAAATAAATATAAGAGGACAATCTCACACCAATTGACCTAGTATCCAAACTAAGCTCAAGGCTTGTACTATGGGTAGAGAAATAGAGAAATATATACTTAAATATATTAGAAAACATCCATGACTCAGGAACAAATATTCGCGCTCATCGCACAAATATCTGCCCTTACCGGGATTCGAACCCAGGACCGCTATCTTCGTAGGCAGGGTCACTACCCACTAGGCCAGCGCGTCGTCGAAATAAATAAATAATAAATCCTGACGCTTTTTTTACGGTTCCGTAGTACACAAGAAACAGTGTTTCTCCACGGAATATGAGATTTTTGGTAGTACAAAGCTGTAATTTGGCGAACCTAGTTATACAACTAAAGTACACCGATAAAGATGTGAAATAAATTTCATTTTCTCAAAAAAATCCGGAGAAGTTGACATTACTTATTAATTTGAGAACTGTCAGTGAATTATGTACTTCGTTCGCATCCAAATATGTATGTAGTAATGTCAACTTGTCCGGCCATAAGACATATTGAAAGAGGAAGCAAATTTTACTGTATGGACTTGACAGAAGCGCGTGGAGCTACCCCCATATATGTGCTTCTATTTAGTCCATTAGAGAATATAATCTTTTATCGAATAATTGTTTTCGCGTGTGACATCCATGGGCTCATTTCTCTAATAAGTCCATGGGAGTGTCTATAAATTACTCGACATTGGCGAAATACACCTTAACACGGGTGAAAGCCACTAAATAAAATAAGAATAGAAATTTTACTTTAATCCAATTTTATTTTCATGTTATTTTTGAGAAAAGCACTATATTAATACTCGGCCAACAATTACCTACTTCCGTGCCTAGGCAATAATGTACAGTCACGAGATTTAATTTGGTACCCACCTTAGGTCCAAAGTCAAACTGACATTCTACAACAACAAGGTTGAGTTTCCTAAAAGTTACAAATGACTTGACATCTCTAATGACATTGACGACTTCAAGCATAATTTTCTTGAAAATTCAACCTTGGTTGCCGGATTAGAATAGTGCCACTTCAAGTTTTCCCGTGGATGTCGTAAAGGCCGACTAAGGTAATAAAGGCGTGTAGTACTGTTAGGCGATGGGCTTGCAACCTGTCACTAATACACTGGTAAACATCTTCGCCTAAGTGTGCAAAATGTGGTTACAGAATTATTAAAAAGTTTTTATAGTTGTTGGAAATTCTGTAGCTCTGCCTACCCCACTCTGGGAATAAAGGCGTGAGTTTATATGTGTGTGTGTGTGGGTCCCAAATTAACGCTAGTGACCGTACTATTATTTAAGTACCTATTGGTGTAAACACTCGTTTGCAAACCTGAAAAAAAAAAAACTGCAGGTTTCACCAAACGCCCCAATTCCCCCCAGCTGACTGTACACCCCGCAAAAACGCAAAAAACACAGAGAGCCACTAATTACAGTAAAAATTACAACGTTGATGAAAGCAAAATACTGGCGCAATAACAGCCGATACCGCTGTTTAGTTAGGCCGAGGGACTACAATAGCGCCCTCGTTGGGAAAAAGGGCGTATCTCTCATTGTCGCAAATGTATTAGTGACCTTATTTCATAAGACAGGAAGTTCTAGTTGCTTTGACTTTAAAATTGCGTAAGCGTCCTTTTTGTTGCGACGGGCAGAATATCGCCGGTTTATCTGGGAAACTGGGTGACCGACAGTTCTGCCCTGTTTACAAAAAAGGGCGCATGTCTCATAGGACCATGTATGTATAAGTGGCCTTATTAATTAAGAGATTAAATGTGCTTTTACTATCAAATGGCGCATGGGTCTTTTTTTAGGGTTCCATACAAAAATAGTAAAAATTAAATAAATATCAGGGGACAATGTCACACCAATTGACCTAGTCCCAAACTAAGCTCAAGGCTTGTATGATATAAATACTTATATAGAGAAATATATGCTTAAATATATAGAAAACATCCATGACTCAGGAACAAATATTCGCGCTCATCACACAAATATCTGCCCTTACCGGGATTCGAACCCAGGACCACTAGCTTCGTAGGCAGGGTCACTACACACTAGGCCAGCGCGTCGTCAAATCGTTAGAATACTTATTACAAGGACATAATATGTCTAGCTTCAAAAGTCCACCTGCCGTTAGGATAATGTCGTCCATGTAATTTTAGTAATCATGATATTCTGAAAAATATCATAAAAGCAAAACATCATTTTCGCAAAACATGACATTCGCAAATCATCATAGTAGCAAGACATCACATTAGCAAAACTTAGCTATTATTAAGACATGAATTAGATAGTGTCAACGGAGCTCCTATTTCTGGGTAGTATGGCCCTCCGGGCCTGATATAAATCTAACATAACCTAAACCTACCTAATGATTTTATAACAAAACCCGACTATTTGGAAATATAATGTTTTGCGAATATCGTGTTTTGCGAGTATGATGTTATGCGTATAATGTTTTGCGAGTATGATATTATGCATATAATTATGATGTTTTGCTAGTATGATCTTTTGCGAATGTCATATTCTATAGAGTAACTGATCATGTAGATTTGAGGAATAAACTGCTGTGTGCAATAACATCTGATACCGCTGTTTAGATAGGCCGCGGGACTACAATAGCGCCGGTTTATCTCAGAAGTTGGACGGGCAGTGAGCGCGCCAAGTTCACAAACTATCGAGGGGATAACTGCTGGGTGAAAAAGGGTTTAAGTCGACTTAAGTTGTACTAAAAAGGGTTTATACATATACGGAGGATGATAGACTTAATCCGTTTTTCACTTGATCTTCAGACTATCCTATTTACTTGGACCCAAGTAATTCAATAGATAACGGGGGTTAAAAACCCACCTACCTACAATAAAGGCTCCATGTATCAAAACGTTGCAGTCGGGTTTTTAACAGTGTTATAAATTTTACCTGTGTGTTTGTGTATCTGTCTAAGGCATTGTAGCTCCCAAACGAACAGATTAGGAAGCTTTTTCGAAAGGAATCGTTCTTACCTAGGTTAAAAATAGTTAATTTTACCGCTAATAATGATATCGTTAATGGTATCAGAATACCACCTATAGCGTTACCGAAGCGTGAAAACAATTCTAAAGTGAGTGTTGCCATGGTAATAACAGTTCTGAGTAGTTATTATAGCATTGTTATTACCATGAACAATGTTAGTCACGGTGGTTGGTGATTAACTGATACGAGTATCTGTATTATTTTATTTATTTCTCAAGAACTGTTGTTACCATGGAAACGCTTATTAGAATTGTTTTCACACTTCGTGTACGCTGTAGTTTTTATTATGATACCGTTAACGATATCAATATTAGTACGCGAGGAGAAAAAAATTATCTAGGCCATTTAAGAGACATCAGGGGGGTTATACATGGCTATGCAGTTTATTTTACGGTGAGCGTAAAGGACAGAGCTATAGCAGTTATATAGCTCTGTCCTTTTCGGTCAGCGTAAACTGAACTGCATAGCTATGTCATAATAACCCCCTAAAATAGGTCGTTATCATATCGAACGTTTACGCCTATGTAATAGTTATGTTAGATTCGTTGTTAGATGCATTTGCTACGCTAATAGTTGTTCGATATGCTCAACGATGTACCAGGACAGCAGGACTATACTATATCGCTCTATAGAGTCCTTTGAAAGCCTATAGGCTTTCAAAGGACGTTTCACAGTGTTTCCCAAATTTAAAGCATATAAAATGAAACTGAACCAGAGAAAGGCAGGCCCGATGGAAATAAATCTCCATGTCGGCCATCTTTATTCGTTGGGGCTGATTAGTGGGGAGAGGGGGGTTGGTATAAATGCTAATAAGGGCTACATTTTTATGTTCAATTTTGTTATTTGTTAAGCAACAATGGGATGTGTGTGTTCAGACAGAGATGACTTATTTGTGGGGGTGTCCCTCAGAATTCCTAACAACGTTTATCCGAATTTTCATTTGCCCTAAACTGGTTTCCAGATGAGTCAGGATTTTTTTAAGACTGCACCGAGCAAACGTCGAGCGTCCAGTGGCGCCCTCATTACTATTATTGTGTTTTCTAATTAACTAAAGGTGTTCACTTTTTTTAGGGTTCCGTAGTCAAACTAGGAACCCTTATAGTTTCGCCATGTCCGTCCGTCCGTCCGTCCGTCCGTCCGTCCCCAGTCTAGCTCAGAGACTCATAGTACTAGAAAGCTGTAATTTGGCATGAATGTACATATTAGTCACGCCAACAAAGTGGTAAAATAAAATTTTGAAAAATATATTTTTTTAATGCACCTCCCCTACACGTAACGTGGGGATGCCTTTTTTTTTTCTTGCCTACCCCATAGTGTGGGGTGTCGTTGGATAGGTCTTTCAAAAATATTGCGGGTTTATGTCAACAATTTTTCGATTAAGGGATCCGTTTATGAAATATTAAGCTTTAAAGCGCTATTTTTTGTTAGAGTCAAGTGTCCCCCCCCCCTACAGCCAAAACTACAAGTACTAAAAATCTGAAAAAAATCTTCAACGAAAGTGCATATAACGAATTTTAAAGGAAAACTATCACGGCTAAGTAGACATGATTAGTTCCTGAGATACAGGCGACTAAAGTGTTTATACCTACTAAAAATCATCTAAGACAGCGCCAAATAACTTTAAATAGAAAATTGGTTCATAAATGTTGATTTTTGAGATAGTTTTTTGTGTTTGTCGTTAAGGCTTCGGAACCCTACACTGAGCATGGTCCGACATGCTCTTGCCCGGTTTTTTCCGTTAAGTTGATAACTCGAAGATGAATTGTTATTAAACTATGTGATATACCCTATAAGTGGTGTTTTCATTCGTAGTACAAAAACCTACCGACCAATTTCAATAATAGTTATTTGTTCAACAAGAGAGCAAAGTTGGTTTTTGCTGCGAGTGATGATTTTGAATCCCGAGTAAGCGAAGGATTCTATTATTGAATCACGAGCGTAGCGAGTGATTCTAGGTTAGAATCCTGAGCGTAGCGAGGGATTCAAAGATACGAGACGTAAAAAACTTTGGTCTCGTGTGAGACATACAACTTTTCACCTCAGCAGCGAGAACAACACAGCGTGAAGCTGGTAGGGCCAACGCAGGTCTTCCGTTGTGACCATTTGGTGAATACACGACTAAATAACGACACGATCGCATATGCATCAATCACAAGCATTTTTGCAAAATACTAATATAATAAAAAGTGGAAAAAATAAACATGAAACAGATAAAACCTGTCACTCAACTTGATAATGCCGTAGTGCAAACACAACTTTATACAGCTGTATGTAGTCTGTGGCTTTAAAAAAAACCTAACTAGGCCTTGTCTATGGCTATTGGCTATGGCGGACAAATTAACAAAAATTACATCGTCATTAAATTCAAATTCAAATTCAAATTCATTTATTTGTCAGAATACAGTAAAATACATGGTCTCATAAATGTTTCATTATTGTTCTTGTATTCAGCATGCAGAGCAAGCGTACAAATATCTGGTCGCGCAATCTAACTTATTTATCACCAACTAACTATAATACTATTTACATTTTTGTCAGCATTAAAAACTTATAACTAAGGGTGCCTGTCACTCAAGTATTCCTTGACGCTGTAAAAACATTTCTCCATTAACCATTTTGTTACTTTGCTTTTAAATATATTTCCTGACAACCTTCTTAAATCTAACGGTAAATGATTAAAAACTTCAATGCTCATATTAACTATATTTCTTTTATACATGTCTTTGCGACAAGGTGGTTTGTACAAAAGGGACATGATATGTGTTCTTGTCTGCCTCTGTATAACTTCACTGCGTTTCTTAAAGTATTCAGGGTGCGACTTGACAAAAACACACACGTCTCTAATATACAAACATGGCAGTGGCAATATCCTTAATTTTCTAAATAACGGGACACAGGTCTCATCCATCCAAGCATTACTTAAAATTCTTATACATTTTTTTTGAATTTTAAACACTCTGTCGATTTGTACAGAGTTCCCCCACAGTATTAAGCCACTGCAAAGAACCGAGGACACATAGCCGTGGTAGGCCGTTAGCGCAGCATCTGCGGACACAGTGTCTCGCAATCTTTTTAGAGCAAAGACAAATCTGTTTAATTTATTACAAATTTGATTGATTTGATCTTTCCAGTTGAGGTGCTTATCTATCATTATTCCAAGAAATTTAAATGTGTCTACTTTGTCTACTTTTTCATTATCATACTCAATTTTAATAGGTAAAGGATTAGAATTATAGGAATGGAATTGTATATATTTAGTCTTATTCATATTTATTTGCAAATTATTCATTTTCATCCATTTAATAATGTCAATCAGGCCTCTATGAATTATTTCTTCATATGTATCCAACTTTTCGCATTTTACTACAAGTGTTGTGTCATCAGCAAACATTATACATTTTTGTGCGGTGGCTTTAGGTAAATCATTAATGTAAAGGAGGAAAAGCAAAGGCCCCAGGATGCTTCCTTGTGGGACACCAGTATTGCTAGCTCTATATTCCGATCTATGAGTATGTTTTACTATTACTTTGCTTGAACAATTCACAGCAATTGTTTTAATTTGTACACACTGCATTCTATTAAATAAATAGCTTCCTATCCATTCGAGCACTTTCCCTCTGATCCCATAGACTTCAAGTTTATGAAGAAGCTTGGAATGATTGACAAAGTCAAAAGCTTTTGACATATCCAAAAATATTGACATAACCGGGATTCTGTCATTAATGCTTTCTGTTATGGATCGTACAAGATCAAAACATGCAAGTGTGGTGGAACAGCCGTCGCGAAAACCATATTGTTCTGAGCAAAGTATGTTGTGTTTAGTTAAAAAATTATTTATCCTTTTAAATGCAGCTTTTTCTAAAAAATTTGATAAAATAGGGACCAATGTGATGGGTCTATAATTATCTGTATTTAGTCTATCTCCTTTCTTGAACAAAGGTTTAACAGTGGAGTATTTCAAATTTTGTGGGAAGATTCCATCAGAGAAAGATAAGTTAATGATGTGAGTCAGTGGTACCGTAATATACTTGACACAAAGCTTAAGAATGATTGTGGTAATGTCATCATAACCACTGCATTTACTGTTTTTTAAGGACATGATTATATTGTAGGTTTCATTTTCGTCAACTGGTTTTAAAAACATCGAATGTGGATTACAGTAACTTAAATTAGCTTTATAAGATAAATTATCCAGAGTTAAGTTTTGATTAAATGGCATATCTATAAAATAATTATTAAAAATGTTACAAATGTCAACGGGATTAGAGTAGATTATATCATTATATTGAATTTTATTTATGTCGCTTTCATGTACATTATTCATTACCGTGTCAGATATCGCATTCCAAGTGGCTTTACATTTATTCTTGCTATTCTTTATGAATTTATTATTCTTCATTCGTTGTGCATAAAGCAAGCACTTCTTAAGGATATTTGTATAATTTTTATATTTATTTTTATTTAAAGATTTGTTACATTTCAAATGTCTGTAATTTAGGTAGAGATTACGTTTAACTTTACATGACTTTTTTAACCCCTTCGTAAGCCAACTAATTTTTTTTTGGTTTATTGGTAATCTTAACTTTAATTAAGGGGAAGCATAAGTCATAAAATAGGCGTACTAGGTCGTAAAAATTATTAAACGCATCTGTTACGTTTGCCGAGTTTATTATATCTGAAAAAGAAAGAGCTGACATGCATTCACAAAACTTTTGGACATTATCAGAACTGTAATCTCGTCTATACTCAAACCAAGTTGTAAATATATTAAGTTTTTTTACTGGCAGGGTTATTGTCTGGGCAGTCTCGTGATCAGAGAGACCTAAGGGGTATACATCTGATTTAACCGATTTGACATTACTCGCAATTTGATCGATACAGGCATTTAGTCTTGTGGGGACTAATATATGTGCAGCGAAGTTATAATTTAAAAGCAGATCACTAAGATCAGTAGCAGCTGCATTTTTTTTTAATATGTCGATGTTCCAGTCACCACATATTATAATTTTTTTATTTTTAAACCTAGTTGTCAAATAATATAATAGATTATCCAGTTTATGAAGAAAAATACCTACATGAGATTTCGTTTGCTCTGGAATCCTGTAAATAGTAATGATAATGATTCCCATGCCAATCACCTCGATGCCACAACATTCAAAATAGAACCTAGTCGCAAGCTGTGTAACATAGGATAAAATCTTAGTTTCATACATTTTTTTAGTCAAAATGCAAGTTCCACCTCTCCCCTTATCACGACAGTAGGCAGAAGCTAATTTAAAGTTTTTAAGCTTGATATTACCTACAGAGCCTGCGCGAACAAATGTCTCACTAAGGCACACTATATCAATATCATTACCCTTTTCACCTAAGTCCTGTAATGCTATCTCTAGGAACTCTAATTTGCCGCACAGTCCTCCTATGTTTTGGTTAAAGATTGTCATAGTATTTAAATTGCAAGAAGAGGTAGACATACAACGTTTATCAAGTTTAGACAGTATAGCACGATTTTTACGCTTGCTGTTATCGTTGACGCTGAGTTTTGTATTGTTAGTCACGAAAAAAGTCTGATTTGATAACCTCCTCTGCCGTGTCTAAGACTGTATCTGTAATATTTTTCTTCGTTCTAGCCTGATTTAATTGAATTTTCCTAAATAGGTCAGGGATGGTGCTTTGTAGTTTATTTTTAGTATTAGTATGATATGTTGGGTTAATTTTTCCACTTTTGCTTATAAAATAATCTGTAATACGTTTTTGATTTGGTTTTTTATTCGGTTTTTGAGTTGGCTGTGGCTGGCAATTCCCCTTGGTTTGCGTTTGAGTTTTTTGGTGGAGTTTATGGTCTCTACGATTTTTATGATAGTCGATACGTAAGATTTCCCTCAATAATAGACCACAGACGTGTTTTAGTAAATTATTGTGATCAAAAGGTACAAACGAGGTATGCTGGAACTGAGAGCAGACCATGCGTAACAGATCATTTAGTTTGTGTACATTCAAGTAGTTATTGGATTGTATTTCACCAACCAAAACATTTGTATTAGCAAGTAAATATAAGTGATTGTAGACAAAACATTTAAAACTTGTTGGGTTCTTGTCATTAGATCCACCTAAAATTAAAATATAATCTAACTTTGTAAAGTTTCTAGATAATTTATCACACGTCAGCAGAACTTCTTCGATCGGAGCATTGGGTTTTATTACTGCCGTCACTATAAACTCGTCACCCAGTGATTTTTGAAGCTGCATCCGAATTCCTTTGCCGCCTTGGTCGCTAAAAATCATTACTTTGCGCTGTGGAGTAACTTGCTTGTTTTCAAAATGATTTTTTGTTTTGCTTACCTCACTCCTTGTAGCCTCTGTACTACTTGGCTTTGTGCCTTGAATGGGAGTATTGGAGTAACTAGTTTCTGTCACAGCCGTTTTCAAGTTCTTATGTTCTTCTTTCCTGCGCTCAGTCTCTCCGTGTATTTCATCCCAAATTAGTCTTGTCTTATTCATACTTTTCAATCCTTTCCTACTATTTACGGGCGTCGATTTACAGCTACCCGGACTAGTCTTGATTAGGCTTTTCCGTCCTTCCCTATTATTCATTGAGGTCGATTTGCAGATACTGGTTAAAATTTTGTTTCTTTTTTCATATTCCATGATTTCTTTTTTAAGTGAGCCATTTTCAATTATTAAATTTTCAATTTCACTTTCTGCAGTTACCAGTTTTGTCTCATGGATCGTGTTTTTAAGTTTTAGTTCTTCCATCTCATCCTTCAGGCTATACCCAGTAGCCGGACAGCTTCGATCAAATATGGTCGTGCAGTTTTCATCGCTGTCAATGTCCGATGGTAGTGACTCAAAGGAATTTTCAGTCGGTATGATGACGTTAAACTTAGTTCGTTCTGTAACATAGTTGGGTGTATGTAGGTTAAGTACCTTCGGCGGAGTAGATGACCCCGCTTTTTTGTTAGCCGATGAAGAGCTGGAGTCATCTAATGCTTTCGGGCAGTTTTCACATATCCAACTTTTCGTCTCCTTGATACGCATTAACATTACATTACATTACAATAATCCCGCTATTTTTGAAATGCGTTCTGAAACTGCCCCCGCGGTTTATGTCACGAAATTAAAGATTGTTAAAACGATAACAAAATTATGTAGATACATGATAAACTTCTTATTTTTCATTAATTTTGTCTTCAACACATTAAATAAAAAAAATGATTGTACCTACTGTATAAAATAGTTATAATAAACACATTTCAAACTTTAACAGATAGTTTTATTTGCAATTTTACGGTTATGTGTGCATCCGAACGTGCGTTTCTTTTTGGGCCTACTACGTGTGGAATTTGAAAATCGAACTTCGAATCAAGTTGTTTCTATCTCTCGCTTTTTTCCTATCGAAGTGAAAGTGACAGAACAAAGTGAAGTTCAATTTTTTCGAATGTTGTGAGTAGCCCCAGCACTGCTTACGGCATTTAAAAAAAATAATTAAAAAGCTACTTTGCCTCTCGCTCGCAGCAAAATTCAATTTTGCTCACTGTTTTTAAGCAGCAAAACCTGCTTGTTTGAGCTGCTGAGGTGAAAAGTACTTTAGTTTATTAGAAAACACAATAATAGTAATGAGGGCACCACTGTACATCCGGCGTACTCGGCGCAGTCTTAAGTTTTTCAACTATATTTGCGGTTCGGTAAGGTTAGAGTAGTATTATAACAGCACTAAAAAGTTCAAAAATTTAAGCGGCTTGAGAATAAACGAAAATTCGGACAATCGAGGCATTAGGACAAATGACGATTAGGATTTTCATAGAGGAACCTAATTATGATTTTTGGAGAAATGTCATTCATGAAAAGGGCATGCTTCGATGGTTCGGTCATTTGGAAAGGATGGATGAAAGAAGATTGACGAAACAGATCGAAAGTGAGTGGACGGGTCGGAAGGGGCCGCCCTAGGCGTACTTTTTCGAGTCAAATCGGTGAAATACTGGATAAGGGCCGAATCTTAAGTACTCGAAACCGACGTGCGTGCATGACTCGATGTATGAATGTGGAAGAAGCGAAATTTGTCAAGATCGTAGCAAGTGGAAGGAAGTGGTCTCTGCCTACCCCTCTGGGAAACAGGCGTGATTTAATGTATGTATGTATGTCATTCTTGCTAAAAGTCGGTCCAGTCGGCTCAGACAAGATGCACTACGGTAGCTAGCGTTTCTCTTCGTTTAGTTTTTAAACCAATCGCGTCACTGGTAGATGACGTGATACGAAAAGTCACGTGATGTGCCAGTGACGCGATTGGTTTAAAAACTAATCCAATAGAAACGATAGTTAGCGTAACGCATGTTGTCTGGGCCTTCAGTCGAGTTGGACTTACGCGAAGAAGACTCCGTATTAGTGATTGTGTAAGTAATAAACAAATAAAAGTAAAAATTAAATGGCACCCCAATACAAGAAATATGACAAAAAATATACCTAGTGTATAATATATTGACGACGCGCTGGCCTAGTGGGTAGTGACCCTGCCTACGAAGCTAGCGGTCCTGGGTTCAAATCCCGGTAAGGGCAGATATTTGTGTGATGAGCGAGAATGTTTGTTCCTGAGTCATGGATGTTTTCTATATATTTAAGTATATATTTCTCTATGTAAGCATTTATATCGTTGTCTAGTACCCATAATACAAGCCTTGAGCTTAGTTTGGGACTAGGTCAATTGGTGTGACATTGTCCCCTGGAAAAAATAATTAAGAAGGTATATTATGCGTATATATTTTTTCCAAATTCTTGGCAGTCAAGGTTCTTCGTCGGCTTGAAAACATCGTACGGAACCCTTCCAGTTCGACAATAACTTGGCTGTTTTTTTATTAACCCACCATTTTCTCGATATCGTTATTGAGCAACAAGAACACCTCGTTTACCAAATTAAAATTTGAAAGTACTAAAAAAGATTTAGCCTTTAATATTGTAAGGCCTATTTCATCACGACATAAGTTAATTAAATTTTGATTAATTGAATAATTATGAAATGTACTGAAACTGGACTCACGTCAGCTGCTACTGGGCCGGGCCTGCTTCGGGCGACATAAATCAAGTACTGTGAGCCTCATACGCCAAAAGGCGATATCTCAAACTTAATAGCCAAAGCAAATACAACCCTTTCCGGTTTATAATAAGGTTGCAACTGCTACATGACTTATGTTAGAGATACAACCTTTCCTCTTAGCAGGCCAGTGTTATGGTGGTGTTTATGGATGTGGATAGACGTGGAAACAATATCTGTCACTCTCTGACCACTATGTTAGTGCGAGAGTGACGGACTTATACATCGCGATAGGCGTAATAAGGGCGCTGGCGCGGCCGTCGCGTGTCGCGTTGTTTTAGAGTAACGCATAAACACGGCTAGCAGCGGGCAAAGTGAGGGGGACGTGTCGATGATAATATATCGATAGATTTATAAAAATCATTGTGCAAAAATATTCGTAAAATAATTTTTTTTTCGAAAATTAATGCAAGGAGCCTCGTTCTTGTTATTTTTATTTTAAATGATGACATTTGCATACAAAATCCAAAGTCCCATACAGCCTACTTAATAAGATGTCATTGGCGATAGTTGTGCGTGAACTGTCACAATTCTCGCTTTTTTACCGACTTCAAAAACAGGACGATATTTTCAATTCTTAGAAATCTTTCTAGCATACTTATATATTAGCTTTATTTAAATAATAAACGAAGAAATACCACTTCATAACTTTATTCAGTCTGTTATAAGGTCTATTTTGAATAGCATAAATCGTTACCTTGACCTTAGTTGTATAATTTTGCTGCAAATAGCTCTTATTGACAAAATCTAACGTTTAACGTTTAACTAATCACTACATAGTATAAAACAGTCTCTTCTCGCTGTCTGTCTGTCCCTATGTATGCTTAGACCTTTAAAACTACGTAACGAATTTTAATGCGGTATTTTTTAATAGATAGAGTGATTCAAAAGAATTGTTTTTATGTATATTAAACTCTGTTTTATATACGGGTGTTACAGAAAACTCACATAAACCGAAGCGAAGCGAGGGCGAGTCGCTAGTAATTAATAAATTGGAATATAACGTTTAAGTAATAAATAGACAAAATCCCCCGATATATTGGTGACTCCAAACATTTTCCAAGTTGAATAACTACGAAGTGTTCATCTAGTCCTAACCTACAAACATCTTGTGTGCTACAAACACCATGAACTATTCCTCCCGTCATTTTAAGGACCTGGGGTGTCATTCTCTCGAAAACAACGGACGAAAAACGACGGTCGGAAGAAGGAGCGAAATCGCAGGGGCGAGTTTACGGGCCTGTTGTTTACCTTACTAATTGTTAAAATTCGAAAAAAGAACTGAAAACACATTTCGATTCCTTCTTCAAATTTTAACAATTAGTTTAACTACTGATCAAAAAACAGGCCCTAAGTAACGTCAGAGCGAATAAAACACATTTTGGCGCGTGAATTCACAATGAGGCAGCATGGCTTCTGCCGATAAGATCGAACGTATAAGGCTGCCTAATTTAAGAATATAAGAAGAAAGTGTTTAAAGGAAAACTTATGGTGAGACTTCGTTGTCTGTCTGTTTGTATGTCACAGCAGCTATTCTCAGAAACTATAGAAGCTATCAACTTGAAATTTTGCATAGTTGTAGGTATAACTTGGTTGTCCGCATCTGATTTTAGTAAAAATAAACGAAATTATCTTTCTACATACACATACATACATAAACTCACGCCTTTATTCCCAGAGTGGGGTAGGCAGAGCTACAGAATTACCAAAAACTCTAAAAATTTGTTGATAATTCTATAACCACATTTTGCACACTTAGGCGAAGATGTTTACCAGTGTGTTAGTGACAGGTTGCAAGCCCATCGCCTAGCAATACTATACGCCTTTATTCCCTTAGCCGTCTCTTACGACATCCACGGGCAGACATGGAGTGGCACTATTCTAACCCGGCAACCACACGGGTAAAAATTACACGGGTAAATTATCTTTCTAATTATTTGAAAAGGTGTCTTGATAGGGTTTTGTTATATGTATAATGAAAATGGTATCAAATGGTATGTCATAAGTAAAGACTTAGTCTGCACATTGCAAAATTGACGTTCTTTTTTATTTATATCCAAAATTAGAAAAAAATAACGGCACGGACAGCAGACTGAGCTAGTATAATATAATCTGAATCTCGGAAACGGGTCCAACGATTTTGATGAAATCTAGTATGCAGGGGGTTTCGGGGGGATAGATCGATCTAGCTAGGTTTCACTTGTAGAAAACTTACCGAAAAAAAATTTGAGCTAAGCTCGGTCATCCAAGTACCTACTAGTATTTATGTACGATAATTTAAGTTGGCAAATAAACAATTTTTATTTATTTATTTTATTTGCAAATATGCGATACATGACTTAAACCTACTGATTTCGCGATCACGCTGAGTTTGAGTCGACTGCGCGCTCTTACTTCAAAACAGGTACACCCTGTATCGATTGCAGGTAGCGGGTTAAACGGGTTAACCCTCCCGCAGTCGTGTGTGTTTGGGCGTTAACCGGAACGTGTTTGTTGAAGACTTGAGGCAAAAGTTATATTTATATTACCTGCTTTATTGTGTACTCTAATGTTATACAGAGAAAAGATTTATATTTTAGTTTGTTTGTAACAAATAAACTCAGAAACTACTGGACCGATTTTAAAAATTCTTTCACCATTAGAATGCCACATTATTCCTGACTAACATAGGCTACCTAGGTATTATTTTTCGCGACGAATTTGCATGCAACAGCTGCGTATTTGGGACCCACCTTAGGTCCAAAGTCAATCTGACATTCTACAACAATAAAATTGAGTTTACTATCAATCAATCAATCAATCAATAATTTTTTTATTTGCAGAATACAGTACACAAGATGTTACAGTCAATTTTAAATAATAATAATGTCCAATGTATCCAGCCTGCAAGCAAGCGTGCAAATGTTATTTTATGAAATATAGAATATTAAATAACAAAATACATTTAAAATTACAGATAAAAGCGTTAAAATATCACAAATTATTACAAATTATTACATTTTATTACATTGAACCTAATGACTTTCCATCTCTAATGACATTGACGACTTCAAGCATATTTTTCTTCAAATCGGTCGTAAATGAATTTCATCCTAATCTTGTGCTATCACTAAAGATATGACAGTAAATAAAACAATACGTCGGCAACCAGATGCCATATTGTAAATAAGTTTCAGTCGACAATTAAATTTTTGGGACGAGCTTTTGTAGTCGATTTTTTTTGTTGCAAAATCTCTATCTGCTTATCAATATTAAACTATTGAGTCCTAACACTACGTCTTTCGACCTTTAGACCTTCCGACTCCATCATCAGATCACCTCTTAGATACCATAATATTGCATTGTCATTGGGTTTACATATCGTTCATTGAATACTAAACGGACACATTCCAAAGTGAGTCAGTGTTGCATTTTAAAATTAGAAGCTGTTCGTATAAGATTTTCAATGCAAGATCAAATTATTTTGGAATGTGTCCGTTTTGTATTCAATGAGTATATTATGTGGTCTTAATTTCAGCCCATTCCGTTAACGAGAATTGGGTCAAATTTAAGTTAAATAAAAGCTTGTAAAAAGAAAAAGAAAAGTCGACGAATTATGAATCATCATCAAATCATTTTTTATTTTTAATAATTATTTAGCCTTTTTAACGATTTAAAGTGTTAGCTAGTCGGGTGTTTGCTATTTGAGTCATACACAGATTTAGGTTCGCGTCTTTCCTGTGGACATACCCGAAGTTAACGTGTTTAAGGCCTAATTTTCTGGCTGAACCCACATCCGCATAAACGGCGTCACGTCTACTTTAGTCCTATCTAATAAAAACATAACTTATATGCACACAAGCACTTAACTATTGACCACAGGAGAGACAACTTTTGTTTTTTCGAATGTGTATGACCCATTTAACGATAACCTTCGAACATCGTTACATAATTTCACATTTGTATCGCTAGCTAATTCTATCAAGGTGGTCCCTAGCTTGAAAATGGATTCAACTGTTCAAAAGTTATAAGCTTAGGGAGCTCGTATTAAGCCTGCCAAGTTCCATGCAGCGGAAGAGACTAGAGCTATGTGACTGCTATAACTCTGTCTCTTTCACTGCTTGAAACTTGGCACTGAAAGCAGATCAAGTAGAAGGGCTCTTACCGTCGGCGTTGTTTTTCATATCTTATTGACCCTGCCTACGAAGCTAGCGGTCCTGGGTTCGAATCCCGATAAGGGCAGATATTTGTGTGATGAACGCGAATATTTGTTCCTGAGTCATGGATGTTTTATAATGTATTTAAGTATATATTTCTCTATATAAGTATTTATATCGTTGTCTAGTACCCATAGTACAAGCCTAGAGCTTAGTTTGGGACTAGGTCAATTGTGAGATTGTCCCCTTATATTTATTTATTTATTTCACGCGAACGTTGTTCCTTTGTTCGTTGTTCCAATTGAGCATCCAACTAACTTAAAAAAAAAACCGGTCAGGTGCAAGTCGGACTCGCGCACCGAGAGTTCTGTATTTAAGATTGTGTGTTTGGTAACCGCAAATGAAAATACTCATTTTGTTATGAACTTAAGTGTTTCAAAGTTTTTTGTGTCTCAAAAACCGTAAATAATTAACACTTAATTATAACAATCTCGTTATTTGACTAAATCGATTCGTCAATACGATTTTTTTTATTTAATGTCATTACGTTTTATTTTACCGCATAAAAACACCTATCTAGACTATACGATACGATAGCAACAGTTCTAGGTGTGGTGTTACACGATTTATTACACCTTGTTTAGGTAAATAAAATTAAGTTAATAAATATATGACATAATACGAATGGACTACATTTCCATTATAAGCCTGATCTATAATTAAAAAAAAAACAATTTTCATTAGCAGGATCACTAAATTGGCTAAATGACATCTGTCACAAGTCACAGGCATAAGATATGAAAAATATTATACTTATACGAGTGCAAATTCAAGAAAATAAACTTTTCAACACTAGTCGGACCTAATGGTTGACTGATGGAGAATGCTTTAAGGCATTAAGTTCGCTATTTGAACTGCATTGTATTAAACTAAAAGTTTAAATGCAAGTTTTTTTTTACTTTTGTTGTGTTTTATTATATATCGATAAAATAAAATAAAGCTTTTCCCTTCCCTATTTCAGGATTCAGGTGAACTTAGTATCAACTATCTCTTTATACATCACTTAACTGTAATACTCTGTCACGAGTCGTTCAAAAACCAACCCTAAACCCATAAGTTACGACCCAATATCCACTAAACCTTGGAATCCACTTACGATGTTATTGCTAAAAAGCTCTCTTCCTTTATGAAACAAAGTCTACAAGCCCAATTCAAATTTGAACAGAACATATTAGAGTTGGTTTTCGGCTAGCAATAATTTGTATGTGAATTTTATAAGTTATGTATGTGTAATGTTGAAACTTACCTTTCTAAAACAAAAGAGCTTAAATGCTAAACAAGTTTCATAGTATTCAACCTTACTCCATAGGAATAAAGTCAAGATTTATCTGGATATTTGATGGTAGTAACGTAATTTTGGCTCAAAGGTCTAAATTTTCGTTATGACCAGGTAAATTGAAACCTGCAGGTAGATTGCTCTAAATTTCCTTTATTAAGTTTTTGCTCTAAAAGATATTGTGTTGTTTTTAGTGGATTGCCCAAGAAGGAGGCTAATACTGCCGTCATGGCAAAGAAAACGGCAAACGGTATAGTAATAGCTGCTTATACCCCTACGAAAGTCCATTTTTTTATTTCCGTACACCAAAATGACAGTTACGAATGTCAAACGTAAAAATAATGTGGTCAGCTTTTAAGAAACAGTGCTGGGGGTTATTATGACATGGCATATAACAGTTATAGCTCTGTCTTTTACGCTCACCGTAAAACGAACTGCATAGCTATGTCATAATAGACCCCCTGTACAGTGTGTTACAACTTTTTTTTTTTTTTTTTAATGGCATAGAGTAGACTAACGAGCACACAGGCCACCTGATGGCAAGTGAAAACTGTGACCCATAGACATTCGCATTCACAAGACTGCAATGCGATCCCAAGACTGCAAATGCGTTGCCAACCCTGAGGACTAAGACGGAATGCCTCTATGCTAGTCATTTCACCGGCTGTCTTATCCCCAAACCGGAACACAACAATGCGAACACTGCTGTTTGGCGGTAGGTTAATGGATAAGATGGTGGTAGAGATCCGGACGGACCCTGCACAAGGTCCTACCACCCGCAAAACTACATGTAAGAGTTCATTTACTTAAGTTTTTCACGTATACGAGTAAAGGGGTTCCCTTCATCTGGCATAATATCGATTGTCCGAAATACATTTCACATAACAGTTATCGCAGAAACATTTTTAGCCGAATGATACTTTAGCATAATAGTATACTTAGCATAACTGTCATAACGCATAACAAGCATTTGGCAGAATTTTGAATAGCAGAATACTAATATCGCCGACTCTCATTTCGCAGAATTTCATGTAGCGGAATATACCTTCCGCCGAATTTATTATGGCATAATTGTTGTACCATAGCATAATAATTTGTAACGAACTGCTACAAGTAAAATAGGTTGGGTTAGGTCAGAAGTTCTACAATACGAGAAGTTCTACCAGAACCGCATTGCAATTGGAGCAGAACTACATAGTATGCCATACAAAATTCGGCGAAACAATTATTCTACCATAGGACTATTATCCTAATTAACGTTATGCCAATGTACTATTCTGCTGACAATTGTGCCAAATGACAGTATGCAAAAAAATGTATGCCAAAAGTAATTATGTGAAATGATGATTCTGACAAGGGTTGCTATGCGAAACGAAATTATGACAGTAAATTTTGTGCAACATGAATGTAAACCGAGTAAAGTAATGTAGATTTTGCAATCCACGTATTTATGATCGATGTAAAATACCAAGACACCATTTCGTTCATTGAATACAAAACGGTCACATTCCAAAATGAGTCAGTGTTGCATTTTAAAATTAGAATCATTCGTATAAGATTTTTAATGCAAGAGCAAATTATTTTGGAATGTGTCCGTTTTGTATTCAATGAGCGATTTGCTGTAATCCTAAGACAGTAGTCTTAGGACTGCCACTTGACCACCTCGTGGCTGACGAACTCCTCTGCCTCCACGCCGCACCAGCCTGTAATAACTGACCTTTGCTGGATGCTCCGGGGGCCAGCGACGCCGGTGCGGGGGTCAGACTCTGGAACAAACAACATCCGCTGTCACATTCATATATCAATATCACGTAGTTGTTGTTATATTTTTCACTTCTGCTCTTAAAATGTTACTTTAGTCTCTGCACATCGGGACTAAAGCTCTTTATTAATCCCTAGGGATTCAAGTTTTTTTTTATTTACTTTGGAAACCAATAATCAACCAACGGTGTTTGTGAATGGAGGATTATCGCCATTTTCAGTGATTGTGTATGGACCAATTTTTGAACGTGGAAATAACCTTAATATGAGAACTGTGCAAAAATATAAAAAATAACGGTTGAATTTCGTGAAACACGATTAATGATTACGAACATGAATCTATTGAATTATGTTAAGGATAATTCATTTTATTATGCATGGTCCAATTAGTTATAAAATAGTTTTCAAGTTTGAATCTGTTGGCTAAATATGCAAGCATTTAAAGCGTGACTGTACAACAAAAAAAAACCTTGTTATAATCAATAGGTATTGTAATTTTGTATATGTAGAACATCGTTTCTTTCCTCGCATTCAAAGTGAAATGTAGTGTGTTAAATGCGTGACTAAACAACTATAATGACACTCGAACTATAGTCACCCGCGCTCCGCTTGAGTGGCTCAACATCTCGTGTCATTATGACTTGTTTCAGTCCCTTGTTGAACAATCTATTATTTTTTGAACGGCTTTTGCTGTTGGTCCTTTGCACCGTTACAGCTTCACAGTGCGGTAGGTGGCGAGCCCCAGCGACGGGGGCACACCTACCACAACCGACCGCTACCATCATATTATTATCTATATGTAGTTTTATAAAAAAGAAACTGTATGTAGCGTGTGTCAATTTTTAGCCGGCTAGACCTCCAAAGTTATCCGTGCAAAAATCCCGAAGAATTTTTGCTTAGTTTTTACGTGACAACGTATATATATATTAGGTAAGCAGGGGGTCCACCCAAATCCGAAACAAATGCCAAGTGGTCTATGAGACAAAGGAGTTTGTAGACCTCTGCTTTCTCCCAACTCCCAACATGGCGCTCTCCATGGCTCGCGAGCGTCATTACACACAAACTTTATCTAACTAACTAACTATTGTTTTTATTTTACAAGCTTTTATTTAACTTGCAATGTATGTAGGTAAGGGTCAAATCTTGCAAGTTAAATTTGACCCACTTCCCGGTTTTCGATGAAGCTGAAAATTTGCATACGCCTTTAGTTCTGATGACAATGCAATAATATAGCACCATCGAGCTGGTCTGATGATGGAGACTCAGGGTGGCGATAGAAACTCCTAAATTGCACATGATAAACCCGTCGTGTTAGGGCTTGTAAGAATCGTCTTAACGAGTAGATGACGACTGTGCAAAAAAAGTACATTCAGCTTGTCCCAAAGAATGAAATGTTTGACAGAAAATTATTAATTTTCTTTTTAGCTAAAAGTATTCAATCGATGTGCTTCGCTCGCTGGCCTGAAAGCGATTCCCGAAATTATACAAAACCGATCGCCGTTCTATTGAATTGAAAGCAAACGAGATATTATCATAGAATAAGTACAATGCAATAAGGAATACTTTAGACACTACAAACTTATTGTATTACAGTCGAGTTCATAACAAGGTACTAAAGTGTTCATATATTTATGGACTCGACTGTACGCTGCCTAACCTGAAACAGTATACAACCCGGCCACACGACACAGAACAAACATACACTCAACTAAGCAGAAGCTAACTGGAGTTTAAAACAATAACATTATACATTAAGTTTAGCTTTTATCGTACACGTTACTATATTAAGAAATTTGTACTATCCACACTAAAATAAAAAGGAAAAAAGATAAATGACATTTATTCCGTAAGTAGGCCGTACGGGCACTTTTACACGTCAAGAATCTACCAGCGCTCCCCAAGAGGAGACCACTGCCGAGAAGAAACGCCGCAAGAAACTCAGCAGTCAGTCGTTTTTTAAACATATTACAATGGTACTAATTAATCTAGCATTATATAAAGCAATAAATATTACGAAAAACATGCCAAAAATCTTACGTGAGAGATAAAGGAAGAAAAAGGAGAAAAAAAAAAGTAAAACCCACCTACTTATATTTGTTTATAACTTATAACACGGTGCAAGATGACCACATAAAAGTTTCGATACGTTTTCCTACATCAACGGTGTCCCCTAGACAAGATAAAGCTTTTGCAAGTGATCAAATTATTATTGACTAGGTTTAGACCATGCATTTTTTTCTGTTAGATAGTCCTCGTCTGTTAGATAGTACTAATATTAATACGACAGATAACCTATAACTAATGGAAAGTCTGTCCATCTGTACGAGTATGTACATGTATCTTTCAATTTACGCAACGGATTTTAATAGGTTTTTTGTATTATAAATTCTAGTTTATCTACGGATATTACGAAAAACTCACAGAAACTGAAGCAAAGCGAGGGCAGGTGGCTTGTCTAAACTAATATTATACAGAGGAAAGATTTGATTGTTTGTTTGTTTGCATTGAGTAGGCTCCGAGACTACTGGACCGAGGTGAACAATTCTTTCACCGTTACAATCCTATATTATCCCTGATGAACATAGACTATTTATTTTTTTTCTGCGCGGACGGAGTCGCGGGCAACAGCTACTAATAATTTAAATGGGAAAGGTTGTGTGTAAAATAAAAATACGTTAAAACCCTTTTTTATTTCACAATCTTTAAAAACCCCGTGTGGTTGCCGGGTTAGAATAGTGCCACTCCATATCTTCCCGTGGATGTCGTAAGAGACGGCTAAGGGAATAAAGGCGTATAGTACTGTTAGGCGATGGGCTTGTAACCTGTCACTAATACACTGGTAAACATCTTAGCCTAAGTGTGCAAAATGTGGTTACAGAATTGTCAACAAGTTTTTGGAGGTGTTGGTAATTCTGTAGCTCTGCCTACCCCACTCTGGGAGTGAAGGCGTAAGTTTATGTATGTATGTATGTATGTAATCTTTAAAAACAAACCTCAGAAACCGCCGCAATAAAATAACATATATCAAACTAATTTTATAAAGGCGAAAGTTTGTGAGTGTGTGCTTGTTACTCCTTCACGCTGCAACGGCTGGATGGTATTTGGAATGGAGATAGCTTTTTCACTGGATTAACACAAAGGCTACTTTTTATCCCGGAAAATTCAAAAAATCCCGAGGGAATAACGATAATCGAAATCTACGTGGACAAAGTTGCGGAATAATTTATAGTAACAAACAGTTACTTGGCATAACAAGCCGTTAACTTTTTTATATCGATACAAATAGTATCTACTCCGGCGGTTCTCGAACTTTTTTAGAGACGGAACCCTCTTGAAACGAGTAATATTTTACGGAACCCCCAAAATGAACACAACCATAAGGTTTATTTTTAAAAACCAAAAATTAATAGGTACTTAACATGATATAACATTCATTGGTCTTTAGGTTGATCTATTATACTGTGGCCACAATGACATATGTGCATTTGAAGTCACATCGCTTCGGCCGACGACTGTACTTCGTCAGTACAAACTAAAACCAGGTGCCGTAGCCGACTGTACTCGCTCGGAGCAGGATTACAAGCCAACGTAATAACTTGTTGCTACATTAAAGGGAGTTTCCCGATTTATCCACTAATCTCAGTTCAGGGCTGTAGAAGCTGTACGCCTGGAGCGACGCGCGTTTCCACTGTCGCGATGGTCCGTCAATATCCTGCGCCGTGAGACTACAGGGCAGTGATTCTCTCAACAATGACGGTTGAATGGACGAACGAGTGAATGGCCAAGCGGCGAGTTTAAGTAGTCCCGTCAGTGCGAACAAAACAAATTTTAGCGCGTGCATTTTCAATTTGCTGCTTCATTGAAAATGCACGGCACGCGCTAAAATGTGTTTTGTTCGCTCTGACGGGACTACTTAAACTCGCCGCTGCGATTTCGCTCGTCCGTCCGACCGTCTGTTGCTTTTGAGAGAATAACAACCCAGTGACGACCTTTGCCTACGAAGCTAGCGGTCCTGGGTTCAAATCCCGTTAAGGGCAGATATTAGTGTGATGAGCGCGAATATTTGTTCCTGAGTCATGGATGTTTTCTATATATTTAAGTATATATTTCTCTATATAAGTATGTATATCGTTGTCTAGTACCCATAGTACAAGCCTAGAGCTTAGTTTGGGAGTAGGTCAATTGGTGTGAGATTGTCCCCTGATATTTATTTATTTATTTATTTATTTAGTGCGGGTGCGCCAAAGTTCATATAAAATTGCAAATTAGATTATTGGAACTCCGAAAATGTATCTCATATAATTTTACAACCTAATGATCACTCTTCATACTCTTCATATTTTTTTTAATACTAATGATCGGACCTTATAATCCTATAATAACGCCAATTTTCATGGAACCGTACAATATTCAAAGTTAAAATTAGGTTAGGTTAAGTTAGATTTATAAAAATCTAAAAAAAGTTACAGTTTTTTGAAAAAATGCGTTATGAGTTGCGATGACAAAAAAAGTATGAGCAAAAATTTTCGGAGCAATGATGAGTATAGTCACAAATCGTTGTTTGTGTAAAAATTCGAAAGAGCAATTATATATGAGCCAATATGGACCCATTTAGTACGTATAGATTCACCTGTCCCCGTGATTTCCCGTGCCGCGCGCGCGCGTGCGCCCGCGCACCGATACACGGCCGTAACGAGCGCCGTGTTCCCCCGCGGCGGCGCCTTGTGCGCGGGAGCCGAGGCCGGCCAGGATCTTGGGGTGCTTGGGGCACCGCGGACACTTGCCTACTTCATTGATGCGGCTTATAACATTACAGTAGTTTAGACAATGGTTTAACATTCCGGACATAAAAAGTGCCATTATTCAGGTGGCTATTTAGGTTCATGCCATTATAACATTTTGTTCACTTCTCATACTCTTAATATGTTACTTTAGTCTCTGCACATTGAGACTAAAGCACCTTATTAATCTCTAGGGATTAAAGTTTTTTTTTAAATTTACTTTGGAAACCCCTAAACAGTCAATCACGGTGTTTGGGAATGGAGGATTATCGCCATTTTCAGTGATTGTGTATGGACCATATAAAAAATAACGATTTAATTTAGTGAAACACAGCTAATGATTACGGATATGAATCTATTTGATTATATTAATGATTCATTCATATTATTTTGCATGGTCCAATAAGCAGTAGTATACAAGATTAAAAAAAAAAACACGGAACAAATTTGTAAGAAACTTTTTTATATACCTACTTGACATTATCAAATCGCATAGATTGTCATAACAACCTTTGTTATGACACGGGGAAAAAAAACCTTTGTTATAACCAATATTAAAATTTTGCTTAGAACGTCGTTTTTTTCCTCGCATTCAAAGTGAAAGTAGAGTGTTTAACGCAAGACTAAACAACCATAATGACTAAACATCTCGTGTCATTATGGTCTGTTTTAGTCCCTTGTTGAACAATCTACTATGTAAATATTTAGGTACCTACCTTTGCGCATTGAAAATTGTGTTATTTTTAGGGTTCCGAAACTGAAATCCGAGAACGAAAAAGCGAGAAACATATCACATTCACGCTTCCCGGGTGTTCTCGGGGGTTCTCGGGGACTTGAGTCTGTATAAGTAGGGTAGCCCATAACACTAAACCTGCCGCGGCTGTGTTTTCCCATTAATGACTTGACTTAATATACAGGTTGTCCCAGAAACCGACGTCAACTCGCCTAGGGCTGATAGAGCAGCTCATAAGCTATCGATTTAACCCCCATGTATGTTCAGCAATTGTTATTAGTTTCCGAGATATTCATCATTTTAATCTGATTTTTTGTAATTTTTCCTTATGTCCGTGATACGAAAAACCCCTAAATTCATGCATTAATTCAAATGTTTTCAGTGTTTTCTTGCATGCTTAGAATCAGTATGAAATAAGGAAGTTTTTAACGCTACATGCCATTTTTTTTTCATTACAACTTTTTGTGGAAACCCGCGTTTGTTTTTCACCAAGTACGGAAAAACAAACTTTGTCCGCTTACTCAAAAAGTTGTAGTGAGAGAAAAATTGACACATAGCTTTAAAAACTTCCTTATTTCACAGTGATTCTAATCATGCAAGAAAAAACTGAAAAAAAAAGGAATAAATACATGAATTATGGGGTTTCTCATATCACTGACATAGGGAAAAATTACAAAAAATCCGATTAAAATGATCAATATCTCGGAAACTAATAACAATTGCTGAACATACATACATGGGGGTTAAATCGATAGCTTATGAGCTGCTCTATCAGCCCTAGGCGGGTTGACGTCGGTTTCTGGGACACCCTGTATATTATCTCATGCGGTATTCTTATCAAACTAGGTTAGTGTCATGTGCTCTTAGAATAGTAGAGCCATTAGGCAATCTTTGAATTTAGTTGGGTTTCTTTTTAAAAATAAATAGTACATTGTGTATTAAGGGTGGTAAAGAAAGAATTACAAACGAGAGTCTGTTAGAAGCCCGAAGCCGAAGGCTGAGGGCTTTAATGACTCGAGCTTTGTATTTCCTTTACCACCCGTGTAACATACAATGTTTTTCATCACAATTGCGAGGAAATGAAATAAAATCAGACAAAAGATCATATTTTTAACTTATTAGCGGCAGACTACGTCATTGTCTGTGACTTACCACAGATAATGTCAAACGTGTTCGGAGTCCGATTCTAGTGACATATGAGATCAATAGTTTATTATGCGAGATTGTTAGGAAATAGTATTCAACTGACATTTCATCTCGAATGAAACTTCATATCGAATGGCACAAGAATTGGGGTCCTGACGTATTGTGATAGTTCGAGTCCACGTATAATATTTAAAAAAAAAGCTATTACGCACTTAAGTAACGTAATGGTAAAAAAAAGGCCCACGGGTATTATTTTGGATTTACGGTCGATTTTTCTAGCATGTTAGGACACTATTTACGAGCAAGTGTGATGAAATAGTACATTGTGCATCAAGGGTAGTAAGAAGGGAATTACTAACGAGATTGTTAGAAGCCCGACGCCGAAGGCGGAGGGCTTTTAATGACTCGAGTTAGTAATCCCCTTACTGCCTGTGATACACACAATGGTTTTCATCACATTTGCGAGGAAAAAACACTTTAACTCTGCAAAATATAAAGAAATAACTTTTGACGAACGGGAACGTAAATGGAAACGATATTTTTTTTGTGACCTCTACCACAGATAATAACTGCGTTTAGTTTCGACCTGGATTCGAGCCAGATTTAGCCAATTCGTTTGCCTTCCTATACCATAAAAAAAAAAAAAAAAAAAAAAAAATGTATAATTACTAAAATTAATGATAAATGTTGATATTTATAAACTTGAAATAGGTATAAAAATAATGAAGTTTAATGAAGCGTATAGTTTTGTGTAATGTAAGTTAGTCTATAGCTAATTTTTAAAGATGAAATTAGAAACCGATTTAATTTTTGGCTGAAAATTAAACCTCCTTAGTCAGAAATGATGTACGAAAGAGTTGCAAATTTTAAAAAGAAAGTCATTACTCCCTAGGGATGACAAACTCGCCATAATTCCCGCGGGAACAATTTAGGCCATTGTCCTTCTGTATACAGGCATGGAATAACACCATTTACGAGCAAGTGTGATGAAAAGAATGTTTCCTTAGGTAAAATGATCTAACTTTAGGATTTAAAGCAATTCCCCTCCAGCGCCCGTTTATTACTCGTCTACAGGTAAGTAGGTAAGCATTACGTTTTCGGTTGTGAGGTAAAACAATTACCCTTCTCCATTGGCACAATAGGAATTCAATCAAGATTCGATAGCCATGGCGTTGATTTTTTTAAATTCCGATCTAACAAATTTCTAAAAGAATGTAAGTACCTATTTTAAATAATTTTGGTAATTAATAGAAATTGTCTGGCCTATAATACCTATCAAATACAAGAGACCCACCCAACACGCAAATGAGATCATCGCGTAAATTCCATTATAGGTAGGTTACCAGGTAACTAATCAGTGAGATTCAATAATCTACTTCCTGCCCCGTGTTTCACCATCTTGACCATGACATGTGACAGGTGACAATTCGGTATACATTGCCAAGTTACCACGCTCATACATCACTGGGTTTCATATACATGATGGTGAAATATGGGGCTGATTAGAAATTCTATCACGCTGTAAAACATGCCACCAATTTTTTCGTCAAAGTTGTTGAATAGCGCCATCTATGCAAATTTTACTGCAACTTTTACCCACTAGAAAATGTATTCGTTACAGATGAAAACGTAGACGTCTGACTTTTCACCCAGTACGGCCGCGTATTAAGAGATGGCGCCACTAGTTGCGGAAATTCTTCGGAAGTTGTTTTCTTTCATACAGTATTTCTACGATGCGTATAGTAACTCTGGAAGCCAGCGGTCCTGGGTTCAAATTCCGATAAGGGTAGATAGTGTTGTAATGAGCGCGAATATTTGTTCCAGTCATGGATATTTTCTATGTACAGTCGCGGAACGAAAAGGTTGACCAGTTTTCAAATAAATTCATTTACGCGTTGCAAGCACATGTTACCTTTTTAAACTGCGTAACAGATGAGATAAATAATATTGAACCAATAGTGGCTGTTGTTTATACGTGACCATAGCAACCCTTTTGTAACGACCAATTAAAACTAAGTTCAGTTAACTAATAATGGCTGTTGTTTATACGTGACCATAGCAACACTTTTGTAACGACCAATAAAGACTTTAGTTCAGTTTGAACCAATAATGGTTGTTGTTTATACGTGACCATGGTAACCATGTATCTGTGGGCCATGTAGTGAAATGACATTCATTATGACGGAATGTGTCATACTCGGTCGATAAGCAGGAACTGATAACTTATACTGAGCAAGCAAAAACAGATCTTAAGGTGGTCAACCTTTTCATTCCGCGACTGTATTTAAGTATATTCTTTATGTAAGTAAATATTTATATAATTGTTCAGTATCAATGGTATCAATACTAAAATCCTAGATCTTAGTTTGGGACTAGGGCATTGGTGTATTGTATTGTTTTGGTTTTTCTTTTATACAATAAAGTGTTTACATACATGCATGCTGTATGTATGATATTTTAATGTATGTATGTAAACACTTTATTGTACAAACAAAATAGATAACAATTAGGTATAAAATAGTCAAAAATGTAGCAGGCATGTATAAACGTAATTTTATACCTTTAAGGGATCTCTTCCAGTTTCATTCAATTCTGTACCTATTTATACTTACACTTAAATTATGCAAAAATATCGAACGATTACCTGTTTATTCTATAAGTATAGTAAAGGAAATTGATTCCTAGATCATTATGGACTATGTCATAGTGACGTAATCAATTGAAACGTAAGAGACTTCATATGATTTTATTTACAGTGTCACTTTGACATAGTCCAAAGTGGTCTAGGAATCAATTTCCTTAACTGTACTACGGTTACTACGCAAAAACTTACATAAACCAAAAAAAACATTTTTGTTTGAAAAACCTCTCTATTGTTCTTTCCACGTACGGATAGCAAAACAAGTCGCGAACTGAAACAAAATGACGCTCCTACCTTAAAAATACACCTGGAAAATAAATGTGGCAGATAGCTTTCCAGAGCCTACAGAAACAAAGCTAAAATAATAAGTTGGAGATGTATGAATATTTGTTAATACCCGAAATCGTGACTCGAAATATGTGTACTATCTATACTAATATTATAAAGCTGAAGAGTTTGTTTGTTTGCTTGAACGCGCCAATCTCAGGAACTACTGGTCCGATTTGAAAAAATCTTTCAGTGTTAGATACATAGCCCATTTATCTAGGAAGGCTATAGGCTATATATCATACTCACATATACCAAAGCGAAGCGAGTCAGACAGTCAGTCAATCAGTAAATCAGGTTACATTCAATTATTTATGCAAAAGGTTTTTCAATCAATCCATCAATCTATCAATAAATCAATCAGTCGGTAGCAGACGGTCAGTCAATCGTGAGGGTGGACACAGGTGAGATTATCAATCAATCAATCAGTCAATTAGTCAGCCACTCATGTCGACGGTCAGTGAATCAATTAGGTTGTGGTCAATTGTTAAATCAATCTGTCAGTTCTGAAAAATGGTCAGTCATTCAATCAGTCAGTCGTGCAAACGGTCAGTCAATTGACGGATCATTATAATGTCGAAGCGAGGGCGGGTCGCTAGTTATAATATAAATAAAAAAACCCAGATGTAATGGTGACGGGAACCACTCAAAATTCCGAATTATCTTTCATTTAACTTTAATTAACTTTCATTTTTCCGAAAGCTATATTACGATGCAGCTATTTTAGATAGAATAGGTACATAATTTAACTGTTATACGTAGGTTAGGTTTAATTTGTAGGCGATAGCAAAAGGTTAAGTTTTCTATCAACAAATGGCGTTCGGAATTATAAAAATCGGAATTATGAGACTTAGGAATTATGTAGTGTACCCAACGGTGAACCCTTCTTTAAGAGCTGATATTATCTCCTCAACGACCTTTCTGCATAACTGGTTTTAAATACTTATATGTTTGTATGCTAACCATAGGTACATACGAAATCAACTTCCAACGTAACCCACTTTTCATTTCCTTCCACAATGCGGTACACGTTTATCGTCATACTACTAACATTCGGTACATCCTTGACAAAAGCGGGACATGGTCTACACAACGACTCGAGCGTGGTGGTAACCTACTCAGGCCACGCGGAAGCGGTACCACCAAAGAAAACATGTAAAACTGGTACATGCAAAACCGGTACAAGCTCTAAAAGCGAATCGGCTGTTAAGGAGGATTATTTACGGGAGCGGCAGCCGGGAGAGAACGACGAACGAAATAAAAAGGTACCTACGGTTAATACAAGCTTTTGTTTAACTTGCAGTGTATGTATGTATGTATGGGTAGATTCATTAAAGCTGGCACGAATGGAATGAACTAAAGTAATGTCACCTATCATTGTGTGAGTGACGTCCTTTGAAAAACGAGCATTTTATAATTTTCATATTAATTCTAACCAACATGACTCTGCAAAGCTGTGGAAAAATTTAAAAGAGACAATCCTCAGAGATCCTAAAAGACACGATGCTCTTCCTGATAATTTTGATGACGTTGATGCCATTAATGAAGCCTTTCTTGACGTACCTGGTAATCACACAGTACCGTTGTCCGAGCTTACGTTCTTCGAGTTTCATAAATTTGGTTCAGTCTCGTTTGCTTTACAGCAGGTCGAGGAACACGTGATCGCAAAACATGTTTTATCAATAAAGACAAACGCTGTTGGTGTTGATGGTATTGGTAAAGAAATGATCTTACTAACGCTCCTGAATTCTTTGCCGGCGATTACCAGTATCATCAATTATTCAATTTCAGCGGGTTCAGTGCCAAGTGTTTGGAAATATGCATTTGTTACACCGTTGCCTAAGGTAGATAATCCTATTGCATTGAAAGATTTAAGGCCAATAAGTATTCTACCATTCTTATCAAAAATATTAGAAAAGACCATTTATTCTCAATTATCTAATTTTGTGGAAACCAATAATATACTACCATCCTTTCAATCAGGTTTTCGTAAGGGAATGGGTACAGTGTCGGCAATAATGGACGTTGTAGACAATATACTATCTGAGCAGGACTCTGGTAAAGGTACTGGCCTGGCACTGCTGGATTTTTCACGTGCTTTTGATAGTATAAACGTCGCATTATTACTTTCCAAATTATCATACTATGGTGTGGACTCCAAGTCGTTAGCATGGTTTGATAGCTATCTTAGTGGACGTTGCCAATCCGTCAGAGTAGTTAAGGAGGATGGCCTGACAGTGTTATCTAATCCTAGGCCTGTGACTCGAGGGGTGCCACAGGGCTCAATACTCGGCCCATTACTTTTTATAATTTATAGTGCAGATATAGCTAAGTCCATCAGGCATTGTAATTATCATATGTATGCAGATGATGTTCAAATTTATGTATCGGCTTATCCTCATCAATTTAATGACGCAGTGCACAAGATAAATGAAGACCTAAATAGTGTAGCAGCTTGGGCTGATAGAAATGGGTTATTGCTAAACCCAAACAAAAGCAATTTCATGGTTCTTGGATCAAAAAATCAGACCTCAAAAATCTTAGCATGCAATCCACTAGTAAATGTCTCGGGGCAAAATATTGAAAGAGTCGAGGAGTGCAAAAATCTAGGTCTCGTGTTTGATAGCAAGTTGCGATTTGAGAGCCACATTATACATCTAGTTAGTTCTTGTTTTTACCGACTTAAAGTTTTATATAAGATTAGAAACCTTCTTAGCGAAAAAGTACGCGTCACACTGTGCGAATCTTTGATACTTTCGAAGTTGAATTACGGAGACTTGGTGTACGGTCCAAGGTTACCGTCAAAGACCCGTCGTTTGATACAGCGTGTCCAAAACGCTTGCTATCGTTTTTGTCACGTTGTTCCGCCTAGGAGTCATATAACACCGTATCTCAATAGAGATTTGACGTTAAATATGTCTTCTCGAAGACATTTGCATCTTGCAAGCCTTGTATTTGACGTAGTAAATTTTAAGAAACCCGAATATCTCTATTCCAAGTTAAAAGTCTCTTCTTTCCATGATAGGTATGGAACCAGATCCTCTCGTTGCCCTTTGGAGAGTCACCGCCACAGAACTGTAGCATTTACCGGCTGTTTCCGTTACCTAGCAACCAAATGCTGGAACAATATTCCCCCGCCAATAAGACTTTTTACATCAAAGTACTCGTTTAAAAAACATTATAGGGATTTTCTACTACAAAAACAAACAATTGGTATACCCAGCGGTTACTTGGTATCGGATTTTGCTGTTTAATGCTCTTTACGGCTTATCACGCTCGCCAGACATAATTATGTACGTATATACTCACACGGTTTTGCAAAGTAACACACATACACGCATGCACACAAACACATATCATACCTAAATCCACGCACAAGCCCCCAAACGCATGACAGTATGTATAAACATAATTAAATATCCTCTTGTTCTTTTTTGCTTGTTGTTGCTCTGTCGTTCCTCGGGGTTGTGGCAGAATACCAGTGTTTTGCTCATAATGAGCAAAGTTATACGCTGAGCCATTGCCCTTTTGCCCTGCTGCAGCGCACACATTCTTTTGGCAATTTGTGTGTAATGTTAGTGTCACTGCTTATTATTATTTATTTTTTTTGTCAATTGTATGTGTGTTTTGAGTAGGCAAATAAACGTTTTATCTATCTATCTATCTATCTTTGAACCGATATTCGAATTTCAAACCGAAAACCTGTTACTATTTTACAGTTTTACACACTAGTATACTTACGGTCACTCATTCAATCCATTCGTGCCAGCTCTTGTGAATCAACCTATACATATGTGAGGGTCAAATCTTGCAAGTTAAATTTGACCCACTACCCGGTTTCCGATGAAGCTGAAAATTTCCACACGCCTTTAGTTCTGATGACAATACAATAATATAGTACCATCGAGCGGATCTGATGATGGAGACTCAGGGTGGCCATTGGAACTCCTAAATTACAGCACTTTCATTATGACACCCCGTTTGCTATAATCAAAACACTTTCATTTTTCAACACTCCATTCTAGACCTCTTTTTAAATGTTTAGAAATATAATTTCATATTGTTCGTACTAAGAACAGATAGAACTATGCCAAATTTCAAGATGACAGCTTCTGCAGCTTCAGACAAAAACTGTTGTGACATACGGACACCGAAGTCTCACAACAAGGGTTCCTTTTTTACCATTTTACTACGGAATCCTAAAAACTTCATGTTTCCGTTATTGAATAAACGTACTGCGGCGTTGACCTTTCCTCGAAAACACTGACAGACAGACATGGTTACTTTCACTGCTATAATATCAGAAGGTTGCGTGTTCAAATCACGTCGGGGTCACCAATGTAGAAAGAGAGGACAATAGAGAGATCTCTCTCCAGGCGGGTGTTATGCCTGGGGACCGAAGTCCATTGGGATGAAGTTGGAAGTGCTACATACAGGGTTATTGGTAATTCGACGTATTCCCGTTAGGAGGTGATAGGGGTGACTATTTGCGGTAATTTTAACCCCTATATGCATTATGCAAAAGTGAACCATTTCTGAGTTATCATGTTTTTTAGCTTTTTTCAAAATAAGTCAAAAATGCAGCATCAAAAATTAATTTAAAAAAAAGTATCAATTTAAATCAATTTTTTTCTTCTTATTTATAAAAACAATAAAACTCTGGTTATTTATCAATATTAAAACATCAATTATCGGTTCAAATTTAAAAATGCGAGACTAAAAACGATATTATTTCTAGATTTTTTAGATATCTTTTTCCACTAAAATGCCTTCAAAACAAAAAAATCGTTATGAAACTTGGCTTGCAGATTAATTTAAAAACATAACCGTTTTCTTAGCTCTCCAAAAATGCATAACCACTAGGAACTTATTTCAAAGAAACTGAAAAAAAAATGATCACAAAAGAAGCAGGCGGAAATTTGGATTCGAACTAAACACAAGGTAGTTCTTTAAAAAATCCCATAAAATTAATTAAAAACAATACCCAATGACAATAAAACAAAAAAACTATTTTAAAACAAAATTTAAAACCAGTAACAGTTTAATAGTAATAACAATTAACAATTAATAATAGTAACAATTAACACATTTTTTAATTTAAAGTTCTTGCTCGAAGTGACTTCCCCTATTGCGTACGCAAAGTCGCATTCTTTTTCTTAGTTGTGACTTAACTACCGAAGTAGTCAAATTATTACGCATTGCATTTGCTGCATTTATAATTCTCGTCTTGAGTTCTTCCGCGGATGACACAGGCGAGAGGTCGTAAACTATGGATTTCATGTGACCCCAGACATAGAAATCAACCGGCGTTAAATCCGGACTTCTCGCGGGCCACGGAATGGATCCTCCTCGCCCTATCCAACGATTAGGAAAGTGGCTATCGAGCCATCGCCTAACATTGACACCAAAATGTGCAGGACATCCGTCTTGCTGGTATATCATGTTTTGCCTTGTAGCCAAAGGCTTTTGCAACGGTAACAGTGAAGCTGCTCGTCATGATTATTCGCGTCGGTTTCCCAATCGCCGGTTACCCCATGTATCCGTTTTTAATGGAGTGTATAGGCGAATCCGAGAAACTGGTTGTGTTCAGAGAAGACAAATTAATGCCGGAAGACCCCCAGTCCATGTTGTTAATTGCGAAGAGGATATTCTGCAAGAATTTATCGATGAACCAACAATTTCGACAAACACCGTCGCCACACGACTCTCTGTAACACAATGGAAAGCGTGGTCTACAGTGCATAATGCAGGATTGGATAGGGCGAGGAGGACCCATTCCGTGGCCCGCGAGAAGTCCGGATTTAACGCCGGTTGATTTCTATGTCTGGGGTCACATGAAATCCATAGTTTACGACCTCTCGCCTGTGTCATCCGCGGAAGAACTCAAGACAAGAATTATAAATGCAGCAAATGCAATGCGTAATAATTTGACTACTTCGGTAGTTAAGTCACAACTAAGAAAAAGAATGCGACTTTGCGTACGCAATAGGGGAAGTCACTTCGAGCAAGAACTTTAAATTAAAAAATGTGTTAATTGTTACTATTATTAATTGTTAATTGTTATTACTATTAAACTGTTACTGGTTTTAAATTTTGTTTTAAAATAGTTTTTTTGTTTTATTGACATTGGGTATTGTTTTTAATTAATTTTATGGGATTTTTTAAAGAACTACCTTGTGTTTAGTTCGAATCCAAATTTCCGCCTGCTTCTTTTGTGATCATTTTTTTTTCAGTTTTTTGGAAATAAGTTCCTAGTTGTTATGCATTTTTGGAGAGCTAAGAAAACGGTTATGTTTTTAAATTAATCTGCAAGCCAAGTTTCATAACGATTTTTTTGTTTTGAAGGCATTTTAGTGGAAAAAGATATCTAAAAAATCTAGAAATAATATCGTTTTTAGTCTCGCATTTTTAAATTTGAACCGATAATTGATGTTTTAATATTGATAAATAACCAGAGTTTTATTGTTTTTATAAATAAGGAGAAAAAAATTGATTTAAATTGATACTTTTTTTTAAATTAATTTTTGATGCTGCATTTTTGACTTATTTTGAAAAAAGCTAAAAAACATGATAACTCAAAAATGGTTCACTTTTGCATAATGCATATGGGGGTTAAAATTACCGCAAATAGTCACCCCTATCACCTCCTAACGGGAATACGTCGAATTACCAATAACCCTGTATATCAACTGACTGAAGAAATTTCGCTAGCGCGATGTAGAACACTTTAGTTCCGCTGTCTGACGCTGTGGCGCTGTTTGCGCTGGCGAGTTGGTGGTACATGACATGTTTGCCGTTAGATGTCGCTATGTCGCCACATTATGAATATACACTCCGCCATCTTGCCCCCAGGACTCCGAGACCGACGCGCCTGACGTGGTGTTCATCCCGAGCGGGAACCACGATGCCGGCGAGTACGCGAGCAAGCGAGACAACCTGCCGCCGAAGAACGACGAGGTCAAGCTGAAGGACGTGCTCAACCGGCAGACCATCAACGACATGCTCAACCACCCCATGCGGGTGGAGACAGGTGGGGCAATCAATCAATCAATCAATCAATCAGTCAGTCAATCAATCAATCAATCATGCATAAGGTCTTTCAATCAATCCATCAATCTATCAGTGGATCTGGAAAATAATGTTATAAAGTATTTTTCCTACTCCTGTACTTTTATCTGTCATTTATATAGTCACGAACACTAATATAAGAACATACATAATATGTCCGCAGAATAATCCAGAGAAAAGTCTATCTTGTCTATGCCCCAAAACAGTACTTGTGCGTTTTTGAGATAAAACGATACGGCCAGCTGCCAAATCTTAGCGTTGCACAATCGATTTAATCATATTTTAACGATTGTGAAATAGGGACTATAAATCACCTAATGTTTTGAGAAATGATTTCAGTTACCTGATTGGTCGATTTTAAAATAGCTGTATTCTGGTTGGTTGATACGAAATACAAAGTTTTTTTAAAAGATTTAAATTAGTTAAAGAGAAACACGTACCTAAAAGAACCTATCGTTCCGTTTGACAGTCGATGTGTATTGTGATTGGTGGATTTAATTTTGTGAAGTATTCTGATTGGTCAAATTAAAATGTTTTGGAATTGTAAATAATTCTATTTTCCATTCCGTCAATTTAAAAACAAAGTAAACCATAGACACATATTTTGTCATTTTCTTGTTTCCCGCTCGTTTGTTGTTCTTTACTTCGTTCGTTCGTTTGTAAGTTTTTTCGCTTAGTTTTGCATTTCATTTGAAACCTAGTCGTAGAAAAAGTATTGTATGCAACGGTGTATAACTAAGTCAAAAAACACTCGTGGCGCTTACCTTTACGATGTTTGCCTTCGGCTCACATCGTAACACACGCCACTCATATTTTTTGACCTCTCTTATACAACTATTGCATAAACTAGGTACTATTTTTCTACCATTACGATACAAGTTAATCCAAAAAGTTAATGTCACCAACGAGGTTCCATATCAATTATTTTTTTATAATGGAACGCACATGCGGTTCGCGTAATTTTTACACCATTACAGTAGTAGATTGTAAAAACAAACCAATTTCCCGAGACTTATGGTATCCAACCGAGCCGGTAGGCGAGGTTGGATAATTAAGTCGAGGATAAAATGGGTTTTAAGACCGAGTTATACACTCTGCTTTTCACTTCGATTACGAGGAAATAAAACAGTGATAATGTAAAAAAACTTCAATTAAAATATAAATTGAAATTTGAACAATTCTGTATATTATACGAGTATGTTATGGTTTTTCCGGGCATATTTTCAGTATGGATTTAGGCGGCAATGTCTGTTCAATAAATTCTTTTGCATTTTTTTCCATGAGTGTGTTAGGTGTGAGCATTATTTCCTCTTCACTAGACGACATTTAAATTAAATTCCATAACGCAACAAGTTTTGCCGAGAAAATAACTAATTAATAGTCCAAAACCTCTTTCCCGCCACTGTATTTCTGTCTAATTTTTTTTTTATTTTCTGTTTGCGATTTTTGACTTAGGTCGAACGCAATACTTCCAAGTTTATACCTACGTTGATTTTTTAATGTTCTTGTTAATAATGCTTGTTTTTAATAGTTTTAAATTTCTTTTTTGTTAGATACTACGATGCAAATATAAATAAAATAAATAAAATTAAAGTAAATTTATTCAAATAACAAGTTTATTTAATGCAGTCACCTCGTCTGTCTGGCTGTAGGGCTTAATTGTCTTAGTCTAGATGACGACAACCATTTATGCACTAGTGCATAAAATGCGATTTTATGCAGCCTATATCCAGCATAAAGAAGGACTTTACGAGCATGAGAAGTGAAAAAAGTTTTCATTCCCATTTTTACCTGTCCGTGACAGCGCCCGCTTTAACGCATGCGCGGTGATGTGCTAGGTTTTGGCGCCATTCATTGAATACGTTTTGTTGTAATGTAAGAGAGTTGATAAAGTACTCGTAGTGTATGAAACTGCACATAACTAGGTATTAAAACACTCGCGTGATACTATTAAAAACCTCGCCTAGCGGCTCGGTTCTTAAGCACACACTCGTGTTTTAATACCCCTCGTTATGCAACAATTTCATAAACTACTATTACGATACAATAAAAATAAAAATACGTGTCTTGTGTGGGGGCCTCCTTTATTATACCTATTTCACTTTCTCACATTATTTTTGTTCAAAAAATACATTTCTTTAGAGTTAGGACAGACAGACAGCGCTGGCATATTAACAGGGTCCTCCTGGGCTCCCTTTGGGTACGGAACTCCTTAAAACGACTAAAATACTCATTGGGGGTCCTTGATTTATACGATATGTCCTATAACAGGTCTGCGAATACCATGGCCTCCAAATCATCAAAGTCGAGGAACACCTTCGGCGGCTCTTCCGTCTCTCTCTCACCCGGGTCCCAGGTCGTGCCGGTGTGGACCACTTCCTCCGGGACTAGGTCCTGGATCTGCTTATGTTTGGCTTTCGGCAGGAAGAGGGAATCAGAGTCGTCCAAGCTGGTCGCTACTGGAACGAGAACGTTGAGTTGTCTTCCGACTCCATCATCAGAGCTTATTGGTACCACAATATAGCAATAATTGCTCATGGATTGCCATTTTTTTGACAGAAATTGCAGAGGGTCACCGTAACATCCTACTAATGTTATAAATGTGAAAGTTTGCGTGTCTTTTAGGTGGACTTTGGATAACATCCTATTGTTAGTTTAATCAAGCGCATTCTATTTTTAATTATTATATGTATTCAGTAATGAACCTCCAGGTCTTTTCGTACTTATATTGTTTAGTACAAAGTACTTCTACATTGCATTCAAATAAGAGTTTGTTCTAAATAATAAAAAAAAAAAAAAAAAAAAATATGTAACGAAACCTGCCCAAACAGCCTACCTATTCCCAATTGACAAGATTTCATATTTTCAAGACTTTAATTTTATTCGTTTTATAGATATTGTTTGGAAGGAGAAAGACACTAATAGTTTTAAATTTTCTCTAGAATGAATAATTATTTTATTATTAATTTATTAAGATGTACTTATTCTAAAAGGGCGTAACTTCATTTCTACGACACAATGGACATATTACGTTAGTCCAATCTGTATATAAAAAAGTATCATGTCAACCGATAAAGGGCCACTTGCACGAAAAGTTTAACCCTGGGTTAAGACACTAACTCGAGTTAAAATAACAGTTTTCTTATGAATCTGACGTCTACTAACTCGAGTTAGTGCCTTAACCCAGGGTTAAATTCTGCGTGCAAATGGCCCTAAGTCTCTATCCATCTGTCAATAGTGTCAATGTCTTTTTTTTTTTTTTTTTGTGGCATAGAGTAGACAAACGAGCACACAGGCCACCTGATGGTAAGTGGAAACTGTGACCCATAGACATTCGCATTCACAAGAATGCAATGCAATCCTAAGACTGCAAATGCGTTGCCAACCCTGAGGACTAAGATGGAATGCCTCTATGCTAGTCATTTCACCGGCTCTCTTATCCCCAAACCGGAACACAACAATGCGAACACTGTTATTTGGCGGTAGGTTAATGGATAAGATGGTGGTAGCGATCCGGACGGACCCTGCACAAGGTCCTACCACCCGCAAAATAATTTGAAGAATGACAGCTTTTTTTCTCGTGAAAAAGGCAATGGTATTATATGTATTCAGGCATAGTATTGGTAAAACTCGATATTTTTATTAACTTGCTTGTAATTTTGAAAATAAAGAAAAATAAATCTAATATTTTGCCGTGTTCAGGAGGTAAAACCCTTTCGATTCGTATAGTAATTTGCAGGTGTCACCAAAATGAAATGTTGTCACTTAGTTCCGTAGCCAAATGGCAAAAAACGGAACCCTTATTGATTCGTCATGTCGGTCTGTCTATCCGTATGTCACAGCCACTTTTTTCCGAAACTATAAGAACTGTTGAAACTTGGTACGTAGATGTATTCTGTGAACCGCATTAAGATTTTCACACAAAAAAAAACCAAAAAAATTGGGAACCATACTTAGAATTGAAACTCAAAAAATGTTTTTCATTAAACCCATGCGTGTGGGGTATCTATAGACAGGTCTTCAAAAATGATATTGAGGTTTTTAATATCATTTTTTTCTAAACTGAATAGTTTGCGCGGGAGACACTTCCAAAGTGGTAAAACGTGTCCCCCCCCCTGTAACTTTTAAAACAAGAGAATGATAAAACGAAAAAAAATAATATTATGTACATTACCATGCAAACTTCCACCGTAAATAAATAATTTAATACGTCATAAGTCGTAAACCGCAATTTACCTTTCATTCAATCAACCCAAATATACCGGCCGGCATATATTATGTTAATTGCTGCTACTTCCCTTCATGGGCAAATCCGACTCGCACTTCGCCCGCTTTTTAGGGTTCCATAGTCAAACTAGGAACCCTTATAGTTTCGCCATGTCCGTCCGTCCGTCCGTCCGTCCCCAGTCTAGCTCAGAGACTCATAGTACTAGAAAGCTGTAATTTGGCATGAATGTACATATTAGTCACGCCAACAAAGTGGTTAAATAAAATTTTGAAAAATATTTTTTTTTAATGCACCTCCCCTACACGTAACGTGGGGATGTCTTTTTTTTTTCTTGCCTACGCCATAGTGTGGGATGTTGTTGGATAGGTCTTTCAAAAATATTGCGGGTTTATGAAAACAATTTTTCGATTAAGGGATCCGTTTATGAAATATTAAGCTTTAAAGCGCTATTTTTTGTTAGAGTCAAGTGTCCCCCCCCCTACAGCCAAAACTACAAGTACTAAAAATCTGAAAAAAATCTTCAACGAAAGTGCATATAACGAATTTTAAAGGAAAACTATCACGGCTAAGTAGACATGATTAGTTCCTGAGATACAGGCGACTAAAGTGTTTATACCTACTAAAAATCATCTAAGACAGCGCCAAATAACTTTAAATAGAAAATTGGTTCATACATGTTGATTTTTGAGATAGTTTTTTGTGTTTGTCGTTACGGCTTCGGAACCCTACACTGAGCATGGTCCGACATGCTCTTGCCCGGTTTTTGTTTATAATATCAACATTACGTCAAAGTTTTTAATGTAAACATTATTATTAAGATACTGACTTACTTATAAACAGAACCAAAACAAAACGTCTGCCCTCCATCCCGGCCGTAGTCGTTCAACTTCGAGTCACCATGCACCAGGCCGCGAAGACCATACATAATTAGGTAGTTTATAGTCCATAAATCCATTTTACGGCCACATTGATTAGTACACTAATCAGTTCCGATTTAATTGTTTATAAACGTGATTGGGAGTCGACCGTGCGCGCGCAGGGCCAAAATGGCGGATGACAGAAGCAGGGCTTGGGAAAATTCGAAAATTACCGGTTCTTAACCACATCTAAATATATATAAGGAGAAACTGACTGACTGACTGACTGACATATCAACGCACAGCCTAAACGGCTAAACGTAGGCACTTGATATTTGGAAGGGACGTAGCTTAGGTACCGTAGAGGTGCACTAAGAAAGGAATTCCCGAATTTCCCACGGGAACTATTGCCCGACGAAGTGGGCTCGGGAACAGCTAGTACATACATCAATTGCTTGCTGTGTTTGCATTCCCATAGACTAGTCTTTTGTTTTCTGTTTCCTTAGTGTTGCCAACCTTAACAGGGTGTAATTTTTATGGTCGTTCGAGATAATTTCGAACAAATGATTTCAATTTTGATCCTTGATCTTTTTCATTTCATGTTATTTTGTGTTAAGTGTGTCACTTTCCGTCTCTTCACCAAGCGGTTCCAAGGGAAGACCAGTGCTGGCTTTACGGCTAGCGAATGCTGAGTTGGGACCGTTTCGCAACTGTTTCTCTGTCTGATTTTTTGTATCTATGTACCTAATGTGGTTTTGTATTGTTGCGAATAAATATATATTTATCTTTATAAACTCATGCTTATTTCCAGAATCGGATAGGCAGAGCTACATAATTATTAGGTAACAAATCTAAAAATAGCTTGTTGATAATTCTATAACCACATTTCGCACAATTAGGCTAAGATGTTTACCAGTGTATTAGTGACAGGTTGCAAGCCCATCGCCTAATAGTACAAGCCTTTATCCCCTTAGCCGTCTCTTACGACATCCTCGGGAAGACATGGAGTGGCACTATTCTAACCCAGCAACCACACGAATTCTCTTATTCCCAGGTTCTCAACCAGGTTTTTCGCAAACGCTCGCTCCGAGCGAAATCGATTCCCGAGCGTTAGGGTCGCTGAGATTAACCTGGTATTTTTGGTTTTTGTTTCTTCCTGCAGTTGGATGACGTGACTAAAATGATAAGGCCGGCTTGACTTCAAGCTAAGCCAGTGAAAATGCAACTAAAGAGCTAGCTAAAGGGTTGAAAAGACGAGAAAGCGATCGCGGTGCAAACAAATTAGCGAGCGAGATTAATCAATATTTCGAAAAAAATCCTGAGCTTTGACACATTTTCCTGCTCAACTACGGGCGAATTTATTTACTTCTTATTGTATGCTTTACTCATTGTTTAGTATAATGCTAGTTTTATAATTTTATACTTGTATATTTAAAAAAAACGACTGACTGTTGAGTTTCTTGCGGCGTTTCTTCTCAGCAGTGGTCTCTTGCGAAGCGCTGGTAGATTGTTGACGTGTAAAAGTGTCCGTGCGGCCTACTTTCTGAATAAACAACTTTTATCTTTTTGAGAAATTTGTCAAGATCGTAGCAAGTGGAAAGAAGTGGTCTCTGCCTACCCCTCTGGGAAACAGGCGTGATTTAATATATGTATGTATGTAATGTAATTTAGCTTTTATCATAACCGAAATCGATTCTGTTCGAGTGGAATCGAAATAAAAAGGCTATATTTGAAATATAAGGCATTTCAGACGAGCTGGTTAAAAACAAACCCAACATCTGATTTATTGGCATTTGTGATGCCTTGAAACCCTCAGTACGCGGATTTAAACCGTGCTTGGCCAGTTTTTTTATGAAATATGGAATTCATTTCACGGAATGCTTGTTTTTTGGCGGGAAATCGATTTACAATTGGTTTTTACAACTTATCAAATCGAACCCTCTTGCGTACAAAATGAATTTGTGTCGTGAAATATTTTAAAGCAAAGTTTTCGTAGCATGCAATAAACTGGCTGGTAGAGAATGCCTTTTTTAGCGTTCCGTAGTCAACATGGAACCCTTATAGTTTCGCCATGTCCGTCTGTCCGTCTATCTGTCCGCGGTTTAACTTAGAAACTCTTTGTACTGCAAAGGTATCTTAGGTATCTTAAAAAATCATTATATATGTTATCATGTTTTTTTTGGATTTGGGGGGCCCGTTTAGGATACATAACTCAAAATGTGTCCCGAGTATGCATTGTCATGGTGATAAAAGTTCTGCAATGAGCTGTGCCTTGGTAATATCAGTTTTATAATGACATGTTTACTGAAACATGTAAGTGTACAGAGAGCATTACATAAAATAATCATAAAAGTTACAGAGAGAGATAACCAGTATGTCAGTCGGTTAGAATCTTATTTAATAATAGCTGTAGCCCGTGGCTAATTTTTCAAATCGGTCTAGTTGTTTCAGAGGCTATTTAATTCAAACATTATATTATATTAGTGTAGATGTAAATTTAGACAATGTAATAGGGTGATTGGTCATTACATCGATTCCTTTCGAAAGTAAATACGAGTATATTCTTTAAATATTAAGAAAGAAAGAAAGAAAGGAATACATGTATTCACCAACCATAAGACACACAAATATACAAATGATTCAACAAAACAGTGAAGGAAACTGGGATAGCACGCAAATGTGTGTCCTCGCGGCGGTGAAACAGACACTGGCTCAGCAAAATGCCGAAGTGTGAGTACCGGCAGTGACTCACGGATTTATTACGGACATCGTAGTTGTACATCTTATAATGTACTAGCTGTTCCCGTGTCCACTTCGTTGGGCAAAACATTTTTTTTGAGTTAATAATTTTCCCGCTAATTCCCATTCCCGTGGGAAATTCGGGAATTCCTTTCTTAGTGCACCTCTACGGTACCTAAGCTACGTCCCTTCCAAATTTCAAGTGCCTACGTTTTGCCGTTTAGGCTGTGCGTTGATACGTCAGTCAGTCAGTCAGTTTCTCCTTTTATATATTTAGATTTACAAAATTTTCTGCTGTCTCCTTAATCTTCCCCATTTACATTCCAGAATCCCCTCCAGCCATCATGTTCATCTCCGGCAAAAACAACGAGAACATGGAAAGACCGAGGAAAGAAGAATCCCGCAGGAGCGGCAACCAGGCCCCGAAGCAGGCCCCTGCCCGCCTGGACTGCAAGCACCTAGACTGTAATAACACCCAGGACTCAGTCTGCGGGGTCAAGCTGGAGCAGAGGAAACCGAAATACAGACTGTTTCTGAACGAGTGCTACTTTAGGAAAGTGAATTGTGCTTTCAGCTACGAATATAGTCGTGAGTATATGTTATATCTTCTTGTCCGTCTCCCACATTAAGAAGTACATATAGTGTGTCCCTAGATAAGCGTACAAACAAATAGGGATGAAACCATAGATGCAATTTCACCGACTTTTTTTTTTTTCGAAAAATTTGGTGTCATTGATTGCTGTGAATATGAACCCTATTGGAACAAAGTGAAATAGGTATCTCGCCTCATATAAGGTCTATTGAGATCAAATAAACGATTTTTTAATTCCAAAGCATTCCTTGTCATTCAAAAAAAAACAAATTGCAATAAAGACAGGTTTTTCATCCAAATCGACTGACTGTTGAGTTTCTTGCGGCGTTTCTTCTCAGCAGTGGTCTCTTGCAAAGCGCTGGTAGATTTTTGACGAGTAAATGTGCCTACTTACGTGCATGAGTCGATGTATGAATGTGAAAGAGGCGAAAGAAATTTGTCAAGATCTGGGAAACAGGCGTGATTTAATGTATGTATACATGTATCTTTTATCTTTTAATAATCTGTTTTTTTTTGTAAATTCTTGATGGAATTATCAGGAATTTACAAATTACTTAAAAGTATGCCCATTGCCCACATTACCTTAATGTTATTATTAGCTATAATGATTAGTGAACTCGTTGTCTTTAATTAAAATAAGAATTACGTGTCTAATGCAAACACGACATTTTTGTGAGCGGTCAAAGATATTGTGTCGTTTAGTATGTGTTGCTAATAAACAGGTTTTTCTTTTTATTTGGCGTATTGTTTCGTTTTTTTTTTTACTTGTTTGCCACAGGAAATGCTCTGGGATCGAAAAACTGTTTATTTTATCTCAATAGACCTCGTATGAGACGAGATACTTCACTTTGTTCCTATAGTATAGACACACAGCAATCAACGATTTAAAAAAAACTTGGTTTTTTTTACATCATTTTTTTTGTTGGTGATATTGCATCCAGTTTCATCCCTATTTGTTTGTGCATTTTATCCAGGGACACGCTGTATAATCACCCGTCTTTCCCGTAGGGGTGGGCAGAGACCACTTCCTCCCACTTGCTATGATCCAGACCAACTCCTCTCGCCTCCTCCGCGCCCGTAAGTCTCTTCGTACTAAGTAATACTCTTCACCCTTAGTTCTAGAAAGCTGTTATTTGGCATGATTTTTTTAGTATAACGGCAACAAAAAATACACAATGTATTCATTTCAACTGTGTTCATGAAATACACCCCGCTGACAGACAAACAGACAGACGAACGAACAAAGGAGGCTTAGTGACATGGTCACGTTGGCACCTTTTGGTTACGGAACCCTTAAAAATAATAAATATCTCCACTTTCAGGATACGGCCTCGCCCCCCTCCATAAATGCGACACAGTCGGCAGCCATTTTAGCGGGAAAATAGAAATGTATGACCCGAGATACGAGCCGAGATACATCCCCCTTCACTCCCCGAGGAGGGTAGAGGACGAGGAGGACCTGGGAGAGAGGAGGAGCTTCTCCTCCCGGAGGTTGGTTAATTCTGGACGCAGAATCATGGGTTTTTACAAGCTTTTATTTAACATGCAATCAAATCTTGCAAGTTAAATTTGACCCACTTCCCGGTCTCCGATGAAGCTCAAAATTGGCATACGCCTTTAGTTCTGATGACAATACAATAATATAGCACCATCGAGCTGGTCTGATGATGGAGACTCAGGGTGGCCATAGGGAATTACATTCATCATTATCAGTATCGCTTTTGCTTAGTACGAGGCATGTCGTGGTACGGGGGTAAATCATATAATAATCAAAGTATCCGTCGACTGTCATTTACACTTGTCAAATTACTGGCAGTTAAAATGTTGTTAGAAAGTTTACAAACCCTGAACATTTGTTTATTAATTAAATTAATGTCATAGTTACGTTACAGATATACGTTATTTTAACGTACTTTAAAAAAAGCCAGCGTGCTGGTATCGCACTGTATAAGACCAAGTATTGAATGGATAATAACGTGACATGTATTGGACATAATTTCAGTCTTATAATTAGTAACATATGCTTCATTTTAGGTTGTGTCACTACTCACCTCTTAATCCCTACTCACCCTGTTTTACGTTACCAAGAATTTCTCATTAGAAAAAAACACATTACGAGTCTCACTTCTATACAATGCCAGTCCTGAATTGCAGCTGTAGTCCGTTGCGTCGTTCAAACACAACCTTAAGAAACTTGTTTTATCAATCCAAGTTTTTTTTTTTTTTAATGGCATAGAGAAGACAAACGAGCACACACCTACCTGATGGTAAGTGGAAACTGTGACCCATAGACATTCGCATTCACAAGACTGCAATGCAATCCTAAGACTGCAAATGCGTTGCCAACCGCAAATCACGAAGGAGACTTGCTCACAGTAATCAAACATGATGTCATAATAATATAGGTCAGGGTCATTGCCTTTGTGGGATGAGGTGGGTAGCTAAGCATACGATTTGCTGTACTTGTAGATTAGTAACTTAATTTAACTTAGTACTTAATTTGGTTTGTAGAAGTAGGTATACCACAAAAATGGTTTAACTTGACTGTGAGCGCACTATTCGCCAACAAACTGCCCGCAGTTTGGCGAAATTTTTTGTATACCTACCACCTAAGTTGTTTTTGAAATAAATAAATAAATAATAATAAATAACCCTGAGGACTAAGACGGAATGCCTCTATGCTAGTCATTTCACCGGCTGTCTTATCCCCAAACCGTATCACAACAATGCGAACACTGCTGTTTGGCGGTAGGTTAATGGATAAGATGGTACATAAGCAGTCGTACTGACACACACACACACACACACACACACACACACACACACTCGCATATAATGTACGTTCACTCACATGCATGGTTAGTTGTACGCAATTGTATGTGGTTTTTTGGTTTTGGTTAATTTTAATAAGTACCTATAGTATAGTTATCACGGTGCCCTACCTCTCTAGGTCTCACTGAAAACCAGCGTCACGGAATATATTCAAAGCGCGTTCATTTCAAAGTGAAACTCCTGCAACCACGAAACCACAGATTAAACATAATTCTGCACATGTGACTCCACAGAGCCCTGACGACCGGCACGGACGGCGAGATGTGCGCACACGCGTGCCCCACGCACTGCCGCGACGACTACTCCCCAGAGTGCGCCACCAGCGGCCCCACGCTGCGAGTCTTCATGAACCACTGCCAACTGGACCGTCACTCCTGCGCCACCGGGGAGGGTGCGTACCCTCAGAAATTTTCAATAATGTTGCATAATACCTAGTTATGTGCAGTTTCATACACTACTTTATCATCTACTCTCATTCACAACAAAACGTATTCAATGAATGGCGCCAAAACCTAGCACATCGCCGCGCATGCGTTAAAGCGGGCGCTGTCACAGACAAGTAAAAAAGCGGCCAAGTGCGAGTCGGACTCGCGCATGTAGGGTTCCGTACCACTATACATCTAAATAAATGTATTTCTTTATTCTTTATTATATTGGAGTGGATTGAATGAAAGGTAAAATGCGGTTTACGATTCATATACGTAAAAAAACTAATTATTAGATCTCGTTCAAACCAATTTTCAGTGGAAGTTTGCATGGTAATGTACAGTGGGCCGCAAAAGTGCATGGACAGTTCATAAAGATAATGCTCTGAGGTGCAAACTGACCATCTATCTGCTCGTAGTGGTTCAAGAAGATCTTCCTAGATGGCGTTGTTATAGATAATGATCTTAAAATATTAAAAAATATTTCTTTGCTCATACGCAACCTAATCAAACATTATTTTCTTTATTTTATAGTTTCAATATTTTAGTATTGTAGATTTAAGTAGTTATATTATGAAATGTTAGTCAATTCCAAACTAAGAGGTTAAATTATCAAAAACATTTCTTCCTCGACGTGGGATCGAACCCGGGACACTCGGGGTCGTGAAGGAGGGCGGCCTTATATGCCATTGGACCATCAAACCTTTTACTGTGGCGTCGAAATTAATTACTAGTTTATAATGATTTGCTTATTTTCGCATGAAACCGCTTAACGTAACTGCTAAAGAGGGTAGACTTAAGTTTTATAAATACCAGAATGATTATTACAAAGACTTACGCTCGTTCGTTCGTTAGCTGCTTAATCGATTGCCTTTTTTGTGTTAATTTTACTTTCGTTGAATTTTCCTTAAATAATGACTTCTCGTTGCAATATTGACCTGGTCAAAAGATCGCAAATAATTGCTTTGCACGGTCAAGGCAGAAATTTGTCAGAAATTGTAAACGTAAGTAGTCACTCATGTTTTTATAAAATTAATTTATATTTCGTTTTTATTTATAGCATTTTATATCTTTAATTGTTATTATAAATTTCTGTTTTGTTTTACAGAGGAAAACTGTTGTTTTATGGATACGGCGGTTTGAAGAGGACGGATCTTTGCTATCCCGGCAAAGAACGGGAAGACCAGCACTCATAAGCACACCCCAGCGTCAAGCCCTGGTGAGGGATTATGAGGAAGATGGATTTAAAAGAACAACCCACTACGCTGGATTATTTAATACAAGTGCAGATACTATTCGTCGTGTTCTACATAGTGAGGATCTGCATCATCGTAGGCATGCTGTCAAACCCTTGCTAACAGAAAGCCATAAAAGAGCAAGGTTAGAGTTCGCTTTGGAGTATTTACATTTCGACTAGAGTAATGTCATCTTTACAGATGAAAAGACTTTTAAATCCAGCCAACACGGACGACTAAGCTTGTGGCGCCGAAATAATACACGGTATAGTGACAATCATGTAGTGCCCAACATGGAATCTGGTCGTATAACCGTAAATATGTGGGGATGGATGAGTGCGGCTGACCCAGGAGAACTGGTTAGACTTCCCAGTCGAGCGAACAGTGTTAATTATATGGAAATATTGGAGGACACCATGTTGCCCACCGTTCGCAATGTGTATCCAGAGGAGGAGTTGCCGGTGATAACGTTTGTGCAAGATAACTGTCCCATACACCGTTCACGTAGTGTGCGGGAGTGGTTTGGTCAGCACAATAATATTAGGGCTATTCCCTGGCCTTCAAGGTCACCGGATTTAAATCCAATCGAAAATTTATGATGGGGTATGATTGTCCAACGTTGGGATCACCAGAATGAGTGAACTCCGAAAGCCTTGGAAGACCATTGTTCAAAAATATGGGATAGTATTCGTGGATCCAATCTATGTCAGAATCTTATCGATTCAATGCCTTCCCGAATGCAAGCTGTGATCGAACAGAGTGGGGGTTATACTAGATATTAAAGTTTATTATATAAGTGGGGGTTATACGAGGGGACAAGTGGAGATCGGGTTAACGTAAGTAATTAATACAAAAGTGAACATTATTTTCGCTTTTTTAACGTTTCTATACTATTTTGCAACAGTAAATAATTATTTTATTTTAAATAAGACAAATCACACCATTTACAAACGAACTTTCAGTTTTTATGCATAGATAAGTGATCAAAACATAGTTAACCATAATGCGTTTGACTGAAGGTAACCCGGTCTCCAAATATTTGTTAGTAATTACTGTTATTTGTGGTTCAACTTCAAGCCTCTTTCCGATTTCGGAAACGAATACTTAAGTTATTACCGCAATAATATGTTAAGTATTAGATAGACATATTATTGTTACAAAGGTAGGTAATATTATAAACAATCTATGTAAACAGTTTACTAAATTAAGATGTTATACAATAAATAAAGTTTTTTTCATTTTAAAATAACAAAAGTTGTATCATTTCTTAAAAACGATAATTATAAAAACATAATACATTTATTTAGTGCAACACAATATTTATTAAAAAAAATGCAAAACGCAGTTACGATCTCCCGACCCACAGACTCACCCCGCGTAAAAACAAGGTGTCATCTAACTAAGCCAATGGCTCTTTTAGTTAACGGGCGAAATTATCGATTCTAATACTATAACGTCATAAAGTTGAAGTAAACAACAATTTCACTAGCTCAGTTAACAACGCCATCTAGGTTGTTTGTTACGAACGTGACCTCACGTGTTCACGGGATTATAGACGTTGAGGTGTCCATGCAATTTTGCGGCTGACCGTACATCATATATTATTTTTACATTTATCATTCCCTTATTTTAGAAGTTAGGGGGGGACACAAATTTTTCCACTTTGGAAGCGTCTCTCGCGCAAATTATTCAGTTTAGAAAAAAAATATATTAGAAACCTCAATATCATTTTTGAAGACCTATCCATAGATACCCCACACGTATGGGTTTGATCAAAAAAATATATTTGAGTTTCAGTTCTAAGTATGGGGAGCCCCAAAAATGTATTGTTTTTTTTTCTATTTTTGTATGAAAATCTTAAAGCGGTTCACCGAATACATCTACTTACAAAGTTTCCACAGTATAGCTCTTATAGTTACGGAAAAAAGTGGCTGTGACATACGGACGGACAGACGGACGGACGGACGGACAGACATGACGAATCCATAAGGGTTCCGTTTTTTGCCATTCGGCTACGGAACCCTAAAAATGGGAATGAAAACTTTTTGTAATGCGGTAAACATTTTTTTTTTTTTTTTTTTTAGCGTCATTACGCGAACCGCATAAGCCTTCCATTATAAAAAAATAATTGATATGGAACCTCGTTGGTGACATTAACTTTTTAGATTAACTTGTATCCTAATGGTAACAAAAAAACTTATACGTTTTTTTTTTTTGGTTTGCGGTAGGTATTTGTTTTTATAAAGTATTCCAATATAAATTCGTTTTGTAGTTTTTTTATTCGAACTGTACGATATGAGAGTAGATAAAAGTCATTATTATTTACCCATGACATCGTTTGTAAGAGTAAATTGATGAAAAATGAACCTACTAGAAATTTGGACGTGTACGTTGATGTTATGTTTTGCAGTGTGGCAAAAGCGCCCCCTCTCGGACTGCGTGGGACCTAAAAAGGCGGAAGTGCAGAACAACAGAGCGTTTATAGGGTGGATGCAGCGCGTCGGCATCGTCGACACCAAGGGCCGCATGGTGTTGGCGTGAGCGGTTAATGCAATGGGATAACGAAAAAAAACTGTTGGAATAGTGACATTGTTGTGGTTAAAACGAGTCTATACTTGTATGAAATTCTTTTGAATAGTGTCATTGTTGGATTTATTCTTAATTATGATCATGGTGTTGGTAAACAGTACAATGTGGCGAAGTGATTTAAAGATAAAACTTATTCATAAACACTGTTTTTTTTTCGAAAAGGTCGATGATTGCCAACGGGACCGTATTAGGTGGCGTCCTAGGTGAGCGAATTCCACGCGAACGCGACATGGCGCGACGCGACGCGAAAGAAACAAACAGTCGACAGATATTGAAGTGTCCTACGTGACTTATACAGGTGCGGGGTGCGGACGGCGCGGCGCGAAACGGAGCGAACGCGATCAAACGGTTTGATAGATTTCGCGCGAAGCGACGCGGCGTAGGTAGGTCCCGCAGCGGGGCAATTCGCGCGAACGTAGGACAAGGCCGCCGCATCGCATTGAAATCGCGTGTCACCGCATCGGATCGCTTCGTTATTCTATTCGCTTTGAATCGCCCACATAGGAAATAGCCTGTCCACTCCGCTGTCCATTCGTCTGTCCGTTTGTCACAGTGCAATGCAGTATTACTAACTTTTAAAAATAATATAAAGTTATCTTTCAGCAAAATATCCTATCTACGATAAGTAAATATATTTTTTTTATGGCATGGAGAAGACAAACGGACACACAGGCCACCTAATGGTAACTGTGACCCATAGACACTCGCATTCACAAGACTGCGATGCAATCCTAAGACTGCAAATGCGTTGCCAACCCTGAGGACTAAGATGGAATGCCTCTATGCTAGTCATTTTATTTTAAAGCACTTTCCCTTGATGTCGCATAGTCTTGGGACGCCCTATAGATACAGATAGAAATAGACACGCCTAACTCTATAACCGTTAATATCTAACGGCCTGATAGCTATCGACCAGTTAATGCACTTGGCGGGGTGACAGCGCAGCGCTTAGAGCTAATACTAGACTTGGGCCGGAGCTAAAAGGTTGTCATTTTGAAGTAACGGCGCTTTTAAGTAGTCTGGGAAGAGCGCCTGTGGCCTAGTGGCTTCGGGGGTCGACTCGTGATCGTGAGGTACCGAGTTCAAACCCCCGCGGTCACCATGTACCATGTTTTTCTAACTTAAGTGCAATATCCGATGCGGTACGGTGAAGACAAAACATCGTGAGGAAATTATCACATTCAAACAGCTGAGTTTGTGTATCTTGAGGGGTAATTGAAAATAAGATTCCTAAACGGTCGAAGTCTGTAGGATAAGATAAGATAAGAATAAGATAAAGTTATCTGAGTCTTTATTCCAATTTAAGCACAAACCTACTCCACAGTAGGTTCATTGATTTTTCAACCCTACAGACAGAACTATCCCACTAATATTATACATATATGTATATGCGAAAGTTTGTGTGTGTGTATGTTAGTTGGTTACTCCTTCACGCATCAATGGTTGGACGGATTTGGATGAAATTAGGATAAACACATAGAGGCTACATTTAAACACGAAAAAAATAAAAAGTTCCCGAGGGAATAACGATAATTTATTTATTTATTTATTTATTTATTAAGGAAAGCAAACAGCAATAAGTGGGTACATATACATTATCTCTTATGAATATCGACGAATAACATCCACTTACTCCCTCAACAGCTTTCACTGAGATATATTAACATTTGGTTTGTTCTACACTTACCTAAACTAAATTAAATTAAATTAAATTCCATCGTTTGGAAAAGAGAAACAGACTATTATTACGCTAAAAAATAAAACAAACAGTGCACAATGATAATGATAATGGAAATATACGCGGACGATGTCGCGGGCAGAAATAAGTAGTAAAAATCTTCTTCTACAGAATTGTTCTTAGTTAGGTTTCACAAAAATTGGTTGAGTTGTTTTAGAGATGAGCTCTGAATAAGTTTCCTTAAAAAAACATGTTTGGTACTAGCTTTTGTTGCCAACTGTACTTTTTTTTGCAAAATCTTTACCTGCTTATCGAGACCAAAGTATTGAGATCCAACACGGTGGCTCTACGTTAAATATAGCGGAGACCCTGTCGCCACCTTCCGACCATCATCAGATCACCTCTTAGATACCACAATATTGCATCGTCATCGAGTTTACATTTCTGGTCCAAATTTCTGCCCATTCCGTCTATGGGAAGTAGGTCAAATTTAACTTTTTAGATTTGACCCTTACATACGTTCATACATTGCAAGTTAAATAAAAGCTTTTAAAAAGAAAAATTCATAATGAACGTAGCCATGATTACTATTACTAACTTCAAGACACCTACAATTTCAATAACTGTATGGCTCCTAAGTTTCAATTTATATTAACAAAGCACCAGCTTTAAAACCCTTTATTTATTTAAGCTTTGTAATTAAGCTCCCGTCTAAAGCTCAGCTGGAGTCATCTCCGCGATTCAAGGGCTTTTCTTAAATAATTACGAGCTTGATGAACGTATTAAAGGTAACTTAAGTCGGCCATAATGCTTAATATAAACTTGTACGAAAACACGAGCAAACATTTAAAACCCGACTGCATTAAAGGGTTCCGTACCCAAAGGGTAACTACGGACCCCTAAAAACGGAACCCTATTACTAAGACTCCACTGTCTGTCACCAGGCTGTATCTCATGAACCGTCATAGCTAGACCGTTGAAGTTTTTACAGATGAAGTATTTCTGTTGCCGTTATAACAAAAACTGAAAACAGAATTAAATATATATTTAAGTCGGGCTCCCATACAATAAACGTGATTTTTATAGACAATAGTACGGAACCCTTCATGCGCGAGTTCTACTTGCACTTGGTCGGTTTATTTTGCCTTTTTACAAGCTTTTATTTAACTGCTTACATCTGCCCCCTATTTCACCATCTTGATAATGACACGTGACAGGTGACAATTCGTTATACATTGCAAAGTTAACACGTTGACATCACTGGGTATCATATACAATGTAAACGGCCCCATGTACACGCTGAAATGTCACCTGTCACTTGTCATTGTCGGGATGGTGAAATAGAGGGCTGGTGTAAGTTTAAAAAAACCGCGTCTTACCCTGTATAACCCACCCAACTTGTATAAAGTGTGTTCAAGAAACAAAAGACAGACCACAAAAGGTAAAACTTTCCGCAAAAAGGGGAAGAATTTTAATTGCAATGAATATTCACAATTTTTTACTGGCGGCTATTTAAAAGTCTTGCTAATGCTATTCAAGACTTTATTTCATTTTGCCTTTGTTTAATTGAAATCATTAAACAGACAAACCTACTTTCACATTTCTAATTAAGGTTTGTTTCAATAGAACTCGCCAACAATGTAAACAAACCTTGTATTCAAAATGTCTTTAATTTCCATTCTACATCATCAAATACTGCTAAATCCATGTGTTATTTAATCAATTCTATCCACATCATTATCCTAAACCATTAAATAGTGCTAGAATATGGATATCGCATTGAATGTTTTGTTTACATTGTTGGCAAGTTCTATTGAAACAAACCTTACGTAGCAAAATGTCCAGCGACGCAAATTGTCCAAGAAGCAAAATGTCAGATGTCATATTAGTATTTTGCCCCTACCTGGCCGTGTCCCTTCATGGACGTTTTTTTATTGCAAGGAGCTACCTGATGATAAGTTGTCTTATCCCCACACCGGAACACAGCAACGCGAACACTACTGCTTGGCTGCTTGGTTATCGTTACACAGTGGACAAATTACATGATTGGACATGTGCTTTTAAGACTATAATATATTCTACAGTCGTGGTGAATTTCCCCGTACTTAAGATCCGTCTCTGCGAGGAACCACAACTTCATATATATACCTCTACATACCGACATCCAAAAAACATACCCTCCTTTTGGGTAGTCGGGCAAAGAGAAATACAATGTGGGAAACAACACGTAGTCTAAGTAATAGGGAGTCGCGAGCACCCCGTACCACCTGGAGCTGTATAAAGCGTGTCCTAAAATCAACAAAAGGCAGCTGTCCACAAAAGGTAAAAGTTTCCGCGAAAAAACCGACGAATATTCATTGTGATGAATATTCAGCCCTATTATCTTGTTAGAGGCGGCTATTCTCGACTCGTGTGACATTTCTCGATCAAAGAGATAATGTGACTAATAAAGTGGGAATGTTTTTGAGCTGCGAGTATGCATGTAGGTACAGTCAAGGAAATTGATTCCTAGATCACTATTTACTATGTCAAAGTGACGTAATCATTCAAAACGTAAGAGACTCCTTATGATTTTATTTACAGTGTCACTCATTTCATAGTACGTATCACTTCGCAGAATTTTTGTTTCGCAGAAAGCTATTTTCTGCTAAACCCGTGTTGATTTATGGTTAAAGAACTTTATTTCCCGGAAGAAATTATATATTTCACTTACTGAGAACATGCTTAATCTAAAATAAATTTGTCTGTGAGCACCCAAAGCACCCATAAAGAAAGGATACAAAATATAAAGTACAATGTAAACTGGTTGTTGTATAAAACAAATGCATCTAAGTTGAGTAACAAAAAGAAATAGAAAAATAGTGCCTAGTTCATCCAACTAGATAAAAAATAATTTGCACGGCATTTGACAAAATATTGATTTGTGAACCAAGATCATACTTGGCACATTATTATGTGGGTAATCTACAAAATAAAAGTGGGTTAACGTAAGCAACCAAGAAACAAGTTGCAAATTTCAGGTTATGTTGTAATGTTTACAAGTCTAGCCTAAGCTTACCTTCGTGAATCATATTTAAGGTAACCTTAAATAGCTTTCTATGAAACGGAAATTCTGCGAATTGATACGTTCTATGAAATGACTGTCGGTGAAACCAGTGGACACCGTCACTTTGACATAGTCCAAAGTGGTCTAGGAATCAATTTCCTTGAATGTATGTGGGTATGCGTTCATTTGGGACCCATTTCAAGAAAAATATGCTTGAAGTCATCAATGTCAGTAGAGATGTCAAGTCATCTGTCACTTTTAGGAAACAACCTTATTGTTGTGGAATGTCAGATTGACTTTGGACCTAAGCTGGGTACCAAATTAGATCTCATGACATGACTTAATATGAAAGTCGATCGCCACCAGAATTGCCCCCGTCCGCCCCTAATGTCAACTTCCTCTTAATTTCTATGTAAAACATCTCACTGATAACAATGCCGCGTTTTTCGCCGATTTTGCATACAAATGATGAAATTAAATGAAAATTAAGCGCATTTCACGCTAAGGAGCTCCGTGGCTGAGGGGGGAAACGGAGGGGAGATTAAGGTGTTAAATAAATTAAATAATGGTGGGGATGACTTATTATATTAAATTGTGTTTTAGTTTACGTGGTAGAGATAATACATACATACATTTAAATAAAAGTTAAATAAAAGCTTGGGTTATACAATTAGCGTGTGTATTTGTGTGTGTCTGTCTGTCGTATCGTAGCTTTTAAACGGAGAAACTGATTCGGATGCAGTTTTTTTTTTAAGCTGCTAACGAGTCCCAACACGGTGGGTCTACGTTAAGTATAGCGGAGATCCTGGCGACACCTTTCGACTCCATCATCAGAACAGCTCCATGTCATAATAGTATTGCATTGTCATCCTATTTACACATGTATGCAAATTTTCAGTTTCATTGGAAACCGGGAAGTGGGTCAAATTGAACTTGCAAGATTTGACCCTTACATACATACATACATTACAAGTTAAATAAAAGCTTTATAAATGTAGCATTTCAAAAAGCTACAGTTTTGGCCAGTGACATTTGTAGAGGTCGAAAAAGCTTGAGTGTTTTTTAATTTGGAATAAATATAGTTCATTTTTTTTTTATAATTTAAAAAATTACTATAGCAAAGTTCTATTAAGTATGAATCAAATCTTTTGATATGTTAGTAAGTGAGTAAATCAACTTAATTTTTTATCGATTAATATAGAAATTCCCGCATCACTTGCCCCCAAACTGTGCGTTACAACGGGGTTTAGACATAAACATGACAATTACAAATGTGTCAATTTAAGTGCCTGTCACCGGTCAGAACGGGCACGCGGTTATCGAGCCAAGTGCTGGATTTATAGGCGACGACAAGAACCAGAGCTTTGTTGTGCAGCCGCTTGTTACAGGTTCAATACACAGAGGCGGAGAGATGAACAAACTAACCAAAATTAAAGTGGTTTGATTATAGCACATGGGGTCATATGAAAGGGCACAATTTGCACATTTTAAAACTATTTTTTTTTTAATTTTCTGCGATATGGTTTTTGATTCATAGCGAGAAATGTACAAATGTTTTGAGAAATAACAAAAAAAACCTTTGAAAATCTATAATAAAATGTAGGCTAGTCAAAATGAACATTATTGCGTCGAAAATAAAGTTCATAACAAAATACGGAACCCTCGGTGCGCGAGTCCAACTCGCACTTTACCGGTTTTTATGTTTGTAGTATAGTCATGGTAAGAATAAGGTCCGTCACTTTTGGACCTTAAAAGCGTTGAAATAGAGTCGAAAAGTGACGAACTTTTTTTACATACATACATAATCTCACGCCTTTATTCCCAGAGTGGGGTAGGCAGAGCTACAGAATTACCAACAACTCTAAAAACTTGTTGATAATTCTGTAACCACATTTTGCACACTTAGGCTAAGATGTTTACCAGTGTATTAGTGACAGGTTGCAAGCCCATCGCCTAACAGTACTATACGCCTTTATTCCCTTAGCCGTCTCTTACGACATCCACGGGAAGATAATGGAGTGGCACTATTCTAACCCGGCAACCACACGGGTTACTTTTTTTTACCGTCACTAAGAATAAGAATAAGAATCATTTATTGTATAACCGTGTAACATTAAGATGGATAAATTAAGTAGGTACATAATAGTTCCAACGGTGACCCGCTCAGGGTGTACAATATGAACTTAAAAATAAAATTAACTCATGCACTATGTTTGCTTGTCATTAAAGTCAAAAAAATACCTGCTCTTGCCCGTTTTTTATACCTTGTTCCCCGGTCTGTCCATCCGTATGTCCCTCCCGATCTCCTAAACAATATAAATAGTTCGCGCATTAGTCTGACTCCATTACTGTGACGGCTCAGACTGTCGTTAAAATAGCACAGGTCGTTTTATTTCAGTTGTCGTCAGCACGCGGGGACTATCAAAGGATTCAATTAATTAATAACGTTATACAGGGTGTCCCAGACACCGACGTCAACCCGCCTATGGCTGATAGAGCAGCTCATACATAAGCCATCGATTTAACCACCATGTATGTTCAGCAATTGTTATTAGTTTCCGAGATATTGCATATTTAATCGGATTGTTCGTCATTTTTCCTTATGCCAGTGACACGAGAGAGTAAATTCATGTATTAATAAAAAAAAATGTTTTCTAGAATGATTAGAATCACTGTGGAATAAGGAAGTTTTTAAAGCTACATGCCAATTTTTTTTTCATTACAACTTTTTACTTTGCGAAAAACAAACGCAGGGTTCTCTTACTATGGAGAAAGTAACTCTGTGCGTTTACTCAAAAAGTTTTAATGAGATAAAAATTGGCATGTAGCTTTAAAAACTTCCTTATTTCATACTGATTCTAATCATGCAAGACAACACTGAAAAAAAAAGGATTTTTACATGAATCTAGGGGTTTGTCGTATCACGGACATAAGGAAAAATTACAAAAAAATCCGATTAAAATGATCAATATCTCGGAAACTATTAACAATTGCTGAACATACATGGGGGTCAAATCGATAGCTTATGAGCTGCTCTATCAGCCCTAGGCGGGTTGACGTCGGTTTCTGGGACACGCTGTATACTAGCGGATGCCCACGACTCGGTTTGAAGTCAGTTATCGTCTTGCCCTCGGGAACTATGACATATTCCGGGAGCAAAAGTAAAAGAAAGACCAACATCGTTCCTAGGACTCAATATGTATAAATAGTTATTTATCTATCCAAATATCATAAACCCTCCATGATGCGTTCAAGAACCGCACATTATGACCACCATAATAGTAGTATATGTGACTGTACATAATGCCTAATTATGTACACACAACATCACACCTAACTAACCATTAAAGACAGAGCAGAGAGAAAAAGAAAGGGATGTATAGGTATATGTGTATTATGTCAACAACATACGCATTCTAGTGCGACTCTCTTTCATGCAATACTCGTATTTCAGATTTCTGAAGAGTATAGCTATGTGTTGCTGTGTGTACTGTTACATACAGTACTTTATCTATCCACATATCATAAGCCTCTATGATGCATTCAGGAGCCGCATATTATGACCGGCATCGCGGCGTTGTTCAGGGCCACTAACAGTAATAGTTGCTTTGTCACGGATATCAGGAGGCGTCGCCAAAATATCTCTATCATCTAGATCGTTCATTTTATGGTTTAAATTCAACAAATCGAATAATTTAATTCAACAAAACAAATTTTAACCGGTAATGGCGGCAATGAAAAGACAGAAAAGTTGTCTGTCAGCTGTCATTTTTTTTTTAATTCAGAGACAAACTATAGTCAGCTCCAACTATCATATCGTTCGATATCATACTTACGAGCGACATATGTCAAATTTGTATGAAAACTGACAATTCATTTCGAAGTGAACGTCATCTCGACTCATATTAGAATAGAGGTCAATCAAATTTCTTTGTTTTTCAGAGATGTTCGAAATTTGAATGAAATAATATCATCGAAATCGGTGTTATTATTTAGCAATAATAACATTTTTACAGATAAAAAATTTGCTCTAACAAAACAGTCTATTTTTAAGGTGGTCATAATGTGCGGTTCTTGAACGCATCATGGAGGGTTTAGGATATTTGGATAGATAAATGAGATAAAATGGTTATTCCCTCTAAAACCTTCCCACAAAGACTGTTATTGCGTAGCAATAAACAATAAAGACAACGCCCTCACACTTCAACAATCACAACCTGATTTATCTTGACCAATATTCTCTAATCAAGCTCACCCCTAAAGGGTTCACTCAAGACGTAATTGCCCCCCCTTTCACCCCTCTATCGTAAAACACACCTAACATAAAACCACATAAGGTTTAATTTGCATTGGCAACCAAATTGCACATGGGACCTTTTAGGGAGCCTCACCCCAAGATTCAATTGCTCGTCAAATGCCCTGTTATTTTTAATTAAGACTTAATTGCGGGAGGTTCTCGCGATCGAAGAAACTTAAATTGAATTAGCTTTATGCTGAAACATGTATTACTTGAGTATAGTGCATTGGATGGAGCAGTGTATGTCAGCAAAGCAGCAAGGGTGTGATTCTCTCAAAAACGGCGGCGGGAAAATGCGAACAATACTTTGGGGCTAGACAAGTTGCCATCGTTCACGAACGCTAGCGTTAGGTGATCACTGGCGACATGTGTTGTCATTGAAAAATGTATGGGAATGACGTGAGTCACGTGATATATCACTCGTTACAACTGACACGCTGAAAACTGATTGTCTAGCCTATTTAATTTTGACAGCGCCAAGTGACAGGTGATCACCAAAGTGATCGCCTAACGCTAGCGTTCGTGAACGATGGCAACTTGTCTAGCCCCACTGATTGGTAGGTTTATGGATAAGATGGTAGTAGCCTCCTGACGGACCTGTCAGCTAAAGTGAAGTGTCAATGATGTAAACGTCAGCTAAAGCGAAGCGTGACGTCATTCGTTCGACAGTACGTTCGACAGACCTCGGTTGTTTAGAGAATTAGTACCCTGCTGATTTACCGCCACTGTCGCTCGGTCGGACGAACGAGTAGTCCCGTCAGAGCGAACAAAACACATTTTAGCGCGTGCATTCTCAATTAGGCAGCTTTATACGTTCGATCTCATCGACAGAACAAAAAACGGTCAAGTGGGAGTTCGACTCGCGTACCGAGGGTTTCATAACGGCCGACTCACACTGGTTACGTATCAGAACGCCTAAAATTAATATGCCTAATTTCAAAATACCTAAGGTCGAAATACCTAATTTTTAAAATACCTAACATGGTTTCGCCTAAAGATTGAAAGACCTAAGTTTACAATACCTAAATTTAAATCCCCTAACAGACTAAATACCTAATGGATGAAATACCTAATGCATGAAGTACCTAATGAACGATACACCTAAAGTCAATATTCCTATGTACAGAATACCTATTCTTGAAATACCTAAAGTGCACTAAACTAGACTTTAAAAAAGGTAAAATGCTGCGACCGCAAATTGAATTGAACGGGCAGCTAGTTAGGAACCTATAAAGTTCACGCGCTAAAATGTGTTTTGTCCGACCGAACGCCGTTTTTGAGAGAACCACACCTTTGACCTTCTGCTAATGTTTGTGTATGTTTTTTTTGTATACCTAATATGGAAAACTTGTTATATTTTCTGATATAAATAATTTAAATTTAATTTGAATATTTGTTAGGTTAGGTTAGAGTTGCGTCAAGGCGCGAAGCGCCATAACCACGCGGAATAGGAGCTCCGCGTAGCGGAGCTCCGTCGATTTGTTCGTAAACTTCTTTAACCGACTACAAACAAGGAGGAAATTCTATGTTATGTAAAGAAGTATACGAACAAGTCGACGGAGCTCCGCTACGCGGAGCTCCTACTCCGCGTAGTTATGGCGCTTCGCGCCTTGACGCAACGCTAACCTAACCTAACCTATAAATAAAGACGAAATTGACCTAATTTAGCAGATTAGTTTGCATGACCTTGATTTAAACTTATAATAATGTATAAATTAGTTATACCTAGAGGCTCTAAGCATGGATTTGTATGTTGAACTTGGAAATTCCTACTTTTGTACATCATCCATGAGGTATTTCATCCATTAGGTATTATACACTTAGGCGAAATTACCATTAGGTATTTAAAAATTAGGTAATTCAACCTTAGGTATTTTGTCATTAGGGAAATCAATTTTAGGTAAATCATCCATTAGGTATTTCGTCCATTAAGTATTATTCACTTAGGCGAAATGACCGTTAGGTATTTTAAAAATTAGGTATTTCGACCTTAGATATTTTGAAATTAGGCATATTAATTTTAGGCGTTCTGATACGTAACCCTCACACTTGGCCGGTTTTTATTCTTTATTCTTTAGAACTATTTGGGGACCGTTTGGCACCCTTTGGGTACGAAACCAAGAACCATCCATACATAAAAGATAAGAGCTGGTTGAGCAATCGATTAAAAATCATAACTATCTATCTGATGCAGTTGGGTAATAGTACAGAGGCCGGGAAGTAAGGGGTTGCCAGCCGAGTGATATAGACGACGGATAGTTACGAGGCTGGCAACCCCTTTTCACGGCGAGGTACGTATAGTGCTTTTCTCGAACATATGCAATGAAATAAAAAAATACATCACTCAAAAAAGAAACCTGTCCACCCTAAGGAATAAAAGTAATTGCATGTTTAAAAAAAGTACCAGGAGCGCAGCGGTAATTAGGAGGCATATCAGGCATAGCGCAACTTACAATTAGATCGCAGGCGGTGCGGGCCACCCGGCTCGCACACGACACAGCGCGGATGTCTCCCAAACGTTTATGCACTCCTAGTATTTGACGTTATAACTTTTTCTCAAAAATTACAAAAATATAATTTAGATATTCAGCCTGTTTATAAACACAGCTGCCATATTTACATTAAAAAAAAATACTACCCGTCCTTGGCCTTCAAATTTTGTATGAAATTCCTTTACAGTTCTCTCGAGTTGTACCGCCCGCAACGTGACACTTTGAAGCCGAAAATAACTAACATAACGCCAACATTTCATTGCATGTTTGAGAAAAAATATATCCCGTCATAATGTCGAAAGCAAAGTGTCCAAACTCCGTAATATAACCTCTATACAGTACCTATATAGCGTTTATCCCCCGCTTGGGCGGCTAATAGCTGTATAAAGAGCGTAAAGACATGTAGCACCAAAGTTTTTAATTAAATATTAAAATTCATGCTACATCGCCAGATAAGAAGAAGCGCTGTAGGTTTTGATACTTGGAGGAAAATTATTATTTTTGAATTGACGTGTAAAATTAATAATATATAAGGCACTAGCTTTGGCCCGTAACTCCTTCGGCGTAGAAGTCGTTTATCGCTATTCCCCCGAGAACTGTTTTATTTTCCGAGATAAAAGTATTCTGTCCTTTCTCGGGACTCAAGCGATGTATGTCAATATGATTTCATGGAAATCGATTCAACGGTTTAGGTGTGTAAGCGTAACAAACTGACAGTGTTACTTTTACATTTTATTCTTAACATCTTTTTTAAAATCTGGCTTGTCAGTAATAAGATCTTTGAACAACACAAATACCCACAACAAGTCTAGAACATTAGACAAATACTACTTGGGACAAAACTTTTATGGTCGTAGCACGAATTTAAACCTTACGACTTTAAAAAATGTTAATAACTAGATGACGATGATGAGCAAAGTGAATTGTGCAATAAAGTTGTTAGTTGTTATCATTAATTATGAACTTCGAAAAATTTCCAATACTTATTTTAATACCACGTTGTCCTCAACATAAATACTAGGCTAAATGTGCAGTCACATTCCTCGCGTTTAAATCATGAAAACAAATTCGAATAAAACTCAAGTACAAAGACTGTGTCGTAATAGTAACGTAGTCATCACAGACAAAGCGAATGTGTCACATTCAGCTGCCACCACATCTTTGTATCCCCAAAAGTCTTAAAACAAGACTAATAAAAAGCTTTGATTAAATTTAGTATGGAGATATCTTAACCCCGGGGAAAGAAATATTGTTCTCTGGGGTGTGATTTTGTCAAAAACCAGTTTAACTAGTCGCTTCAGAGCTAACAAAACACTTACAATGGGAATAGCATTATACAACATCTACGCGCATGGAGCCGCGGGCAATAGCTTGTAAATAAATAAGCACAAATCAAAAAAAACCCTATCCATCAACATTTCTTAAGTGCTTCTTTTTTTTCTCTTTCTTTCCGTGACCACGTCTGTTGTAACACAGTCGAAACGTCGAGGTAAATGTTTATTTTATTACGCGATTAACTCCCGTTTCATAGTTTTAGCATGTGTAAAAATCGTGTTAGTTTACAGCAAAAAAATCTTGAAAGTATCAAGACGACGTCATCAACGTAGACGTCACAGACAAGGCAAATTGTGCAGCCAGGCGGCCCTGTCTCTCTTCACGCCTCGCTGCAAGGGGGAGGGAGACGGCATTACGCGCGAGATTGGGGAGATGTATTGGCGATTAAGACAATGCATGATTTTGACTTTTATTGGGGGCGGGTTGGAGAAAAGATGGGCGAGTTCATTTGTTTTATAATTTTACAGCTCGAGCGTTTTTTTGCAAGCTTTTATTTAACTTGCAATGTATGTATGTAAGGGTCAAATCTTGCAAGTTTTTGACCCACTTCCCGGTTTCCGATGAAGCTGAAAATTTGCATACGCTTTTAGTTCTGATGACAATACAATCATATAGTACCATCGAGCTGGTCTTATGATGGAGACTCAGGGTGGCCATAGGAACTCCTAAATTACACATGATAAACCCGTCGTGTTAGGGCTTGTTAGAATTGTCTTGACATGTAAATGACGACTGTGCAAAGCAAAAAGTACAGTTGGCAACAAAAGCTTGGCACAAAAATGTTTTTTTTCACAGAAACTTATTGAGTCATCAATTTACATAATACATACAGTGTACTAAATTCCTACGACGGACAGACAGATGCACGAGTGATTCTATAAGGGTTCCGTTTTTTTATTTTTTTATACGGAACCCTAAGAAATAGAAGTCAAAATCTCCAATATATTAAATTAAGAAGCTTTACAAAGAAACGATATTCCTAATTAATAATCACAACGAAACGGTAAATAACATAATTCAACTCGGTTGTATGTCATAAACTTTCTCCGTAAACGCTGTCAATTTAAAAACCGCAAAAAATCACGAATTACGACAAACTTTGTTTCCGTTTTTTTAGCTTGTATATAAAAAAATGTTATTATTTTATTTAAGGATTAAAAACCGGGCAAGAGCATGTCGAACCATGCTCAGTGTAGGGTTCCGAAGCCGTGTTGGGTTCTTAAAATTGGACGAAATGTTTTTGTACTACAAATGAAAATACAACTTATAGGGTATATCATATAGTTTAATAACAATTCACATTCGAGTTATTAACTTAACGGAAAAAAGTGGCCACCTTTTCCCGTTAAGCTGACTACTCAAAGGGTAATTGTTATTAAAGTTTGTTACGTATCCCATAAATTGTGTTTTTACTTCAAAAACGTTTCGTCTGATTGCACGGAAATTCTTGAGTTAATTAGAAAACACAATAATAGTAATGAGGGCGCCACTGGACGCTCGGCGCAGTCTTTACAACTGTGGAATTACGGGAAACAAAATGTATAGTAGGTACAGTCACGAGATTTAATTTGGTACTCACCTTAGGTCCAAAGTCAATCTGATATTCTACAACAATAAGATTGAGTTTCCTAAAAGTTACATATGACTTGACATCTCTAATGGCATTGACGACTTCAAGCATATTTTTCTTGAAATGGGTCCCAAATTAACGCTCGTGACCGTACAAACATTTTATCTTAGTTTCCTCGCTGTACTGAGGTGAAAAGTCTTGTGTTATACAACTTTCCCCCCTTGTGTGAGAAATAAAAAAAAATGGTATTAAAAATGGCGTTAGCAGCTTCAAATTACGCGTTGTCTAGCCTGCTTCACGCATCACCAGAGGGGCAGCCAGAAATGAAATACGAAAGTTTGGGGACGGAAAATATACGGAGCCCTGTCCTTATTACGCGTAGCCTTCACGCCCCGAGATATTAAAACGATTGTATCATAACTAGAGATATTCAAATACTACTTATGTCCGTCAAACTAAAAAAACGTCGTCAACGTACAACTATATATTTTTCGTGATATATTTTTATGGAAGGCCAGCAAACGCTCAGCTGAATCCGTGTTGATTTTCAGAGACCTAAGTAATATGGCTGCGTTTATCCAAAAATGAGGTCTACCAACCTACGGTTGAAGTTCATTTGCACATCATGGTACAGTCACGAGATTAAATTTGGTACCCACCTTAGGTCCAAAGTCAGTCTGTCATTCTACAACAATAACGTTGAGTTTCCTAAAAGTTACAAATGACTTGACATCTCTAATGACATTGACGACTTCAAGCATATTTTTCTTGAAATGGGTCCCAAATTAACGCTCGTGACCGTACAACCAGTTCGATTTTCCCTTGCCATAATATTATGACAGTGAACTGCAATAATATTGGTTGACAACCTTAGCGAAGGCTATTTTATGGCATATAGAAGACAAACGAGCACACAGGCCACCTGATGGTAAGTGAAAACTGTGACCCATAGACATTCGCATTCACAAGACTGCAAGGCAATCCTGAGACTGCAAATGCGTTGCCAACACTGAGGACTAAGATGGAATGCCTCTATGCTAGTCATTTCACCGGCTGTTTTATCCCCAAACCGGAACACAGCAATGCGAACACTGCTGTTTGGCGGTAGGTTAATGGATAAGATGGTGGTAGCGATCCGGACGGACCCTGCACAAGGTCACAACCCGCATTTTTTTTATTCTATTATTTGTGTGTGTGTGTATTTATTTCTTCTGGGCGGAACTTGAGTCAATGAATCTTAAAGCCGTTTAAGTGCCCGTTCAACTCCTCACGCAGTATTTAAAGCCCATAATTCAATGCGCGTGACACCTCGACTGCGAATGACGTATAGGCACTTACCCCCGCCATGAATGGGAAGTTTTATGGGTGCGGATACTCGTGCTAAGGGTTTTAAGTTGTGTTAAATTATAGAAATATTAAATAATTCTAAGTCTATTTATTTTTCGTCATCTACCTGTCAAGACGATTTTAACAAGCCCTAAAACGACACTTTGAGTCTCCATCATCAGACCAGCTCGATGGTATATTATTGTATTGTCATCAGAACTAAAGGCGTATGCAAACTTTCAGCTTCATCGGATACCGGGAAGTGGGTCAAATTTAACTCACAAGATTTGACCCTTACATACATACATTGCAATTTAAATATTTAAAAGTTTTTAAAAAAGCTTTAGTCTCTAGAGGCTTATAAGGAGTTTTATTTCTAATATGCAGAGACTAAAGTAACATTTTAAGAGCATAAGAAGTGAAAATAATACTGCCTTTTGCAATATATTTGGAAGCAATTTTATTTATTTGAATGCAGGTTTTCTAGCGGTGTTTCTTAACTGGGTTTCAAGAAAATCGGTTCAGCCGTTTTGTTTTTTTGTTTTTTTTTGTTTGCCCGTGAAACATACAATGTTTTTCATCACATTTGCCAGTAAATAAAATTATGAATAATAGAGCAGAAAAAAGTTATTTATTAAAATTGATAGGTAGTCACTGTACAATTAGTAAAATTAACACAAACTTTTTTTTCTTAATTTTGGCTTTTTGCCCACACCACAGATTATACAAATGTTTCGTTCAGAAACGTTAAGGGCAAATACTTATGTAGGTATACAGCCATGACGGGGTATAAAAAAATAAAAAAAGTCGACGTTTTGATACAAAAAACAATTTAAATCGATTATTAAGAACATTAATTGAGTATTTAAGTAACATGGAGCCAGATTGTAATAAAATTCCTGTTTAGATAACATTTTAAGACAATTTTTCAATTGGCATTGTTCATATTTTTACAATTACTCCAATTCGAAAACCATTTCGAGGAATAGGGTTTTAAAGCCGTTCTGCATTATTAAGTTTTTGAAATATTTATCTATTTTGGATATTTCGACAAAAGTATAAGTATTTAACCTTTGTTTGACTTTCGTTTTCGACTTGAAGCCCTCCTAGGTGTATCTTACGGGTTAGGCGAAAACAGCTTGAAATAGTATGTTTGAATACACTATTACAATCACTTTTTTTCATTGGATGTCATTCAATTGTTGTAATTTATTAGAAAATGCTAACCCAAATTTAAAATAATCATGTCATCCATAAAATGTCTCCTAAATAAATAAATATATTAAAACACAACTATTGGGTCAAACACAAAATTCATGAAATTGGTGTATTAAAATTTCCTATTCTTTCGAATGAGAAGGTAAAAACCGTGAGTAATTTTTTTTGGACAATCCCAATTGCGTGTAAACTCCTTGCTTAAACTTGCACGACCTGTGCGCTGAGCTACAAATTAAAAAAAAAATACTTACCGACCTTTGGTTTCATGACAAAAATAAAGCCCGAGGGTTTTATATGGCGCATTATGGCCAAGTTAACCTGTATGTTTAGATACTGTTTACGTGCAAGTGTGATGAACATAGTATATTTATACCGCATTGAACAGAGGCCTTGCGGGCCTAAAGCATCCGTCCCTTTCGTACTCACATACGTGTCAAAAAGTGACGGATGTTTTATCCACATTGTGTCACGTGATAAACGCAGCCATATTGAGCCTTCCGGTGTGGCGGGTACTTCACGGTTGGAACAACACAACGCTCCCGCAAATGTATGGTAAGGTAATAATCTTATGAAGTTATTCGTCCGTCTGCCCCCGTGTTTGCTCGCGCTAATTGGAACGCGTCGTCGCCTGCGGCCGGTAGGGGGCGCCGCTGTCGATGGTTCTATAATATCGATATCGATAAAAGAAACATTGCACATTGAGCAATTTTAAGCATTAAGCTTCCGTGTAAAAACATCTAACTGATAGTGAATTCTGTTTCATTGCATGGTTAGCGGATATACAGGCAGACAGAAAGACAGATAAGGATGATTTCCACCATACGGTGCATATCGTATCGGATCGGCTCGGATTTTACAATCGTTAAATGGTATTAAATCATGTACACAGTATTTAAAGTCTCATATTCCGCGCACTGTCGCCGTGTACAGTCACGATCTTTAATTTGGTACCCACCTTAGGTCCAAAGTCAATCTAACATTCTACAACAACAAGGTTGAGTTTCCTAAAAGATACAAATGACGTGACATCTCTAATGAAATTGACGACTTCAAGCATATTTTCTTGAAATTGGTCCCAAATTAACGATCGTGACCGTACGTTCGATCCGATGCGATGCGAGCCGGTTGGTGGAAATCATTCTATAGACGTCAAAAGCGATTTTGTTTCAAACTATGCAAAGAAAAGATAAAGATAAAGAGCGTATAAAGACGCTGCTGTAGTGACAAAAAAAGTTACAAATAGTTTCAACAGATATTGTCTTAAAGGATATCTATTTGAATCGGCCAAGTTTATGAACGAGATACCATTACCCAGTATACTTTGACATCTGATTACATTCAATCTCTAAAATTTTATTGGTATTGGGGAATGAACTTAGGCGCCTGCTATACGGTCGCGAGACCTTGCTCGGTGGCATCTCAGTACGAACGCGATTTTATCACAGATCCAATTGATTTGTTCAAATAATAAAGATACTAATATAATCGTTGTCCACTAATTTAATTAAGTTTAAATGACTCAGGAAATGTCGTTCTTTAAGCCAACCGTAAATCTAAAATAATCCCCTATCGTGCGTAATAGCTTTTTTTTTTAAATATTATACGTGGACTCAAACTATCATAATACGTCAGGACCCCAATTCTTGTGCCATTCGAGATGAACTGTCAGTTGCATGTTGCATACAATTTCCTAAAAATCTCGCATATTATAAACTATTGATCTGGACTATCACTAGAATCGGACTCCGAACACGTTTGACATTATCTGTGGTAAGTCACAGATAATGATGTAGTCTGCCGCCAATAAGTTAAAAATATGATCTTTTGTCTGATTTTATTTCATTTCCTCGCAATTGTGATGAAAAACATTGTATGTTACACGGGTGAAGGAAATACAAAGCTCGAGTCATTAATGCTAACAGACTCTCGTTTGTAATTCTTTCTTTACCACCCTTAATACACAATGTACTATTATAATTTTAAAACATCGATACTGTCGATGGTAGCGCCTCCCTAGCGGGCTGTTTAAATATTAATCCGACGACAAAGGGGTCGATTGCGGCTCCGCGGCTTCGTGCCGGCGGCCTACCCCGGACCCGCGGTGCCTTACAATCCATATTCATGCGCTTATCAAATAAACCTGTCAAAAAATATTGAGGCACACTTCAAAAACAACTGACGGTCGGACGAACGAGCGAAATCGCAGCGGCGAGTTTAAGTAGTCCCGTCAGAGCGAACTATCGATTATCGATGTAATTGCATCTTAATGTTCACTATTAAGTTTCGGTTGCCGATACTTTAATGTGAACATTAAGATACAGGGCAACGACAGATACTGGTTTCTCACATGTTGTAGAAAACTTATGATATACACGTAGATCAAGTTATGTATACGACTGTGATCTTATTATGAAACTCGCCTTTCGGCTTGTTTCATAGAACCACACGCATGTGTTAATTCCTCTCATTATGCACCAGTCACATAATATTGAATATTGTACCGAAAGAGCTAAACAAACTGACATTGTTTATTTGAAACATTCATTTTTGAACGAGGCTATACAACATAATGAATACAGGCTTAATATACAATGTTTTAAATCGATTCGACCTTGAGAAGAGTAGATACTTACTAAATACTACTAAAAAACAAGTTAAAATCTATAATCACAAAACCGACATCCCGTTAACAAAGGTACATTGACTACGGAACCCCAAAAAGTGACAAAACCGAACCCCAAAAGGGGTCCATACAAAAAGAATTCACAAAGAAATCACCTAATGAATACAGGATGAGTTTAAAATTAAAAGCAAACAATGGAGGGCTCGGGTTCAGCTGAAACAACACTGAAGAGATCCCTTTGAGGGACAAGTTCGCCCGCTTCGGTTACCCCTGGGCCCTGTTTTACCAAGTTCATACCAATAGGTTACAATGACAATTAATATTCACCTGAAAAAGTTATAATTTATAATCTAAATATATAAAAGGAGAAACTGACTGACTGACTGACATATCAACGCACAGCCTAAACGGCTAAACGTAGGCACTTGAAATTTGGAAGGGACGTAGCTTAGGTACCGTAGAGGTGCACTAAGAAAGGAATTCCCGAAATTACCACGGGAACGGGAATTAGCGGGAAAATTATTAACTCAAAAAAAATGTTTTGCCCAACGAAGTGGACACGGGAACAGCTAGTATTTATCTATAGCTATACTAATATTATAAAGCTGAAGAGTTTGTTTGTTTGCTTGAACGCGCCAATCTCAGGATCTACTAGTCCGATTTGAAAAATTCTTTCAGTGTTAGGTAGCCCATTTATCGAGGAAGGCTATAGGCTATAGATCATACTCACATAAACCGAAGTGAAGCGAGGGCGGGTCGCTAGTTATTGAATATTTATTGGACACCTTGTCCCTACTGAGGATGTCTGGAAGAGATTGCTTTTTCGTAAGTCGTAACGGCTTCGGAACCCTACACTGAGCATGGTCCGATATACTCGCGATGGCCAGTAAGATCACCTGGTAGGATCCCCCACGTACAATAATAGGTAGGGGATCCTATCAGGTGATCTTACTGGCCATCGCGGATATACTCTTTCCTGGTTTTGCGGTAACAGTTTGTTGGGGAATTTCAATTAAGAACTCAGATTGCCCATGTCACATTAAAGTGGAACATGCAAAAAACGTTTTCAATATTTATTATGTACAGAACCCTTCGTGTGCGAGTTCAACTCGTACTTGGTCGGTTTTTTGGCAGTCCGAGTAAAAATGTAACCACCAACAATCCAGTAATGAGGCAGACGGAAAATCCATACAAGGGGGAAAGGTGGGCGAAGCGGACAACGAAATCGCTGACCGGTCCATTCATCCTTTTTATCCTGCCGATATTTCAATTAACGCTGCGATACGATCGGTACAGTCGGCAGTGTGTGGACAGACCGTACAGTCAGCCTCGTATGAAAAACCACCAAGTTTTATTTAACTTTACAATGTCAGTATGTAATAGTAGATTGTTAATCAAGGGATGAAAGTAATCAATTGCAGCTCGAGATATTAAGGCTGCACGAGCGACAGCGAGTGCACCTTTAATTCAATAGGCTAAGTAAAGTTTTTGGAAGATATGTATATTATATTTTTTTTTCGATAGTCGTCATGCTAAAGATCAAGAAATTGCGGCTCTTTTATTTTTATTTCCTCTAATATTTTAGAAATATTTTTTTTAGTTATGAAGTTGACATTTGTACACTTTAATGACCGACTAGCTTGTTGCCTTCGTACTTAATGAAAAAGGAAAAAAAACACTTCTATATCTGTCATTGTCAAATCAAATCAAAGTAAACAAACGATTCAATACAACGGCTCTTTTCTGTTCGCTTGTGTTTCATGTGATCAGTGTTTTTAGAAATATTTTTAACGATCTCAGAACGAACTTCGGACTTTCGTTTTGCCGCTTTGCTCTAAGACCTTTGCACGATATTTGGTCTAGGATTTATTTTCGAACCCTTTAGCACTTCTTCTTGAACACCGATTTCTTCCTTTCTCGACGACTCTTGCCCTGCTTTTTGATAGCCACGAGAGCACTTTTGAATTGTACAATCCACGCAATGAATTCAGGCAATCCCACACGGACTGTGGAAATGGGGTATTACAAAGATTTACTTGAATTTACTTATTTGAATTGAACTGTTTGTTTACTTTGATTTGATTTGACGTTGACAGATATAGAAATGACAGGTTTTTTTTTTCTATTTCATCAAATACGAAGGCAACAAGCTTGTCGGTCATTAAAGTTTACAAATGTCAACTTCATAACTTAAAAAAAGATTTCTAAAATATTAGAGGAAATAAAAATAAAAGAGCCGCAGTTCCATGATCTTCAGGATGACGACTATCGAAAAAAAAAAGAATTTAAATCTCTTCCAAAAACTTTACTTACCCAATTGCAATTGATACGTTCACCCAAGTTAAACACTTTTCCTACTCCTGTACTTTTATCTGTCATTTATATAGTCACGAACACTAATATAAGAACATACATAATATGTCCGCAGAATAATCCAGAGAAAAGTCTATCTTGTCTATGCCCCAAAACAGCACTTGTGCGTTTTTGAGAAAAACGATACGCCCAGCTGCCAAAGCTTAGCGTTGCACAATCGATTTAATCATATTTTAACGATTATGAAATAGGGACTATAAATCACCTAATGTTTTGAGAAATGATTTCAGTTACCTGATTGGTCGATTTTAAAATAGCTGTATTCTGGTTGGTTGATACGAAATACAAAGTTTTTTTAAAAGAGTTAAATTAGTTAAAGAGAAACACGTACCTAAAAGAACCTATCGTTCCGTTTGACAGTCGATGTGTATTGTGATTGGTGGATTTAATTTGGTGAAGTATTCTGATTGGTCAAATTAAAATGTTTTGGAATTGTAAATAATTCTATTTTCCATTCCGTCAATTTAAAAACAAAGTAAACCATAGACACATATTTTGTCATTTTCTTGTTTCCCGCTCGTTTGTTGTTCTTTACTTCGTTCGTTCGTTTGTAAGTTTTTTCGCTTAGTTTTGCATTTTATTTGAAACCTAGTCGTAGAAAAAGTATTGTATGCAACGGTGTATAACTAAGTCAAAAAACACTCGTGGCGCTTACCTTTACGATGTTCGCCTTCGGCTCACATCGTAACACACGCCACTCATATTTTTTTACCTCTCTTATACAACTATTGCATAAACTACTATAACTTTTGATCTTTATTATGAGGAAAGTAAAAAAAACAGTAATTAATAACATTTTTGAGAAAAAATAAAATTTCAAGTACTAGGAGTGCATAAACATTAAAAGTAACCTACAGGGCTGTGCATTGCTGTGACGTGTGGGAGACAACCGCGCTGTATCGCCCTCCGCACCTCCTAATTACCGCTGCGCTCCTGGTACTTTATTTGAACATGCAATTACTTTTCTTTCCTAGTGCAACAATGGCCTACTTTCAGAGTATGAGACATGGGCAGATGGAATACATATAATTATGCGATGTATACAGTTGTATGATGGTGGTAAGATCTTGTGCAGGGACGCTATCACCATCTTACCTTTTACCCTACCACCACGCAGCAGTGTTCGCATTGTTGAGATCCAGTAAGGGGGTAAGACAACCAGTGAAAAGACTAGCATAGAGGCATTCCGTCTATGGGGAGGCAACGAATTAGGAAGCATGAGGTTGTCATCGTAATTTGGTACGATTATATTAGAAACTGTAAAAAAAATATGGTCAAGTGTGAGTTGAGCTCGCCCTGATACAAAATCAAATTCAAATTGAAATAATAATTACTATGGAACTCTCGGATTTTTGGGGTTCCTTACCCAAAGGGTGCCAAGGGTTAAACCCAAGGTTAAACTCATACGAACAGACAAACAGATGGACATGGCAAACTTATAAGGGTTCCATGTTTACTACGGAACCCTAAAAATTTTACTTGGGTCACTTGTTTATTTGAGATTGAATGTTAGTTGCAATATTCTATTTAAGTGTACTATACACATGCAAAGCAAGAACGGTTAGCTATGTGAGGGTACACCGTGCAATAAGTCCCCCCCGGCGACGTATATCAAAAAGTGAATATTACAACGAACACGTGTGACGGTTATATCTTTTTCTCGTTTTCTCATTTCCTGACGCCATTCGTTATATTCGGGCGGCGAATATTGGCCCTTGGACGTGGGTGTCTTTATTTTGTGGTTTTTACAAGGGTTATCAACCCCCGACGGAGAAAGAGGGGTGTTACAATTACAAGGTTATAAGTTTAACGTATGGCACCATAGTTCCCAAATGGTTGTACTAATTTCGACGTGGTTTCAAATAAATAAGTTTCTGTCAAAACAAACATTTTTGGAACAAGATGTTGTCGCCGACTGTACTTTTTTTGCACAGTCGTCATCTACTCGTAAAGACGATTCTAACAAGCCCTAACACGAGACGGGTTTATCATGTGTAATTTAGGAGTTCCTATGGCCACGCTGAGTCTCCATCATCAGACCAGCTCGGTGGTGCTATATTATTGTATTGACATCAGAACTAAAGGCGTATGCAAACTTTCAGCTTCATATGTATAGGTAGAGATAAAGATATTATTATTATTATTATTATTCAGACTATTATTTCAAACTTAAAAGAGAGCTTTAATTCAAATTTAAGAAAATTTTGCGCTTCAACTAAATCTACATTTTCAATCACTTCAAAAATGCACACTGGTTCCGGCCCTGCACCGTCCCAGTCAAAATTTCACACCTAACCCTCAACTGCCGGCTCCAGCCGTCACAGTTATTCATATTAACGCCGATGGCCGACGCGGGAAGGGTTAAGTGTAGGAATGTCAATTAGCAAAATTTACGGCTTTTGCGACTTCATTTTGCCCCGTCTGGGCACGCCACCGGTTAAATTTTGAAGGTAAATTGCGGAGTTGCTGTGATTTTAGATCTCTGCGCTAGATTTATTAGAGATTTCTTATTTAAATACCTATGGCTGTGAGGTTTTAATCAATTACCAAAGTTTAAAGTAAATTAGGTAATGGATTGATTCATCCATACTTTTTAACCGACTTTGACAAAGGAGGAGGTTCTCAATTCGGTTGTATTTTTTTTAAATGTTTGTTACCTTAGATTGACGTTTATGAACCGATTCGAAAACTTTTTGATGATGATTTGGGAACTGATGATGAAAACCACAGATAGCTACCAAAACTCCTAAATGGTATCTATATCAAGGATGGCGATATTTCGATTTAAATAGTTGAGCGAATATGACGAAGCATATTTTAGGTCTAAATATATGACTACGACTTTCCCACGACTGTTTGCGGTGAGCTTGAAATGTTCCAGTTTCTTATTTAGAATTGGGACTACATGACAACATGATCGCTAAAAAGTATGGTATAAAACATGTTTCAAAAACCCGATACCGCACCTAAAAAAACTCAAAAAAATACTTTAAAATGGAAGGTAAAAGGTCAGTCCAACTGAATTCGGAGTCCTACAATATTCTTAACCAAAAGCAGACTTCAGTTGGACTGACCTACTCCCTACTATTTAAAAAAAAGTTATTTTTTCCATTTTTGAAGGCGGTTTTTGATTTTTTTACATTTATTTTATAGAGCTGATATCTCTTAAACCACTTTACCGATTTTCATAAAATCTAGCTAAGAACCATCCTAATTAAATAAGCTTTCTTTCACATAAACCGCCTCCAAATTGGTCCATGCATTTGCGAGCTACGATGCCACAAACAGACACACAGATAAACAAACGTAGAAACAAACGTCAACTTGGCTACACCATTATTTTTTCGTCACACGGTAGTAACCTAACACATACAATATTCAAAACAATCGCCGCATGAATCGTCGCAATAACAACCAGAATCCAATATGGCGTCGCCCCAGAGCCATCTGGTCAGAAAACGAGGGAAAAATGGCGGAGGGGGCTGCAATTAGCGTCTGCACAGTGTCGTGTGGCCGATTATTCGATTGGACAGTGGTGCGGTGCGGACAAAACGAGCTTTGGATGAAGAATTAACAAGGTTATTGGTATCGATGGGATACACTTAGGATAGATTAAAATGGGTTATGGCGTTCGTTTTTTAGGGCTTTGTACCTATAGGGTAGTAACGGGACCATATTACTAAGATTACACTGTCCGTCTGTTTGTCACCAGGCTGTATCTCATGAACCGTGATAGCAAGACAGTTGAAATTTTCACAGATGTTGTATTTCTGTTGCCGCTATAACAACAAATACTATAAACAGAATACAATCAACTTTTTTGCTGTTTCTTGCTCGATATTCAAAATTCAAAATTCAGAATTCCAAATATTCAGTAAATAGGCCACATGAGGACTCTTTTACACGTCGGCAATACAGAGTGAATCTACCAGCGCTTCGGACAAGACCATCATTGCGGAGAAGAAGCGCCGCAAGAAACTCCAGCATAAGGTCATTTTCTCAAATCACATTAAGTAATAAACTAATAGATATTAATACATTCTTAAAACTACCAAAAAATAAAATTATTACAATAATTATTAATAACGGTAACAGGTAAACGTTTGAAATATCCACAGAATATTTAGCTATATATTCAGTTTGAAATTACATAATTAAATTAAAATAATAAATGAGAAAGAAAAAGTCAGAGAGAAATGTGGACTAAAAGAAGATGTAGTGACTAAGATTGAAAAAGGCATGCTTCGATGGTTCGGTCATTTGGAAAGGATGGATGAAAGTGAGTGGACGGGTCGGAAGGAGCCGCCCTAGGCGTACTTTTTCGAGTCAAATCGGAGAAATACTGTAAAAGAGCCGAATCTTAAGTACCCGAAACCGACGTGCGTGCATGACTCGATGTATGAATGTGGAAGAAGCGAAAGAAATTTGTCAAGATCGTAGCAAGTGGAAAGAAGTGGTCTCTGCCTACTACTGAAAGTAGGTGTCACTGTTAAATTGGTTGCTTTTAACCCCCTAAAAGGTCAATAAAAGCAAACAGCGCAATTGTTTTTGGGGCAGTCGTGTAAAAAGAAAGCGAATTTACTCCCACTGATCATATTACGTTAAACATCGCCCTCTTGAACGTTCGTATTCATTTATTCTCTCCTAAATAAAACATATCCTTCGAGAGACAAAAGAAACGTTTATATCTCTAATTTGCATTCGACAAGACATCCTAACGAGAGCATTTCGTTACGACTTTAAAAATATCGTATCTGATATTTCGACATGTATGAGTTTGAACTTAATTTTCATCAAGTTTAAGTTTAAAATCGTACGTCGCGAAATATAAGTTACGAGGTTTTTTTTCAAAGTAATGACGATTTGACAGATGACAAGGAGAGACTGCTATAGCTCGAGTGTCATTTCATTATGGTTGTTTAGTCTCGCGTTTAACACTCTACTTTTCACTTTGAATGCGAGGAAAAAAATGACGTTCTACATATACAAAATTACAATATTGATTATTATAACAAATTTTCTTACAAAATTGTTTCGGGGTTTTTTTGTTGATGTAAAGTGACGCTTTAAATGCTTGCATATTTAGCCAACAGATTCAAACTTGAAAACTATTTTATAACTAATTGGACCATGCATAATAAAATTAATTGTACTTTTCACTTCTCATGCTCAAAAAGTTTGTCAAATTAGACTTATCAAGCGAGACTCAAGTAATACATGTACAACCGAGGGAAAATATAATATACATATTTTCCCTAGGGAAAATATGAAATTGAAAATAGAATGATTTACATTTACAAAACATCTTAATTTGACCAATCAAAATACTTCACCAAATTAAATCCACCAATCACAATACACATCGACTGTCAGTCGGAACGTTAGGTTCTTTTTGGTACGTACACCCGTTAACTAATTCAAATCTTAAAAAAAAAATATGTATTTGATATCAACCAACCATAATAAAGCTATATTAAAATCGACCAATCAGGTAACAGAATTCATTTCTCAAAACATTAGGTGTTTTTTAGTACCTATTTTACAATTGCTAAAATATCATAAAATCGTTTGAGCTACGGTTTAAAGCGTTAAATACTCACTCGGTCAGCGCCGTTTAGTCTATATTTTGTATCTGTGTCAAAGTAGTTTAAAAAAAAACACGCCGCCAAATTAAAACAATATTTTGCCGCGGAATACATTGTGAGTGGATAATCATTGTTATTTTTTTACTTTTGTATAATTATTTTATTTTCTCACAATCGAAGTGAACAGTAGAGTGTATAACTCGGGTCTAAAAGCCATATTAGGTACCCCTCGCACAATTTTCCCTCGCTTTGCTCGGGAAATTACCATCTCGGGGTACTATGGCTTATTTTTGACCCTAGTTATACAATCTACTATTATATAATTAAATAAATTCATGTTCGTAATCATTAAACGTGTTTCACGAAATTAAATCGTTATTTTTTACATTTTTGCACGGTTGTCATTTTGAGGTTATTTCCAAGCTCAAAAAATGGTCCATACACAATCACTGAAAATGGCGATAATCCTCCATTCACAAACACCGTGATTGGGTGTTTAGGAGTTTCCGAAATCTAAATAAATATATAAAAGGAGAAACTGACTGACTGACTGACATATCAACGCACAGCCTAAACGGCTAAACGTAGGCACTTGAAATTTGGAAGGGACGTAGCTTAGGTACCTCAGAGGCGCACTAAGAAAGGAATTCCCGAAATTCCCACGGGAACGGGAATTAGCGGGAAAATCCCTTTGTATGAAAAATCTAAACCGAAGCGAAGCGAGGGCGGGTCGCTAGTAAATTATAAGAATATTACTTTAGTCTCTAGAGATTAATAAAGAGTTTTAGTCCCGATATGCAGAGACTAAAGTAACGTGTTAAGAGCGTGAGCAGTGAAAAAACCTTTATTTTGTGGTATTAATTTCTTCGAGTAATTTTAATATTAATTAACAAAAAGTATAATTGAAACTCGACATTAATTTACGAATTGAATTGAACCCGGTGTAGCGTGTGATTCCTTGATCTCGACTCGCGACGGGACTTATTGTAGGGGGGGAGCTGGGGGGGGTATTCTTATTCTGTCTTTAAAATGTTACATTTCAAATCAAACCGTTTGAAATAAAACGGTTGAGGCGTCCAAAGTCTTCCCGTGGATGTCGTAAAAGCCGACTAAGGTAATAAAGGCGTGTAGTACTGTTAGGCGATGGGCTTGCAACCTGTCACTAATACACTGGTAAACATCTTCGCCTAAGTGTGCAAAATGTGGTTACAGAATTATCAAAAAGTTTTTATAGTTCTTGGTAATTCTGTAGCTCTGCCTACCCCACTCTGGGAATAAAGGCGTGAGTGTATGTATATGTGTATGTGTGGTTGAGGCGTAGTTAGAAAGATGCCACACGAGCGCTAGGGTGGGATTCTCTCAAAAACGCTGTCGGACGAACGAATGAGTGTATGTCGCAGGCAGACGCGTGTCAGTTGTTCTGTCAGTGGGAACAAAACGCTTTTTACCGCGTGCATTTTCAATTTGGCAGCGTGGCTTTTGTCGATGAGATCGAACGTGCTGTGAATTGCGTAGTCGGAAAGAAGCTTTGTTTTATGTTATTTAATCCTATCCTACTGATATTATAAGTGGGAAAATTTGTGTGTATGAGTGTGTGTGTGTGTATTAATTTGTTACTCCTTTACGTTGCCGGACGAATTTGGTTGAAATTTGAAATGCAGATAGCTTATACAGTGGATTAACACATAAGCTACTTTTCATCCCGGAAATTCCTGAGGGAATAAGGATAATCGAAATCTAAGCGGACGAAGTCGCGGGCAGACGCCAGTAATATAATATAATAACTATAATAATAATGACATACATACACATACAGTCACGATCTTTAATTTGGTACTCACCTTAGGTCCAAAGTCAATCTGACATTCTACTACAATAAGGTTGAGTTTCCTAAAAGATACAAATGACGTGACATCTCTAATGACATTGACGACATCAAGCAAATTGTTCTTGAAATGGGTCCCAAATTAACGATCGTGACCGTACATACATTAAATCACGCCTGTTTCCCAGAGGGGTAGGCAGAGACCACTTCTTTCCACCTGATACGATCCTGACAAATCTCTTTCGCTTCTTCCACATTCATACATCGAGTCATGCACGCACGTCGGTTTCGGGTTCTTAAGATTCGGCCCTTTTCCAGTATTTCTCCAAATAATAACTAAGTTGACAGCACTGTACATTTTTGCGGAAATAAATAAGCTATAGTACTATTTATTCTATTTATAACCCTGAAGACGGAACATACAAACAAACAAGCATTTATAATAATTGGTTAGTATGGCCTGAATCAAATGGTAAGATGTTAAAGTTATCGACATTATTTTATAAGCTTTTATTTAACTTGCAATGTGTGTATGTAAGGATCAATTAATGTTGCAAGTTAAATTTGACCCACTTCCCGGTCTCTGATGAAGCTGAAAACATACGCCTTTAGTTCTGATGACAATACAATAATATAGCACCATCGAGCTGGTCTGACAATGGAGACTCAGGGTGGCCATAGGAACTAAATTACACATGATAAACCCGTCGTGTTAGGGCTTGTTCAAATTGTCTTGACGAGTAGATGACGACTGCAAAAAAAGTACAGTCGGCATTCGGCAACAAAAGCTTGTCCGAAAAATGAAATTTTTGACAGAAACTTACTAGCCGTTTCGGTCCAGAATACTCCCACGTGCCTGAACGAATTCTCCTTTGAGTCTCCGTCTTTGGTATTTATTTTAGAATCAACATGACTCAGTAGAGCTCAGTTTTATTTCGACGTTTTGTTCGCTTGCAACACTGTAACTATAATTGAATCAGCCAAGTGCGAATCGGATTACCTCACCTTTCAACGTTTACCTGTTTCTTTTGGTCACAGCTGATAAGCTACGTATGTTTACCACCCTTACTACACAATGTACTATTGCGTTGGCCCAGTTGGTAGTGACCCTGCCTACGAAGCTAGCGGTCCTGGGTTCAAAACCCGGTATGGGCAGATATTAGTGTAATGAGCGACTGACAGACGGACGGATGGACGGACAGTGGAGTCTTAGTAATATGGTCTAGTTTTTAACCTTAGGGTACGGAACCCTAAAAATAAGAAAGTGAAATAATAACGGAGGTCCCCGTACAAAAAGGTTTTTTCTTAACAAGTTTTTATTTTTGCTGTGTCGTAAAAACGGGACGACATAGAAACGTCAAATTTAAGTGTTTTGGTAAATAAAACCGGGCAAGAGCATGTCGGACCATGCTCAGTGTAGGGTTCCGAAGCCGTAACGACAAACACAAAAAACTATCTCAAAAATCAACATGTATGAAACAATTTTCTATTTAAAGTTATTTGGCGCTGTCTTAGATGATTTTTAGTAGGTATAAACCCGTTAATCGCCTGTATCTCAGGAACTAATCATGTCTACTTAGCCGTGATAGTTTTCCTTTAAAATTCGTTATATGCGCTTTCGTTGAAGATTTTTTTCAGATTTTTAGTACTTGTAGTTTTGGCTGTAGGGGGGGGGGGGGACACTTGACTCTAACAAAAAATAGCGCTTTAAAGCTTTATATTTCATAAACGGATCCCTTAATCGAAAAATGGTATTCATAAACCCGCAATATTTTTGAAAGACCTATCCAACGACACCCCACATTATGGGGTAGGCAAGAAAAAAAAAAGACATCCCCACGTTACGTGTAGGGGAGGTGCATTAAAAAAAAATATTTTTCAAAATTTTATTTTACCACTTTGTTGGCGTGACTAATATGTACATTCATGCCAAATTACAGCTTTCTAGTACTATGAGTCTCTGAGCTAGACTGGGGACGGACGGACGGACGGACGGACATGGCGAAACTATAAGGGTTCCTAGTTTGACTACGGAACCCTAAAAACCCACGACTCTAAACAGTCGGTAAAAAAAGTCTAAAAAGTAAAAAAAATACACGCTTTTTAAACTTTAAAGCTCAACATCTCAAAAACGGCTGAACCGATTTTGATAAAACATGTCTAAGAACACTCCCATCTAATTCACCTTTCCAACAAAAAAAGCAAAATTTAAATTGGTTCATCCGTTCGGGAGCTACGATGTCACACACACAGACACGTCAAACTTATAACACCCCGTCGTTTTTGCGTCGAGCGTTAAAAAATGGTCAAATGTAATTTGAGCTTGTGTTAATTCGATTCAAAATCGAATTCAAATTGGAATATAATACAGTCAAACTTGGTTAAGTGGGACCCGGATAAATAAGAAATCTCCATAGCTGGACCTCATGCTGAGGTCCCGACACTTCAACACTGAAGGTAAGTCAGTTAGTGGGGTGGGACAAAAGAAACCTCTTTATCAGGAGTTAGTTTTTCAATTATATCGTCCCAGGTATCCGTCCATACTGTGCAGTGGGACGGAACCCTTGGAGCACGAGTCCGACTCGCACTTGACCGTTTTTTTATCACACTTGTTTTAAGTTTAGGTATAACTCGTCAAATTGCGTCTCTCCCTTTCAACTTGAAGCACAAATTGTGAGAGCTTACTGCGCTCAGCCCCAAAGCCCCGAACGTTAAGCGGCCCGTAGCGATGGTCGTCCGCCGGAGGACGTAAAACGATCTTTCTAATTAGAGTTTGCCCATATTTTTTTTCTTTAATGTCTTGTCATTGGTTTGCGTTATGAGAGAAAAGCGGAAATGTGTACCTATACTGTAAAACGGAGTGTCATTTCAAAAGGCTGGTAGATTTTTGACGTGTAAAAGTGCCCGTGCGGCCTACTTACTGAATAAACATCTTTTATCTTTTTAATCTTTATCTTATCATAGAGCTAAAACTAAGTACCGTAAAACGGGGTGAGTTGGGACACAACCCAAAATGAAGCATATGTTAGTACCTAAGTATAAGACTGAAATTATTTCCAATACACATAACGCTATTTTCCATTTAATAATTGTTCTTATTTGTAACAAGTTATGACTTATTTGCGACTTATATGCTTAAAAATGAGAATTTTCAAAATTTAACTGCATTTTCAGGGTTCCGTAGTCAAACTAGTGTTGGAGGTTTTATTTAAACCAGTTAATCCTGGCCGACCAGAACTTGATATTGTATTGTTTTTTATGACGCTTGTCTCTCTAAAAAATAAATTAGTCTCGTATTTGCTCTGCTAATGTTTTTTAATGTAATTTTAAATTTATAAAAGGTTATGTCCTAGCAATACATTATTTTTAGTTCGAGACCGTTGTAAATATGTCGGAAAATGTGCGTAGTTCTTTTCCACATAAAAAACTTAAGGGGCGTGATAATTACGAGTTCGTTGCTTGGAGATTTGTCATGTAGAATTATTAGTGAGTAATATAGAATTCCTATTAAGTGAGTAATAAAATTACTCACTAAATAGGATAAGAGAATTGGTATGGAGTATATGTAAGTATGTATATTTTGACTGAAACTTTATCCTATCGCGTGTAACCTCGAAATAATGAACTACTCGCTGTGCTCCCGCGGCTTGAACCCCTCCAGGAGGGGGCTAAGGAGTGTCCGCCCTAATAAGCATACAGATGGGCAGAGTTCGCTAATCACCGGCGCGGGGACAAACACGAGCGAAGCGAGCGGGCCGGTAGGATTACTCGCTTAGGGTGGTATTCTACTTGTCCAAGATCTTTGTCTAATGTGTATTTGCGTCTCACAGTTAGCTTAAAAATAATGTGAGACGCAATGCACATTGGACAAAGATCTTGGACAAGTAGAATACCACCATTAGAGAGATAACTACTTATAGTATTCATGTAATTCAATTTTACGAGGTTTTGTAGGAATAATGGTAACTAAATGGTAAATAACGAACTTAGATAAAATTTGGGTAGGTAACCCATAACATTATCAAACTTCACTTCATTGATTGTATGATTTCATAGAATTTCATTTCATTTCTGCTGAAACTTTCTGTTTCTAACGGGAAATGCTTATCACACTGTCAAAATTAAAACCATTGCAATTGCGAGAGCGTTAGCCTATGGCGTTAGCCAATAAGCCCTCAGTTCTCGAAGGAATTGCGATAAACTTCTTCTACGAGGTCGGATTCGCGGGAAATAGCTATAATATAAATACTGAAGGATGTTGTTATATCACCGCACCCCATTTGAGATGAAATTAATTTAAGTTAATATCAATATTTAAATTTTTGAAACATTTTGCTTATCCTAACGACTTCAAACTCACTGAGTCTTCGATAAGTAGGCATCTACAGCGGATATCCTGGTACTTACCGCGTTCCGAGTTCATCGGGTTCACATGAAATATTCCAGCACGTTCCGATACTAAGAACTGAGGGGCTATTGCCTAACGCACTCACAATCGCAATTGTTTTCATTTTGAAAATCGAAGGCGTGTCTGCATACAAAATGAAAACGATTGTTCCACTTTAAAGCCGATTCCGATAGCGACTGCGTTAGACAATAGCGACGCTGGTCAAAACTGTCAGGTATATTTAACGTAAGTAATCTTTCTTAAACTTTAGCCCCCTTACTAATAAACGTTGAGTAACGGTGGTATAGCTATACAATTTTTTGTATTTATCCCCGTCATTGCGACCCGCCCTCGCTTCGCTTCGGTTTATGTGAGTATGACATATATAGGCTCGATAAATGGGCTATCTAACACTGAAAGAATTTTTCAAATCGGACCAGTAGTTCCTAAGATTAGCGCGTTCAAGCAAACAAACAAACTCTTCAGCTTTATATTTTTTATTTTATTTCAAATAATGGCTTTCTCTCCTGTCAAGGTGTTTTTCGCCAGTGTCAAGTTATTTATAGACACTCCCATGGACTTATAACAGCAATAAGTCCGTGGATATCACACGCGAAGACAATTGTTCGGTAAAAGAGAATTTTCCCCAATGGACTAAACAGAAGCACATGGGGTTAGCTCCACGCGCTTCTGTCAGGTCTCAGCTTTATAATATTAGTATAGATTGTGACATTTGAATTTGACAGATAACGACAAAACTTTTTATAGCTATACCACCGTTACTCAAAATTTATTAGGAAGGGGGTAATTATATTAAATTTGAAATTAACTAACTGATAAATCAACCCACAGCCAAAACCTGGACCTAGGGATTTGAATTTGGTGGGAATATTCCTTGGGTACCCTGAGGGTGCACCAAAAAAGATTTTTCTGAAAATCGACCCCATCGGGAAAAAGGTTAAAAACACATTACTAATATTATTTATATAAGTACTTGGAATCGTATCCCCTGCCGCAGTCCCTAGTCTTGTCCACTACAAGTGACCTCTAAAGCGGTCCCTCCACGCCCCGACCAGCCGCACTACTCCGCACCGGCCATCCATTACACAATATTGTGACAGCCCTGCGGTGTTATGATACCGGCCGCGTGAGACAGCCCTAAGAAAAGGACAAGCGCGCGGAAAAAGGCGATAGTTTTTGACCGACTGATACCTGGTTTTTTAAGTGTACCCAACGAAAATATTCAGCACTTTTGTGCACTGTCATAATAAACTTCAAACTAAACGTCAAATGACATGTATGACAATAATAACGGCGGTGGAACTAACCCCATGTGCTTCTGTTTAGTCCATTGGAGAAAATTCTCTTTTACCGAACAATTGTCTTCGCGTGTGATATCCACGGACTTATTGCTCTAATAAGTCCATGGGAGTGTCTATAAATAACTTGACATTGGCGTAATACACCTTAACAGGAGTGAGAGCCATTAATTGAAATAAATAATAATAGTAATAAATAATAATAATCCTTCGATTTTCAAAATAATAACGCAGGGCAGCTAGTGGCGAGCTGTTGGTGAGTGGCGACACCACGTACCTGATTGCTCCCGAGGGTAGGTCCTGTTCCTCACCTCACGCTTGCCTTCACCGGCCGGCTGCGGTGTACAATGACGAGGAACAGACCCTCACCTCTGGCTTGCCTTTATTGGCCGGTCAGAGTGGAGCCGCAAGAGCTATATGCTCGAAGGGTGGATGTGTTGCATAAGTGGCGAGTGGGCACCTTATGGTCGTTTAAAGTCCAGAAGCACCTCTCCACCCTTAGCCCCTCTGGAACCGTTGCCTCCCTGCTGCTGTATATGTATATGCGGCTATTTCGGGAGGCCCATTCCATTGAGTTGGCGAGTCACCGCCTGCCATTTCAACCAAAGTAATTAGCATTGGCCAGGCAGGCGCCGTAGTTTCATCAATAGCCTAGGTCACCAATCCATATCAGTTCATTCATAGAACTTATTATTAATGTTCCCATCCTTCTTAAATAGTCTCTTCTAATCGGTCGTTGTCCGTGGGAGCATACCTCTATAGTTTGAACTCAAGGACAATTGCCGCCGGTTGGTATCCCATCACTTTACTAAATTAAACTTGTCTAAAGGGCCTCTGCGTGTTGGCTTCGGCTCCATGTACGCCTTCCAAAGGTCCGGGACTCCCATAGTTCCTTGATTGGTAAAGACATACATAATAATAATAATAATAATATTTTTTATAATGTTTATTTTTTATATTACTTAGTATTGTTATTTTACTTTTATAATTGAATATTTATTGTAAAAAACCTAATTTACAGAAAATTAAATAAATACTTAAAATAATAATAATAATAAACTCACATAGTTCCGTGATTGGTAAAGACATACAGTCATAATAATAATAACGTCAGTCACAATGACAAGGTTCTAAGTACGCTCAACATTTGGATTGGGAGACAGTACGTGTATAGGTACTTGTATGTATGTATACAATGTCTGTTTTTTTAATGGTGTTAAATTTTCCAGTACAAAAAATATCCTATGTGCTATTTCAGGCTATAATCTATATCCATTCCAATTTCTTCCAAGTCCGACCAGCCGTTGCAGCGTGAAGGAGTGGGAAACAAACACACAAACTTTCACGTTTATAGTGTTAGTAGGATAGTAAGATTAGATAGAGGGATTTTATTACCTAAATAAAGTTTTGATGGGTTAGTTGTATGGAATGGCCACATCGCTTCTAGCCTACATCTCAAAATGTTTGAGTTTTAAAAAGACCATATTACTATTTTCATAATATGCCTGTCTTAGCAAAGACATCGGTACCCCGCACGGCGGGGCTCGTATTCTTAGGCAACAGGGCCTTCGGGCATTGGAAGTTACCTACCGAGTACGCAAATGAAGTGGTTATTTTGCAACTGAGACATTTTGGTCTGTGCCCTTACCATGAGTTACAATTACCGTAATCGCAAGCGAATGGAATGCTCTGTCCCTCGCACTCTATAACAATACTGCGAGGTTTGCGAGTGACAGAGCATTCGACTCGCTAGCGAGTACGAAGGCTATAAATGATACAAACATAAACATATCTTTTTCACATCACCTATTCGGAAAGGGGACTTTTTTCCAAATTGGATCAAAGTGTCACTTTTCTGTTCAAGGACATTGTACGGTTTGAAAAATAAGTATCACAATTTTTCCTTAATAAATAATTAAATTGGATTCATCGCTAAAATCTTTCAGTTTCCTCACAGGTGATGTGAAAAGCAGTATGTGTCACACGGTAGCAAAATTATTTCCACCTTGGGCGTTAACACTTGAGTCCTTCACTACGCTCAAGATTCTATTTTAAACTCCCTCGCTACGCTCGGCATTCAATTACAGAATCCTTCATTTCGTTCAGGGGTTTGATTCTCTTAAAAACGCGGTCGATCGAACGGACGAGTGAATGTCGCAGTGGCGAGTTTAAGTAGTCCCGTCAGAGCGAACAAAACACATTTTAGCGCGAGCATTCCCAATTAAGCAGCCTTATACGTTCGACCTCATCGACAGAAGCCATGCTTCGCGTTTTTAAGAGAATCATACCGCAGGATTCAATGTACACCCTCGCCGTAAATATGTCATTTTGCTCCCTTGTGACACAATCTACTATCGCTTTGTGTGCGCGACAGTACCTCCGTTATCGTCCGGCCGCAGACGCCGATATTATGACAGGCTGACCGGACTGTATTCTTAGGGCGTCGAGTGTTTATCGAAAAAAACCGATTAGATGAAGGACGGTGGAGGTAAGTCAGGCTTTGTACTGTCAAGGGTCGGGCGGTTGGCGCAAAGGATGATGTTATCATAAAACAGGTTAAAAAAACATTTTTCTCAAGTATGCTCGGCAAAAACTGTTTTCCGATTGAAAGACAAGGACGGAAAGTGCATGTGTGCAACATGTTAAATTGGGATTGATCAAAAAAATAACTCACGGTTTTTACTTTCCAATTCGAAAGAATAGGAAATTTTAAGACACAAATTTCATTAATTTTGTATTTGAACCTGTAGTTTTGTTTTAATATTTTTATTTATTTAGCAGACATTTTATGGATGACATGATTATTTTAAATTTGGGATGGCATTTTCTAATAAATTACAACAATTAAATGATATCTAAAGAAAAAAAGTGATTGTATAGTGTATTATAACATACTATTTCAATCTGTTTTCGCCTAACCCGTAAGATACACACCTAGGAGGGCTTCAAGCCGAAAACAAAAGTCAAACAATGGTTAAATATACTTTTGATGAAATATCCAAAATAGATAAATATTTCAGAAACTTAATAACGCAGAACGGCTTTAAAACCCTATTCCTCGAAATGGTTTTCGAATTGGAGTAATTGTAAAAATATCAACAATCCCAATTCTGTTTTGCACTCAAAAACGCACAAGTGCTGTTTTGGGGCATGGACTAGATAGACTTTTCTCTGGATTATTCTGCGTACATATTATTTATGTTCTTATATTAGTGTTCGTGACTATAATATAAATGGCAAATAAAAGTACAGGAATAGGAAAAAAAAATAATGTTCGCGTGGGTTCCGTCTCAAGCCGCACGGAACCCCGAGCACAATAGAGCCGTATTTCAGCCGCACGCGCCGGTGATAAAGCAAGTCTAAACTCGCTTTTATGACCGCCGCAGAAGCCCGCGGGATACAGGGTGGGCACAAAATATTAAAAATATATTTTTGGAGGTTAATTTTGTGGAATTTCTTATAGCTAAGAGATTCATGATAGGTTGTAGGTATTTAAGAAAAGCGTTATCGATAATAGTAGTTTATGCAATAGTTGTATAAGAGAGGTCAAAATATATGAGTGGCGTGAGTTACGATGTGAGCCGAAGGCGAACATCGTAAAGGAAAGCGCCACGAGTGTTTTTTGACTTAGTTATACACCGTTGCATACAATACTTTTTCTACGACTAGGTTTCAAATGAAATGCAAAATTAAGCGAAAAAACTTACAAACGAACGAACGAAGTAAAGAACAACAAACGAGCGGGAAACAAGAAAATGACAAAATATGTGTCTATGGTTTACTTTGTTTTTAAATTGACGGAATGGAAAAAAGAATTATTTACAATTCCAAAACATTTTAATTTGACCAATCAGAATACTTCACTAAATTAAATCCACCAATCACAATACACATCGACTGTCAAACGGAACGATAGGTTCTTTTAGGTACGTGTTTCTCTTTAACTAATTTAAATCTTTTAAAAAAACTTTGTAATTCGTATCAACCAATCAGAATACAGCTATTTTAAAATCGACCAATCAGATAACTGAAATCATTTCTCAAAACATTAGGTGTTTTATAGTCCCTATTTCACAATCGTTAAAATATGATTAACAGGCTACACTTAGTAATCTGTGGCGTATCGTTAGGGCGACTTTACGACACCGAGAGCTGTTATGGGGAATAGAGTTATAGACTTTTCTGAAGTCATATTATCTATGTTCTTATAATAGTGTTCGTGACTATGTAAAAGACTAATAAAAGTACAGGAGTAGAAAAAGGTAATTAAGATCTTGTAGGTTATCAACATACGGTCATTGTCAGAATTTTTAGGCACAGAATATTGCGCTTTGACTTCAACTTTGATTGCGCGAATTGATTTCAACGTGAAATTAAAACGATTGCGATCGCGATTGCGTAAGGCAATAGCCCCTCTGGTGTTGAAAATTTTGAAGAGAAAAAGTGTTTTATTGATCACAAGATCAATCTTATTCGTTTCTAATTAAGGTTTGTTATATCAGTCCAAATCCAAGGAGACTATAGTAGAGTAGCCTTTGTAGTAAAATAAACTCAATAGTTATAGGAATATCACTTTTTAATAACCAACTTTTACATCACTTGTCTCTCCGACCATTTTCCCAATCCACCGTTACAACCGGAATTACGTTAACCTCCTTTTACCGCCATTTCTTCATATCGACTCAATACAACAACAGTAGTTTATGCAATAGTTGTATAAGAGAGGTCAAAAAATATGAGTGGCGTGTGTTACCAATCAGAATACTTCACCAAATTAAATCCACCAATCACAATACACATCGACTGTCAAACGGAACGATAGGTTCTTTTAGGTACGTGTTTCTCTTTAACTAATTTAAATCTTTTAAAAAAACTTTGTATTTCGTATCAACCAACCAGAATACAGCTATTTTAAAATCGACCAATCAGGTAACTGAAATCATTTCTCAAAACATTAGGTGATTTATAGTCCCTATTTCACAATCGTTAAAATATGATTAAATCGATTGTGCAACGCTAAGCTTTGGCAGCTGGCCGTATCGTTTTATCTCAAAAACGCACAAGTGCTGTTTTGGGACATAATAATATAATAATAATAATAATTTATTTTCACAATTCACATAGTTACAAATAAAGCAGTATCCGGTGGATTTCAAACTAGGCTGAGCCTGTACCTTGAAACCCATGGAGTCGGTTGACTTTACACAGAGAAATCACAATCACAAAAGAGTTCACACGGACATGTAAAGTGATATAAAACAAAGTACTTAATGAATACAATTTTAACAATTTTTTAAAGAATTTAATATAAATTAAAGGTTTTATTAACAACAGTGTGTGTGTGTGTGTGTGTGTGTGTGTATATGTGTGCGTGTGTGTGTGTGTGTGTGTGCGTGCGTGTGTGTGCGAGCTTGAAATACCGGTTATGTACTTGTTTGAGAAGCCCCTACGTATAGACGCGCAGAATGTCCTCCGTTTCCTTATATGAGAGTGTGGCAAACCACTTTTTCAACGATACCTTGACTTTGTGGGTAGTGCATTTTTTAAGATCGCAGGCTTTGCAGACCACATTGTAGACAAACGGATGAACGAAGAATGCAAAACGTTTCGCATAGACTGATCTAACGGACGGAACTGGAACCCTATACACTCGTCTACTCATAATGCTATCTTTTAGTGGTGACTTGGCAATATCTCTGTGAACTCTTACAACCGCATTGAGGAAAAATAACTGCCTAACCCTGAGGAAGCCTGATTCCTTGTAGAGCGCATCTGTCGGGAATTGGTAGTGCCTCTTCAGCATCACCTTGATGACTGCACGTTGAGCTCGTTCCAACTCGAGTAGAGTCGTCTTACCAGCGCTGCCCCATACCGCAATGCAATATTGTAAAATAGATTGGCACAGCGCATGATAAACTACGCGCAGTACCTCCGGAGGCGAGCAGTCTCGAAGCCGTCTCATGATGTAGATCACTTTCCTAACCTTCCTTGAGAGGGAACTGATATGTTCTTTGAAGGAGAGATGTTCATCCACCATGAGACCCAAGTATTTTACCGAAGTAGAACGTTTAACAGTGCCACAAGAGCAGCTCGGACTGGCAAATCTGCAGCTATGCATTACGAGATTATGGGTGGAAGGGGCACTTGAAACTATAGTTTTCGAAAAGGCTACGTGACTGCTCTTATCCACATTCAAAGTTAGGAGATTGTCATCAAGCCAGTCTGACACCGCGGATAGTCCTTTTTCTGCCAAAAGGTAAGCCTCCTCCCAGTTATCACCTTCAAACAAAACCACGGTGTCATCAGCGTAACAGACAATCTCGGACCTTGGAATGGGCAGCTGAGGGAGATCGTTCATATAAATTATGAACAGCGAGGGTCCGAGAATACTGCCCTGTGGCACACCGTGGTAGGTAGGTAACTGACTACTGAATGACTCTCCAATTTTTACAACTTGCTGTCTCTCGGTCAGGTAACTTGCGAACCAGTCGTAAGCCAGCCCTCGAACACCCAGTGCCTGCAACTTTCTAAGCAGGATGCGAACCGAAACTGTCTCGAAGGCTTTCGCAAGGTCCAAAAAGACGCCTAGACAGCGTTTTCCAGCGTCTAAGCTCTCGGCTATTAAGTTTGTAAGGGCCAGCGCAGCATCTTCCGTCGACTTACCAGACCTAAACCCAAATTGACGTTCCGAAATTAGTGAGTTTTTCTCCAAAAAGTTTACTAGCCTATTATTTACGAGCTTCTCCAAGATTTTCGAGAAAACGCTTAAAAGTGAGATGGGTCTGTAATTGGTCGGCAAGTCCCTTGGACCGCTTTTGTAGATCGGGGATACAACGGCCTTCTTCCAACAGTTGGGAAAGCATCCCGTTTCCAGACTCAGATTGCAGACGTAGGTAAGAGGGACCAGAATAGCGTCCTTGATCTCTTTAGTTAAAGCTGGCTTAAAACCGTCATGTCCAGGTGCACTATCTGGCTTTAGCAGTCTGATAATCTTGTCCACCTCATAAACGTCGGTCGGTGTCATAAAGAAAGAGTTAAGTAAAGTTTGGCAGGGGACAGATTTGTCAGCTAGCGACGTTTCGTTTTCCGAGAGCCTATCCAGTATGTGATTAGCCAAATTAGTACCAGCCGTAGTAGAGTGCAGATTGCATTTATCGAGGGACTCCTTAGCCGAACTGTTGGATTTTAAAAGTTGTGTGGAATCATTGTTACTACTTGGCCATTGACAAATGCTTTTTATTGTTTTCCACAATTTTTTTGGTTTTTGTTTATTGTTATTTATTTGTTTTTTTTGGTAATCGGTCTTTAAGTTATACAGAAGATTATCACAAAAGTTTCTATATCTTGTAAATGTTTTATGCAGAACTTGATCATTGGGAGACGCCCTCAGTTCGCTGTGAAGCTTGTCTTTGTGCCTAATACACCTAAGTAACCCAGGAGTTATCCAAGGTTTGATATTAAATTTCGTTTTACTGAGTTTCACTTTTTTTGTGTTATTTTCAACCGCTGAAGATAAGATCTCGTTAAAATTGTTAGTGGCAATGTTAATGTCGCTGCTTTCCGTTACTAGGCCCCAGTCAACCACCATCAGCTCCCGAGCCACTTCTATGTAATCCGCTTTGGATACCCACCGATTCCGTTTCTGAACTTTGGGCATAGGGCACTGTATACCAGCCATAGCAACGTCATGGTCTGTAACCGAGCATTTACAAACAATGCCCACTGAGTCTGCGTTGGTTTTGATAAAAATATGGTCCAGGCAAGCATCGTTCCTGGTGGGCTTGGTGACTGCCGGGAGGAGACCGTAAGCAGACATCAGACACATGTAGTCGGAGTGGTGACCGCTAGAGCACGTCTCGTTAACGATGTCAATATTTATGTCCCCGGCGATTACCATTTGGTTATGAGTTACTTCACTTAGTATTGTGTCTAATGAGTTCAAAAATGCATTATAATTAGTAACCGATGGAGACCTGTAAATGCCCAAAACAAAAGTCTTGTCGTGGATATTCAAAGCAAGACAGTTGGCGTCATCGATAGCTGGCTCCGTGCATGTAACTGGGAGAGATGCTCTGACATATGCTACCACCCCTCCGCTTTTGTTAATAACTTTGGTAGACTGAAACATTTGAAAACCTGGTAGTAGGTCTATAACCGAGCCCTCCTTTAGCCAGCATTCAGTGAGAATAATGACGTCGTATTCGATGTTCAATCTTTTAAGAGATATGTAAAAGGAATCAAAGTTACGTTGCAGGCTTCTTATGTTTAGAGTAACAATTTTAAAGTGATGTTTTGAGGTCAAAATCTGTTGGCAACTCTCTAATACAGTAAGCGCGTGACACTCAATCGCCAAGCAACCATCTAATTCTTCTTCTAGTTCAAATAATGCCATTTGCACAGACTAAACAAAGACAAACTGCCAAAGCATGCCAGACCATCACCGTTCCCAAGTACGTACCTGCCTGCGGTATTATTTTGCTCGCTGAGTATGTCACGTGAGTGATGTATGTGGAGTGTTGAAGTGAATATAAAAACGTATGAACATATAAAATACTCGACTAAAATTTGTGAGTTGGAGTGCAGGAGTAGCCGGGCGTTGGTGTCGATCTTAGGATTTTTCAGTGACACTAGAATCCGGGCCGAAGATCCGATCAAGATCCGCGATGCAGCGTATTGGCGTCGCTGCGCTACTTTCTTGCTTGCGGACGAAAATGGAACCATTCCTAGTCCAACAAAACTTGAATCCCGAATTGCTTGACCGCATCCGGGCGTCTCGAAATAACCGCCGGTTTGACTTCGTCAGCCGCTCGTTAAAGAACAGCTTCAGTGTTGGGCCACCTGTGTTAATATCGGCGGATGTCAAATTACGCCTGGACTTCGCAGATTTTAAAAATTCATCCTTCTTTGTTCTTCTCAGTAAGCGGACAATCAGCGGTCGCGGGTTAATCTTGACCGATTCGTGCACGTCGCCCGGCTTGCGGCGGGGGCCCACTCGCGTCGCGAAGTCTATGTCTCCCTCTTTCAAGTCAACCCCGATCTTCGTGGCAGCACATAAGGTGATATGCACCGCATTCTCGCCGGGCAACTCGTTGACGCCTAGTATCTCAATCTCATTTTGGCATGCGGACTGCGCTTCATGGTTTAGTTGTTCTTCCAGCTGAATCACTCTTTGTTTAAGGAAAGCATTTTCAAGATTCTGTTCCTCAAGGGTTTTTATTTTGGCGTCCGACATTACCAGCCTGGATTCGTATTCGTCAAGGCGCGAGCTGCAACTAGCAACGCAGTCCGAGAGATTTTTCAGGTGCCCTTTCACTTCACTCATGTCCTTACGTAACAGCCTGATTTCGTTTGTAAGCGTAATAATCGCCTCATTATCATTGTTTCCTGTAGGTGGAGGCACAGGAGACGGAGGTTTACGATTTTGAGGGCGTAGAGTGACCTTCTCACTGGCATCGCTTGTTGTGAATGAGGGCCGCGCCGGGGACTCTAAGTTTCCTTTTTTGTCCTGCTTACACTGGCAAGCCGGGCACATCCAGTCAAGAGTATTACTCTCTTTCAGTTTGCGGCTTTCGTTTATGTTTACACAAATTGGGTGGTATGACGCACTGCATTTGGAACACTGCATGCAGTTAGAAGTTGTTATTGGCTTGCAGCACCCGGCGCAGGATTTAGTCATCGTTCTGCGGCTCAATTTTTACACCACGTTGCCCGTCGAACGGAGAGGCGAGCGTAGCACTGTGTGGAGTAGTGGCGTATGACGCGGCGCTACGACAATTCGTAGCACCGGCGCGTAGCTCGTAGCACAAGTATCGATAGTGTTGGCAAGTTTTGCGCCGAGCGGCCACTGTTGTTGTGGCCTCGCGGTGTAGCGAGCAGGACAGAGGGCACCGGTTCGCGTCGGTCGGGAGTTCGAACCCCGCTGTGCGCGCCGTCGCTCGGAGACTCTTGGATTGACAGCGATGTTTCGGAGGTCCAGGAGGCGGGGGATGTCACGGAGACTGCACTTTGAGAAAGCAGCTATCCTCTTCTAGCCACGCCTAATGGGCGGAGAAAGGTCATAACACGACCCCAAGTGCAACAAGGAATTTAGAAAACACTTCACAGCCAATCACAATTTAGATACGCGAAATATTAAAATAAATTTGCTTTAAGCAGTAACACGTCCGCTCACAGTCGTTGCGTCGGCCGAACTCCAAGACAAGACTCATAGACAAGATAGACTTTTCTCTGGATTATTCTGCGGACATATTATGTACCTATGTTCTTATATTAGTGTTCGTGACTATATAAATGACAGATAAAAGTACAGGAGTAGGAAAACAAACTTATGATATTTCAGACCAAAAAAACATTGAATAAATAGTACATTTAATTATTACAGGTTGACTGGTAGAAATCACCTTAAAATCTCTTTAAACTTCTTCTCACCTTGATAAATCTTGCAATGAATTCTAGATACACAATAGAATAATAACAGTGCATTCTTGTTAATAATATATCTGCAAATAACAAATGCTTATAAACCGTGAACCAGTCTCACAACCCCCTGTACACAAGGTGTCGGGCCGCGAGCACCCTTTATTCGCGACCGTGCGATGAATAAGTCAACCTGCATTATATATGAATCCTTTAACGTATTACTTTTTCTTTGCCGTAACGGTGTTAACGTGGGTTTAGAAGTTTCTAGAACAGTTGAGAGGCAGCAAACTTATTCTAACATAAGCTTAATTTTTTTCAATTCATTTTTTTTTGTTGCCGATTGTGCTTTTTTTTGCACAGTCGTCATCTACTTGTCAAGACAATTCTAACAAGCCTTAACACGACGGGTTTATCATGTGTAATTTAGGAGTTCCTATGGCCACCCTGAGTCTCCATCATCAGACCAGCTCGATGGTACTATATTATTGTATTGTCATCAGAACTAAAGGCGTGTGCAAATTTTCAGCTTCATCGGAAATTGGGAAGTGGGTAAAATTTAACTTGCAAGATTTTTATCGTTAAGGCTGACTGTCATAATATTATTGCAAAGGAAAATCGAACTTGATGTATCATGACCTGCAAAGACCACATTTTTGGCCGACTGTACCAAGCACAAAAATAACGCGAACCTTTCTCCTGTTTTGAAGTCGGTTAAAAAAAGGAATTTCCCCGATCTATCAAACGCATGTAAAGTAAAGCATATCTTATTGAAACCTGTTAACCCCTCGCGTGCCGAGTGGCGATCGCTGTCGTCCTGCGGCGATGGATTTATGGTGATCCGGCAGGGGGGGGGGGGGGGTTAAGACGCGGCGGTTACGAAACAGTTAATAGTTTTTGTAGCTGATGGGGGGTGTTCTACACGTTCTAGTGTTAATAAATCTTGATAAATCATTTAATTATTAATTTTATATTCTATCCAAATACCATAAACCCACCATGATTAGTTCGAGTGTCATTTTGGTGGTTTAGTCTGGCGTTAAACACTCTACTTTTCATTTTGAATGCGAGGAAAAAATCAACGTTCTAGATACTACATGTACAAATTACAATATTGATTATAACAAAGTTTCTTACAAAATTGTTACGCGGTTTTTTTTGTTGTAAAGTGACGCTTTAAATGCTTGCATATTTAACCAACAGATTCAAACTTGAAAACTATTTTATAACTAATTGGACCATGCATAATAAAATGAATTATCCTTAATATAGTTAAATAAATTCATGTTCGTAATCTTTAATCGTGTTTCACGAAATTAAATCGTTATTTTTTATATTTTTGTACAGTTGTCATTTTGAGGTTATTTCCGAACTCAAAAAATGGTCCATACACAATCACTGAACATGGCGATAGACAGGACCATTCACAAGCACCGTGACTGGCTGTTGAGGAGTTTCCAAAAGAAATTAAAAATATTACTTTTGTCCCTAGAGATTAATAAAGAGTTTTAGTCCCGATGTGCAGAGACTAAAGTCACATTTTAAGAGCATGAGAAGTGAAAAACAATTTGTTTGACACTTCATACGACTGAATCATAATGGCACTGTGACCCAGTTCTATGGTGGGTCAGGGTTCCATTGGATTGATAGTACATTGCGTCATTAAAATAGCTCTCGCCTCAGACATGGAAACTAACTCGTCAATGTATACTCAACCAATTTGATTCATAGGCCTCTGTCAAAGTGATGTTACAGTTCAATTCTTAAGAAGTCTATTACGACTTTTTCATCACACTTGCTCGTAAATAGTGTCCTAATATGCTAGAAAAATCGACCGTAAATCCAAAATAATACCCACGGGCTTTTTTTTTACCATTACCGTATCGTGGGTAATAGTTTTTTTTTAAATGTACAAACGGAGCTGGCTGAAAATCAGCGCTGCAGGTGTTTAACACCTCAGCATTATGCTGAGCCAGTGTCCGATTCACTGCCGCGAAGACACTACTATTTTTATTGCTTTTTTTGTTTTTACTTTTTTTCTGTGTGTCATGTGTGTAGTGAATAAATGTATTTTTCTTTTCTTTTCTTTTACGTGGACTCAAACTATCACAATACGTCAGGACCCCAATTCTTGTGCCATTCGATATGAAGTTTCATTCGAGATGAAATGTCAGTTGCATACAATTTCCTAAAAATCTCGCGTATAAACTATTGATCTCGACTGTCACTAGAATCGGACTCGGTTTGACATTATCTGTGGTAAGTTACAGACAGTGATGTAGTCTGCCGCTAATTTATAAACTGTGTGATTCCAACATTATGATCTTTTGTCTGATTCTATTTCACTTCCTCGCAATACGGTATTTGACAAAAGTCAAATCAGCTTCTTTTTATGAAACATCAAAAACCCTGCGTTACTATGGAATTTATAGGGATTATCTTGTGACGTCACAATCAAACAGCGTCCTTATTGTTAGATTTTATGAATAAAAAAATCTTAAAATAGCAAACATAAATTAAAGATTGATTACCTGATATTTATGATGATTGACCTAGTATTTTTATAATATTTATCTGTTGCTAATGAAAAACCAATTTAATTTCATACATACATACATACATACATAAACTCACGCCTCTATTCCCAGAGTGGGGTAGGCAGAGCTACAGAATTACCAACAACTCTAAAAACTTGTTGATAATTCTGTAACCACGTTTTGCACACTTAGGCGAAGATGTTTACCAGTGTATTAGTGACAGGTTGCAAGCCCATCGCCTAACAATACTACACTATTTAATTTCAATCTTGTCAAATATACCTTATTGTGATGAAAAACATTGTATGTTACACGGGTGGTAAAGGAAATACAAAGCTCGAGTCATTAAAGACAGACTCTCGTTTGTAATCCTTTCTTTACCACCCTTAATACGCAATGTACTATTATCATTACACCGCTATAACATAGTTCCATAGTGGCTTGTAAATCAGACATAATTCCAAGGGTACGCAATAAAAAGAATACGACATTATACCCGTTTCATGCGCTATATAAATTTTACAAAACTATAATTTTATTCATGGGTTTTTTGCGCCCCTCGAATTCAATTTTACATACGATTATTTCAAGACGGTAATACCGTTCGTACGGAAACTATGGCCAAAACCCTGTTTTTAGGGCTCCATTCCAAAATGGTAAAAAAGGAACCCTTATGGTGACCTTCGGTGTTTGTCTGTCTGTCTGTATGTCAAAGCAATTTTTCTCTGAAACTATAGAAGCTATCAACTTGAAATGTGGTGCACTTGAATAACTTGCTTTCTCGCATCTGTTTATTTTGTTTTTTAATTTTACTGATTCATATATTTAAAATGCGAAAATAAAATGTGTTGGAATATTAGCAAAAAACTTGAAAAATTTGTATTAAAATTTAGGCTTGTCAAAACGGATCTTTCTGCATTTACAATAAAGTTCATAACAAAATGAGTATTTTCTTACGCGTTTTCCAAACTTTTTTTTAAAATACGGAACCCTCGGAGCGCGAATCCAAATGTGCGAATGTATAGACTTTTCTTAACGCTTTTATCTTAAGACTGCGCCGAGCGTACGCCGGATGTACAGTGGCGCCCTCATTACTATTATTGTTTTCTAATTAACTAAAGTATTTTCTTGAAATTGGACGTTATGTTTTTGTACTACAAATGAAAAGACAACTTATAGGGTATATCACATAGTTTCATAACAATTCACCATCGAGTTATTAACTTAACGGAGAAAAGTGGCCACTTTTTCCCGTTAAGCTGACTATTCAAAGAGTAATTGTTATTAAACTTTCTTACGTATCCCATAAATTGTGTTTTTACTTGCGCTATAAAAACGTATCGTCTGATTGCAAGGAAATTCTTTAGTTAATTAGAAAACACAATAATAATAATTAGGGCGCCACTGTACATCCGGCGTACGCTCGGCGCAGTCTTAAGAACATTATGATATAAAGAATCACGTATTCGTTACTAGGAACAATAATTATTACATCGATGATCTATTATAGAAATCTAAATTAGGCAATTTGTTTTATGGTAAGTGAAAATAAGTACCTATATTCGTTTTCCAGCAATGCATAAGACACCCGTCTTACATACATACATAGGCACTGGTGCAAGCAGACTGAGTTGTGGACGGATCCGTTGCCAGCCCGTGATTTATGTTGATCCGGATATCCGGCCGGTCAAGATGGCGGGCGGAAGCTAGGAGGGTTGCAGTCAGAGCCGAAGAACGTTTAGGTTTATTTAAATTGAGGGGTGTATGGAGGAATAAAACTAACTTTACTTTTATCAACTCTTATTTATATTAGAAATATTTGCATATCATAATAAGATCACGAGAGTGTTTTAATACCTAATTATGCGTTATGTACGCATAATTAGGTATTAAAACATATATATCATAAGTTTTCAACAATATGTGTGAAACCTGTATCTGTCGTTGCTATGTATCTTAATGGACCTGTATCTTAATATTCTTTTTTTTTTTTTTTTTTTATGTCATAGAGAAGACACGAGCACACAGGCCACCTGATGGTAAGTGGAAACTGTGACCCATAGACATTCGCATTCACAGGACTGCGATGCAATCCTAAGACTGCAAATGCGTTGCCAACCCTGAGGACTAAGATGGAATGCCTCTATGCTAGTCATTTCACCGCCTTCTTATCTTATTCACATTAAAGTATCGGTCACCGATGGAGATAGCTTATGGATTGACACATAGGCTACTTATCCTGGAAAATTCGAAAGTTCCCGAGGGAATAACGATAATCGAAATCTACGCGGACGAAGTCGCGGGCACGGGCTAGTTGTTAATAAAAGTAGGCTATTATTTTTTTTTTTTATTTATTTATTATGAAAATAAGATGAAATTACATCACATATAGGAACATATGTCCCACAAAACCGTTTGCACAGTTTGACTGTGGGATCGAGCAGTCTCTACTCTCTTATTATTAAGAATATAAATCTATAAATCACAATAAAGTATCCTAAATTATTACTATATGTTTTTAATAAGGTAACTATACAGCTTTGTACCAATCTTTGCTTTAATGGCTTCCTGCCTGATGTCAGAGGGCAGGCTGTTGAGTAGGTATATAGGGTAGGCGTTTCTGGAGACACCTATCGCCGTAGTAATTAAAGACCCTCGGCACAACAAACTTGCCAGCCGACATCGACCTGGTATCACAAGCATCATTGCGGTGTAATTGTAATTGGGTATGCCCTCGACAGCCGTGATTATTTAATACTAATAAATATTTATGCTTAAGGCCAGGTTATTATTTACTAAAAAACACAGACTTACTTATGTCAAATTCTACCAAGCACTTAACAGACGATTAGAGTGTTAACAGCTGTCAAAATGTATGAACTTTAGTCGGTTAATATTGATTAACATTGAACATGGTTTGCTGAAATTGGTAAGTCCTTTCAAAAACATTCCTCATTCCAGTTTACATTGACTGAATAAATCAGCTCGGTTGTTATTACAAGCTTTTATTTAACTTCTACTGTTTTTAAGTATGTAAGTAGTCCGCATCAAAGCTCGCAAGTCAATTTTGAACCAATTCCCGTTTATGGAATAGGCTGAAATTTGGATCACATTATGCACACTCGATGACAATACAATATTATGCTATCTGATCTGATGATGGAGACGGAAGGTGGAGATGTTTTAGGATGTTATAGATGATTTAATAAGCCCACTGAACAAAGCGCTCGGTGGTTTGAGGGAACATAAATGAAAACAAGGCGTAGCAGTACTACATCACTCGTAGAACATTTATTGAACTAGTTTAAATCCTTACACTATAAAATATTAAATCTGAAATCTTATCAGCGCGATGTAGAAACTGTCATTAGTAGAATTGACTTGATATGACATCTAGTGGTAAAATTATACACTAAATTAACTTGGACTAATTTCACGACACTATGAATTTGTACACCTACGTAGTTTGGTCTTGATAACCAGGTGATGGTTTTCAAAAAAAGGTCAATAAACAAAAACAAGTTGGACCAAAAATTTCACAAAATTAGTCTTTTCATTTGAGCTAATGATGACGGGCAGTTTTGTATGGACACTGGTCTAAAAACCAATAATGACAAGCCATATGTCATTTGAAAGGTTTTTCATATTCTACAACTTTTTGTATGGCGGGAAATCTTAAATTGCTGTGTGAAATATTAAAAAAATCTGGACATCGGGACGCCTACATAGACGACTGTAGCATAATTACTTTGAAAAATCGCTGTCTTTGCATGGCGACAACTTTTTTAACACAAAGATTTCGAACCATCTACCATAGTAATAGTTTTACAACTTAGAATGACCTCGGGGACATATCGCTTATCCATATTGGTACATAGGCCAACTAGCCCACCCTCCTTTGTGTTTTATTTTTTACTCGATTTTTATTTTCATTTCACACATTTAATAATAAACACAAAACATCTCGCCTTGCAAACTTAAGGTGTTTTAATATATGTCATTATAAAACTGTTATAAAAAACTCACCTTCTCGTGTATCTTCACCGGTTGCTTCACGATGTACGGAATCCCGGGCACGGTCCCAAACAGCGAGGACATCATCGCGGGAGCGAATATCACTTTGACAGATTGACAGCTGTCAACGTCCTCGCAACTCTTGCAGCAGCACCGATGACACTTACTGCTGGAACAACTCTTCGCCTCAGTCTGTATGGACGTCGTTTTCATTTCAACCTCAGTTCCGGTTCCAATTTTTTCATTGGTCGCAGTTTCGGTGGTGATTTTTTTCGGTTCAGTTTTTTTAGCGAACGGTTTCGGTTTTTTTGTGAAATCTTTCGGTATTTCTAGCAGTGGCGTTTTTCTTTTGAGGTCCTTTGGTATTTCTAATAAGTAGGTTTTTGTTCTTGTTTCGGGTTGGTTGAAAGGATGGACCAGTAGGGTTTTTGTTGTTTTTTGGGCGATGCGCGGGCTGGGGGCCCTGCTTAGGGCCTCTCTAGACCTTGGTGCATCCAATTTGGATAATTTAAAACACCTGGTTTTATAAGTCAATTTGATACAACAGTCACTTGTATTTATAAAAAAAGTCTTGAAATTTTACGGTTTAAAAATCCGACGGTAAATGAAATATATTAATAATCAGTAAAATTCTGGCCAATGAAAAACAAAAACCTTTATTTTATTATTAATTATAAAAAAACTGTTGAGTAGCACTATCGTTTGTTTTTTTTGTTGAAAAACACCAAGCCTTTCACATCACAAATCCTTTTATTTGTTTAAAAATTAACACTTAAATCACTTCGGTCACTGTTATTATATTTGTTTAATCACTAATAAACAAACAAACAAATATTCACATAGTCACGTTCAGTTTCGCACTAGTTCACATACACTCAAGTTCAACGACCCCCACGTGACTTTGTTTACAAACAAACAAAGTTATAAAAACCACAAACAATGTTAAACCCTACCGAAAAAACACCTCTTCAATCCACTTACACGTCACAACTGTCAAATGTCAAATTTGACGTTTATTTTGGCGCGAAAACACCATAAACAACTTCATTTGTTTCTTAAAACGCTCGGCACACGACCGCGTTCTTTGAGGTTTAACAAGAGACTGAAGTAGGAGGATAGAGTGGGCGGTTTTAGGGGCGTGAAGACGGCACGCCCACTGCAGATTTAGTTTTTAAATTATTTAGAGTCTAGACTTTAAGGCTATGCATGTATATATAGGATGTTAGGTTAAGACATTGTTAGATGTATCCGACGGGGTTTGCATATTTTCACTTCGATCCTAACCGAATAGTACGTTTTAGTTAAAGTTGTTGTAGTGTTTTAATAGACAGGTATTTATAACAAGTAATAATAGAAGGGCATTCCTAAAGATCTGTTTATTTAGAAATTGTAAATCTGGCCCTGTCTTTTTTGCAGGTACCTAAAAGAGTTTTTATTGTTACAAAAACAAAAACAGTTAATAGGGCTCTGTAATATAAACAAAAAACCGGGCAAGAGCATGTCGGACCATGCTCAGTGTAGGGTTCCAAAGCCGTTACGAGAAACACACAAAAATATCTTAAAAAACAACATGAAGGAACTTATGAACAAATGTTCTATTTAAAGTTAGATTTTTAGTAGGTGGGCCATTCTACTTTTCGTTGTACATAACTTTTAGCCACGTTCTCACTAAACAATTTTTATTTAAAAAAACCGGGCAAGAGCATGTCTGACCATGCTCAGTATAGGGTTCCGAAGCCGTAACGACAAACACAAAAAACTATCTCAAAAATCAACAATGAACCAATTTTCTATTTAAAGTTATTTGGCGCTGTCTTAGATGATTTTTAGTAGGTATACACCCGTTAGTCGCCTGTATCTCAGGAACTAATTAAGTCTACTTAGTAATGATTCTTTTTCTTATAAATTCGTATATAATATCTCAAACAAGAGCCAAGCTTTTAAGTGTGAGATCAGTATACCTATGTAGGTAGTTAGGTATCTAAACTGCTTCAAACCGACTTTAAATTACAATAAAAGTTAAATCTTTTATGTAGTAATTAATAGAAATTGAAAAAAAAACAAGGTCCAGTAAATAGAATTTTAAGTTTTCCAAACGATAGGTACTCAACTCAAATCAATAATCTAATCGAAAATTTGTAAACTTTCAGATCGCAAATCGCAAACTTGTAGGTAGCATTCCGGGGCACGTCCAAACAGCATCTAGGCGCTCGCGCTTATGAGCGCGGCTGTCGCTCGATTTGTTGCTTGGACAGTTTGACTCCCCCCGCGCGTCCTGCACGCCCCGTTAACAAATGTTTCTATCAAAGTTATCATAGGCGATTTTGATAGGTATAAACACTTTAGTCGCCTGTATCTCAGGAACTAATCATGTCTACTTAGCCGTGATAGTTTTCCTTTAAAATTCGTTATATGCGCTTTCGTTGAAGATTTTTTTTAGATTTTTAGTATTTGTAGTTTTGGCTGTAGGGGGGGGGGGGGACACTTGACTCTAACAAAAAATAGCGCTTTAAAGCTTAATATTTCATAAACGGATCCCTTAATCGAAAAATTGTTTCCATAAACCCGCAATACTTTTGAAAGACCTATCCAACGACACCCCACACTATGGGGTAGGCAAGAAAAAAAAAAGGCATCCCCACGTTACGTGTAGGGGAGGTGCATTAAAAAAAATATTTTTCAAAATTTTATTTTATTACTTTGTTGGCGTGACTAATATGTATATTCATGCCAAATTACAGCTTTCTAGTACTACGAGTCTCTGAGCTAGACTGGGGACGGACGGACGGACGGACGGACGGACGGACATGGCGAAACTATAAGGGTTCCTAGTTTGACTACGGAACCCTAAAAACGGTGAAGTGGTGCGTTTTTTAACTTGAAATTCTAAAAGGGATGTAAATAAGCTAATTCATAAAAAGTTATTTGTAATAACTATAAAGTTAGTAACGCAGTGGACGTTGATGTCCCCGCCTTTTCTATGGAAAAAGTGCAATTTACCACTGAGTTACCAAGATTCTTCAGCGATAATTGAGTAATTTAAGAGTTTTTTCTTTGAAAACCGTTAAGCTTAAACATTCTAAGTTCATGTTATTTATTTATTCGCGGATTCATAATTTGGTATACTTTTTATCGGACGATAGCAAAAATGTACACTGAAAAGTAGAATGGCCCAGGTATAAACGCTTTAGTCGCCTGTATTTCAGGAAATAATTAAGTCTACTTGTCGCGATAGTTTTCCTTTTAAATTCGTTATATGCGCTTAGATATTTTTTAGACTTTTAGTATTTGTACGTAAGTAAGCTTGATATTTCATAAACGTATCCCTTAATCGAAAAGCTGTTTTTTGCTGGCAAACCCGTAATATTGTTTAAATACCTATCGAACGACACCCCACGCTATGGGGTAGACGAGAAAAAAAAATCATCCCCACGTTACGTATAGCCGTGTACGCTAAAAAAATTTTATTTCTACATTTCATTTTACCACTTTATTGGCGTGACTAATATGTATAATTGTATATGCATGCCAAATTACAGCTTTCTATCTCCTTACATTATTAATTTTAATGAACTCGTACAAAAAGTATTGTTCACAATAGTGTCATAATTAAGCTTTTTAATCTCGTACCTTACTTAGGCCACTCAGCAAGCTTCGTGGCCTAAACACGGTACTCGACTAAAAAGCTCTCTATTATAACACGATTACGAAAAATACTATTTCGCAATGGCACAAATGGAGTTACTAAAGAAACAATAAGTATCAAAAGTAAAGATTCCCCAGCGGATGTGCGGTCAGTTTTTAGGATTCCGTAGCGAAATACATACGTACATACCTACATACATACTCATACTCACGCTTTTGTTCCCAGTGTGGGGTAGGCAGAGCTACACAATTACCTACAACTCTAAAAACTTGTTGATAATTCTGTAGCCACATTAAAATAACGAAATGTACCCTTAATTAGAGGTTAAGGTCCCATTGTCACCAAATCGTAATCTGAACCATGAACAGTTGAGGAAACTCCTCAAATGTCATTTTGGTGAAGTGGAATTGATGATGAAGTCCACAGAACTCCTCAACGGTACCTATTTCAAGGGTGGCGATAAGATATCTCGATTAAGATGGTTGAGAGACTATAACGAAGAACAATTCTTTTTTAAATTTGACTATGACTTCCCTGCGGCGTTGCATGCGGCGGACTTGAAATTTCTTAAAGTTTTATATCGACTAAGAAGCGGGACACCATAACAGCTTATTATGATCACAGATTACTATGAAACTAATTAAAATAAATGTAATTGAAAACAAAAACACCGCCTTCAAAAACGCAAAAATATACGTCTTTTAATATGGTAGGTATAGGTCAGTCCAACTGACCTCACAATATTTTTACCCAAAAGCCGACTTCAGTTGAACTGACCTACCATTTTTAAAGAAGTTTTCATCACACTTGCTCGTAAATGGTGTTATTCCATGCCTGTATACAGAAGGACAATGGCCTAAATTGTTCCCGCGGGAATTATGGCGAGTTTGTCATCCCTAGGGAGTAATGACTTTCTTTTTAAAATTTGCAACTCTTTCGTACATCATTTCTGACTAAGGAAGTTTAATTTTCAGCCAAAAATTAAATCGGATTCTAATTTCATCTTTAAAAATTAGCTATAGACTAACTTACATTACACAAAACCTATACGCTTCATTAAACTTCATTATTTTTATACCTATTTCAAGTTTATATCAACATTTATCATTAATTTTAGTATTTATACATTTTTATCAAATTGGCTAAATCTGGCTCGAATCCAGGTCGAAACTAAACGCAGTTATTATCTGTGGTAGAGGTCACAAAAAAAATATCGTTTCCATTTACGTTCCCGTTCGTCAAAAGTTATTTCTTTATATTTTGCAGAGTTAAAGTGTTTTTTCCTCGCAAATGTGATGAAAACCATTGTGTGTATCACAGGACGTATAGTACATTGTGTATTAAGGGTGGTAAAGAAAGAATTACAAACGAGAGTCTGTTAGAAGCCCGAAGCCGAAGGCTGAGGGCTTTAATGACTCGAGCTTTGTATTTCCTTTACCACCCGTGTAACATACAATGTTTTTCATCACAATTGCGAGGAAATGAAATAAAATCAGACAAAAGATCATATTTTTAACTTATTAGCGGCAGACTACGTCATTGTCTGTGACTTACCACAGATAATGTCAAACGTGTTCGGAGTCCGATTCTAGTGACATATGAGATCAATAGTTTATTATGCGAGATTGTTAGGAAATAGTATTCAACTGACATTTCATCTCGAATAAAACTTCATATCGAATGGCACAAGAATTGGGTCCTGACGTATTGTGATAGTTCGAGTCCACGTATAATATTTAAAAAAAAAGCTATTACGCACTTAAGTAACGTAATGGTAAAAAAAGGCCCGCGGGTATTATTTTGGATTTACGGTCGATTTTTCTAGCATGTTAGGACACTATTTACGAGCAAGTGTGATGAAAAGGGGATTACTAACTCGAGTCATTAAAAGCCCTCCGCCTTCGGCGTCGGGCTTCTAACACTCTCGTTAGTAATTCCCTTCTTACTACCCTTGATGCACAATGTACTATTATTTGCGGTTTAAATGGTGGTTTTTCCTTTTTAATATAACTGACTTTTAATACCAAAAAGGCCATAGTAGATCCGGCTAGTTTGGACTCATTTGACTCGTCTTCGGATAGTGAGTTTATTATTAGTGTCAGAAGTACAGTCGGCAATAAAAAAACTTTTCAGTTTGAATACGAGCAGGGTCGATCAAGGGGTTACATATTAAGGGGGGATAGTTAGATTTGCGGTATTGCACAATCACCGACAATTCGCGGTAGCCCCGCGCCCGGCCGGGGCGAGACCTAATCAACGGTAATCGCCGGTTAACGGCCGGCCGACGGCCGGCCCGGCCTAATTACCGGCCCTCGAGAACTGCAGTTAATTCAGAGTTACATCCCGATGAGTTCCAGGAACATCCCGTCTTGTTCGTTAGGGCTGGCAACGCATTCGCAACTTCGAGACTGTTTAAAAAAAATCACTTCGCATGCTCTTAAAATGTGTTACTTTAGTCTCTGCACATCGGGACTAAGAAGGAGCCTTCTTTATCTCTAGCAAAGGTTTTTTTTTAATTCACTTTGGAAACCTCTAAAGACCCATTCACAGTGTTTGTGAATGTAGGATTATCACCATGTTCAGTGATTGTGTATGGACTATTTTTTGAGCGTAGATATAACCTCAAAAGGATAAGGGTGCGGCTCCACTGAGGCGGAGATGAGCGGAGCTGTGCCAATATTAACCAATAGGAGGCGCATGCGGTCACGTCGAGCGCGCCTTGCGCACGTTAGTTTAGATTCTATTGGTTAATATTGGCTCAGCTCCGCTCCGCTCATCTCCGCCTCAGTGGAGCCGCAGCCTAAGTGTGCAAAAATATAAAAAATAACGATTTAATGTCGTGTAACACGATTAATGATTACGAACATGAATCTATTTAATTGTATTAAGGCTGAATTCATTTTATTACGCATGGTCCAATTAGTTTTAAAATAGTTTTCAAGTTTGAATGTGTTCGCTAAATATGCAATCATTTAAATCGTCACTTTTGAAAAAAAAACATTAAAAAAACTATAAAAAATAACTATTCTTTTGACATTTTAATCGACGACATTCGTCGACTATATATTTGCACGCTTGCATGCAAACTTGGTACATGGACTGTTACACCTCTATGCTGTGTCTATGCAAATAAATAATTTCTAATTCCGATTCCGATTCTTAACAACATGAGAGCAGTTTTACAAGTCGGTAACATGGTGAGATTTCACTAGCGCTTCGGACAAGACCCTACGGAACCCGAAGAAAACGTCACCCCCGTCGACTTGTAAACGTCTGTAATTCGTTAAAAGAACATTGATTTCGTGAACAATGAGGCTCGTCGGCCGTAAGTCCCCCCCCCCCCCCTCTACCGTCATTAGTATGCGGGCGGCGAGCCGGAAAAATCAACAGGCTTAGACAATTGATTTTAGCAATCACGGTCGAGACGATTGTAATTTTTTATTGTCAAGGAGTTAGGATATTTTGTAAGGGTTCCGTGGATAAAGGATATTTATGGTATATCCGTCTCTGTTCCAAGTGTTGCCAACTGCTGTGTAAGAAATGCGCTAAACCATTTTGGAAAATGCACTAGGATTGTGCGAATTTTGATAAAAGAGCACCAAGTAAATAAAATTAATCAAAATATTTAAAAACAAAACACAAAAATACAATGGTACTATCAGGTAAGGTCAGTAATTAAGTGTGTTTCAGAACGCGCCATTGATTGGTTTTTACCAACGTGATAAATTGCAGACTTAAAAATGCACTAGTTAGTGCATTACGCTAAAAAGCGTTTCTATTCGTTTAGTTTTTAAGCCAATCGCGTCACTGGCACATCACGTGGCTTTTTGTATCACGTCAACTACCAGTGACGCGATTGGTTTAAAAACTAAACGAAGAGAAACGCTAGCTAGCGTAGTGCATCTTGACAAGGGCTTCTGCTCATGAACACAACCCGTTGTCAGGCAGTGTTGCCAACGGCAGGGCGTTTATTCCAGTATACTACACAGGGCAATATGGTTTTCTCAAACATGCTCGGAAAGAACGGTTTTCCGATTGAAACACAAGGACGGAAAGTGCCTCATTTTACTCCTAGGAAAACCATATGAAAACACTTTCCGTCCTAGTCCATATTTTTCTTAAAAATGCTGTCAATTGCATACAAAATCAAAAGGACCAAGATAAAAATTCCAAACAGCCAAGGTAACTGCTCGCTTTTTTAGCACAGTGCGTGTGTTTATTATTGAACTTGCATTCCAATGTCTATTTTAAAACTATTGACAGTCGGTAACATTCGTTCATTCTGCATATGTGAAACCAAATGTGAAACTATTGTTGTGCGAAATACTTAGGTACTAGACAATATTAGCTCAAGCGACGAAAGCGACGAAATAGGTACCACACCGCCTATATTAAAACCTGAACTGGCTCCTGGAAAAACTATAAAGTTTTTATTTACAAATTGCCCAAACATGACCAACATAACTTTTAATGTGAATAAAATAAAATTAATTGCTTTTTAAAAATGTATTTGTGTTATTTCCTCACACGTTTGAGAAAAGCATTATGTATGCCGCGGCGGAAACGAGGATTTCCTGACTCGTATTTTAGCAGGCCTCGCTATTGCTCGGCCTGCTAACCACCTCGTCAGGAAAACCCTTACTTCCGCGCCTAGGCAACAATGTACTATTTTAACCAGTAGAATAAATGCCGCACAACATCATACCTACAGACTCCCGTCACAACTTCTAAACGTTGAACCCTTTGTGTTTATCCGATGTAAAGTTCGGGAGCGCGGCTGCCGCCGACAGCCCGATAATGCGGGGATACGGGTTCGAATCTTTCTGTTTGAGACGCCGCCGCGCTATCTGATCAGAACTCTTAGTTCTCTCACAGTTTTGCACAGTCATACATTATAGTGTTTTGTGTTCTACCCGACTGCTAAGAAAGGTTATGTTTTTTTAACACTTGAAGCAAAGAGGGGCGTGTTATAATTTCGACCGCTATGTATCTGTGGCACCGTAGCTCTTAAACAAGAGAATTGATTTGGATGCAGTTTTATTTGAAAAAACGTTTTCTAATAAGGGAAACGTGCGCTCTTTTCTTGAAGGCCGAAATACCGCCGAAGGAAGTTCGTTCAACAGAGGTTTTTCGTGTAAGTATGAAACTATGTAATATTATCTAGAACAGTCAAGGTCACCAATATGTATACACCACAAAGTCTCAAAAATATGTACACAGACCTTATTGATTTGATAATAAGGGCTATGTGTAGGTACACTATTATATTATGTTTGAAACTTTGTGCGGATATTGAATATTATACACTAGCTGTTCCCGTGTCCACTTCGTTGGACAAAACATTTTTTTTGAATTAATAATTTTCCCGCTAATTCCCGTTCCTGTGGTAATTTCGGGAATTCCTTTCTTAGTGCACCTCTACGGTAGGTACCTAAGCTACGTCCCTTCCAAATTTCAAGTGCCTACGTTTAGCCGTTTAGGCTGTGCGTTGATATGTCAGTCAGTCAGTCAGTCAGTTTCTCCTTTTATATATTTAGATTGCATGACTCGATGTATGAATGTGGAAGAAGCGAAAGAAATTTGTCAAGATCGTAGCAAGTGGAAAGAAGTGGTCTCTGCCTACCCCTCTGGGAAACAGGCGTGATTTAATGTAATGTATTTATATTTATGCTTGAATACATTAGTTAGGTACACCTAGCTTCATTAAAACGGATGGACGGATTTCTAAAATTAAGGTATCATTAGATTGTGTCGGCAACCCCAGCACACCCCAGTGTCCTACATCAATCGTCGAAAATATCGCCTTATATCAATTTTGGATTCTATAATTATTCACTGAAACAGGTTCAACTAGCGCCATCTACACCACACATCTACATCTACATAAAGCTGTCGTGTTTTTGGATGTATCTTTAGCTTGGAAATTGTATACGTCTTTTCTTTTATTATTGCCATCGACGGGAAAACAGGCAGACTTTGTTTCATCCAAAAGGAAATTTCTAAAATTAAGGTACCTTTAGATTGTGTCGGCAATAGGTGAAGTCAAAAAAATCAAAACGAAAGATTTTAGGTGGCATATATGTTGAGCATACATTTTAAAATTAAGAGACATTTTTTTGTTTAATTAATTAGTAGGTGAAATCGCCTTAAAAAAATTGGATTCTTTAATTATTCGCTGAAATAGGTTCAAGTAGCGCCATCTATACTATAAAACTGAACTACTTTAGTTGTGCTACTGGGCGCTGGATGGCTCTGGTAGTCGTGTTTTTGGGGTGTATCATTTGCTTGGAAATGGTATACGACTAGACTTCTGACGGTTCACCTTAAATCGACAACACTATCAAAACTCACTTAGAGAATTAGACCGCTTACGTAATTTATGGTATTCGTATTAAAATAAAACCAAAAACATTATGAAGTCGAGAGAGGTCTCATTGGATAGCTCTTAAAAATTATGTAAATTTTATTATCAACTTTTAGACTTGGAGAACCGTTTAGTATAAGTATACATAAAACTCACGCCTTTATTCCCAGTGGGGTAGGCAGAGCTACAGAATTTCCAACAACTATAAAAACTTTTTGATAATTCTGTAACCACATTTTGCACACTTAGGCGAAGATGTTTACCAGTGTATTAGTGACAGGTTGCAAGCCCATCGCCTAACAGTACAGGAGTATAAGTATATTAATTTATAATCTAAAAGCGGTTTTATAAAAGCCCTTTAGCAAATATGTCAGATCAAATTTTAGTAACTTCATACAACTTTTGACATTCCTGGGCGAAATTTGATGTAACGGATATTTATGAAATCTAGCCTAACCCTCTTACTTATACGATGGAATAAGGTTGGACTAGTTTATGCCAAGCTTTGTCACTTTCTGTCAGATGCAAATGTCACAATAACAGATAAGAACAAAGCATGGCATAAACTATCCAAGATTATTCCACTTTTATAAGGGGGTAAAAGTATAACCGGCCTTTTCGGTGGAGCACCTTTTATTGTTCTCTGACTGCTTTATCGCCTCGGGCCCGTATTATGGTCACCTTTATCGTGGTAGATAAAGCTTCCGTAGCTCTCGCACTTACAAACTGGTCAGAAAGGGACAGATGTTTTATCCACAACGATAAACACGATCATAATAAGGTCGCTGACACGACAAAATGGTTATATCGACTTAAAATATTATCAAAGATAGCACCAATGCCCTGACATGCTCTTGCCCAGATTTTTACAATTACAAGTTTTTTTTCCTAGCCTTGTTGTGTCCTTGCTGGGCAAAGGCTTCTCCCCTTGATCTCCATGAGTCCCTATTAGCAGCATCTTCCGGCCAGTTGCTGAGGAATATATGGGCGCGCGCACTAGCGCCACCATGCGGCTTAAATGAAAACTAAATCTAACAAAACAAATGTTTCATTACAAGTTATGTTTATTTAAAACTTTAATAATTATTGCCTATTAAAATATTAAAATTCATATTTACTTTTATTATAAATAAATAGCCTTTCAGTTTATTTAAAAACAATGTTTTTAGGAAAGCTATTTTAAAAATCAGATATTTGACAGCTAATTCCTTCAGGAAACCTTTGAATAGAAATGTTATCATCTTGCATTTTATTTAACAAATTAGAGATATGGCATTTAAATATTCCGTAATAGAACTTTATAATTTATTAATTTCAGTATTGTTTCTCGGTTTACAATATTTTTGTGTGAATTTTATGTGCTTAAATGTATAGAGAAATAATTAATGGGACTTTGTTTTGACGTTCTGCAAATCAGAGGTTGACCTTACAATGGCGGGAAATTTGTTGTTTTTTCTCTACCGCCGCCATTACGGTCCTGTAACTTGTACTGAAAGTTACTCTGAATTGCTTTTTATTAAAATACCTTTTACGCGAGTGTTGAGGTGTAGAAGTGTAGTGTTTTGTTTAAAGCTATTGCAATTACATATTCTTTTAGTGGCATTATAGAGTTGTATTGTTGTGTTGTGTGTGTTTATTTTATGTCTAACTCTCCCGACGACGCGGAGTCGCCCCGGCCAGGCAGCTCCGCGCCGACAAATACGTGCAAGTCTTCCGCCATCTACGTCTACGTCGGCCATTTTGCGGCACCCACCGGTCCGGGTGCAAAATAAACTCCAATTCCATATAAAATAATTTATTAATCAATAAATACAGCAATACTTAAATATTAGGAGCTAGCAGCACTGTTCGTCATACGTATACAGTAGTAACAATTAGAAAATTTAATTATTATTTATAAGGTCACATCACAACATTTTGCGGGTGGTAGGACCTTGTGCAGGGTCCGTCCGGATCGCTACCACCGTCTTATCCATTAACCTACCGCCAAACAGCAGTGTTCGCATTGTTGTGTTCCGGTTTGGGGATAAGACAGCCGGTGAAATGACTAGCATAGAGGCTTTCCATCTTAGTCCTCAGGGTTGGCAACGCATTTGCAGTCTTAGGATTGCTCTGCAGTCTTGTGAATGCGAATGTCTATGGGTCATAGTTTCCGCTTACCATCAGGTGGCCTGTGTGCTCGTTTGCCATCTCTATGCCATAAAAAAAAAAAAAAAAAAAAACATTCACAAACAGGGTGATGGAACCAGAGACAAGGACCAATCATTGACACTAAACTTGATTTTTCTTTTTCAGAAAATAATGGCTATACTTACATTTGTTTTGCAAAAAAAAACTGACCCTTAACCCTTTGAATGGGAAAAAAATACCAAGTTTTAGTCTCTTCTAAGTCAAAATTACAAAGGTGCGCAATTTGTCCCCGATACATCTCAAGGCATCTAAAAGGGAGTAGTGTCCATTATTGGTGCCTGTCAGTGTTTCGATTCCTTTTGCAAATTTTAACAATTAATAAGACTGCGCCGAGCAAACGCCGAGCGCGAGCGTCCAGTGGCGCCCTCATTACTATTATTGTGTTTTCTAATTAACTAAAGTATTTTCTTGAAATTGGTCGGTTGGTTTTTGTACTACAAATTAAAACACAACTTATAGGGATATCACATAGTTTAATAACAATTCACCTTCGAGTTATTAACTTAACGAAAAAAAGTGGCCACCTTTTCCCGTTAAGCTGACAACTCAAAGGGTAATTGTTATAAAAGTTTGTTACGTATCCCATAAATTGTGTTTTTACTTGCGCTACAACGTATCGTCTGATTGCAAGGAAATTCTTTAGTTAATTAGAAAACACAATAATAGTAATGAGGGCCACTGGACGCTCGGCGTTTGCTCGGCGCAGTCTTAACTACTGATCAAACAACAGGCCCTTGGTGTCTTCCTGGTGCCATCACTCTAGTAATTCAAAAGTTAAAAACTCGGGTCCATGTATATTGGTTTTTATCTATCTAGTATTTATTTAAAGTTCTTTAACCCCCTCACATATAAACGTCACAATTACAGATAAGGACAAAGCATGGCATAACCTATTCACGTTTATAAGTAAACTGTAATTCTATGGAACTGCCTACCTATGTAAACAAACAATGTATTGAAATTGACATCTAATGTCAATTTTAGTATGGCGGCTTGTTTACATAGTTAGCAAGTTCCATAGAATTACAGTTTAAGGGGGTATGAGTTTAATATTTACTCTACCTTATTAGTTTTCAACCATATGTAACAAATGTGCGTTTAAACTGAATTAACTTACTTAAGCTGCTCTAAGCGTTTCGATATTATCATCCAGCCTCAAATACTTTAATAAATGCAACAACATTATTCTAAAAAAGACATACTTAAATAGCAAACATTAAATTCGCAAGAACAAGTACTCGCCGGGAATGAACCTAGAACCGTTAGTTTTGGAGTTATATTTTACAAGCTTTTATTTAACTTGCAATGTATGTATGTTTCCCGGTTTCCGATGAAGCTGAAAATTGGCATACGCCTTTAGTTCTGATGACAATACAATAATATAGCACCATCGAGCTGGTCTGATGATGGAGACTCAGGGCCATAGGAACTCCTAAATAACACATGATAAACCCGTCGTGTTAGGGCTTGTTAGCATCGTCTTGGCAAGTAGATGACGACTGTAAAAAAAGTATAGTCGGCAATAAAAGCATGTCCCAAAAAAATATTATATTTACAAGATTTTATTTAACTTGCCGATATGTTGGCGTTATTTATCGTTTAAAAGATTTCAGCTCAAGAAGGGATCGCCATCATAACGGGGTTTTTTTTTAAAATAATTATCTGATAGTACGATTTTTGGCCATTTGTAAATAAGCGCTCAACATAACCAATCGACTTGACCCCAATGTATCCATAACGAATTAACGATAACAATATTAGCGGTTTATAGTAGGCAAGTAAAAAAGAAATACATTATGACAGTGCAAGACAACAATATTGAATAAAGTTTCGATATATTCTTCTAAACAATGCTTAAGTACATGTTTTATCTACATCCATATCTTAACTTCCCTATAATATGCTCAGAAAGGATCTGTGGTTGTACAGTCAAGGACTTTTTCACGCCACTGCTCGGAAATATGGCCAAAGAAGGATCGAAATCAGAATAGAAAGTTGCTCTTAGTAGTACAACACAAAAACAGTCCAACAATGTTGAGTTGCAAAGTAAAATGGAGTGTTTTTAGACCAGTTTACTTTCTACTCTGCTATTGGTCGGTTATTTATGACATTAGTAACTCGTTCGGAAATAAATAAAAAAATGTTTGACAAATATGACATTAGAACGTTTAATTAAAAAATTAAAACGTCAAATCCGCTCAGTGAAAGTGTATTTTTGCGATTGTAAACGTGTTTTTATGTAAGTTTTTAAGGCGTACGTGAAAAACGCCTTTGCATCTTTAAATAAGGTAAAAATTAAAAAAGTTAAAAAGGCGGGAATGAAAATTACTTCTGTTCTTTTAATTGGAAACAAACGCTAAACTTTTGAACTTTTGATTGGAAATTTGTACGATATTCAACAAAAATGAGTGATACAAGTACAACCGGCCGAAATGACACAAAATACTAATATAAATGTTCCGGGAAAAAACATTTCCTTGTCATTCAGCAACTGTCCTAATGCTAATATCAATATTACTTTTAATTAAACTGTGTATTATGTCCTAACCTGTTTTATTTCCTTACATTAGGCGTGAAAAGCACATAGTATTGCCTCGGTAGAAAGTGCAATAGATGGACTCGTATCTTCGCGGTCCTCACCTGCGGCTCGGCCCGCGAACTAACTCGTCCATCTATTGCTTACTTTCTGTACCTGGGCTACAATGTACTATAATTGTTAAGCCACTATGGAACCCTGTCATAATGACAGCGTCAAACCATATGAAAGAAATTACGCTAAAATTAATGATCAACGTTATGCGACAGGGTTCCATAGTGGCTTAACAATTAAAGTCCTTGACTGTACTTCAATGTTAACATTAAAGTATTACATGTCATTAAAGTATCGGTTATCGATGTAGTTGCATTTTAATGTTCACAAGTATCGAACATTAAGATACATGGCAACTACAATACAGGTTTTTCACATATTATAGAACACTTATGATATGCATGTAGATAAAGTTATGTATGCGACTGTACGCATAATTAGCCATTACAACACTCTTGTGATTTTATTATGAAACTGAGCTTTCGGCTCGTGTCATAAAACCACACTCGTGTATTAATGTCTCTCATTATGCACCAGTCACATAAACAACTATTATGACTCAGTTATAATTAAGTTGTTTCGTCATTGCTTTAAAAAACAACCTCCTATCTCATATTTCGTGACGTACGATTTTGGACTAAAGCGTGAATAGTATTAAGTTCAAACTCCTACATCTCTAACGATTTGTTTAGGCCAACTTCCATCATCTTGCTGATAGCATATCTGCAATCGAACAATACATGATTTGACTTAGTTTGGTCTCGATAAGTTCTTAAAGAGTACAGTTAGCACCAAAAGCTTGTGGCAAAAGTATTTTTGACAGAAACTTATCGTCAGTGTTCCTGCAATACCGCGTAACTAACAAATTAAATAAGTTGCAAAGTACACCTTAGCACCTGTCAGTAAGGTACATTTTGCAACTACATGATTTTTTTACTTACGCGTTATTGCAAGAGCACCGACGTTATGTCAGGAAGATCTATCTCATAAATATGCAGATCTATATCGATATGTAGATCGGAATGTTAGTGACATTTTAATAAAGCTAGGGAGTTCTCATTTGTCGACTTCCGATATACAGGGTGTTAGGTCGGGGGGTGATAGACGAGGTATTTAAAAAAAAAATTACTGTACCTGTCTTAGACGAAATTTGGTAAGTACTTTGTTGAAAAATGAAGAATTTTACAGAAAATATCCAGTATTTGACAATTGGGTGAATCAACTTTTGAGGTACTAAATTAAAACGTTCTAAATTAAAACTTTCACTGCCTGACTCAGGGACGTCAGTTAAATGTAATGCTTGATTAAAGTTGCTGCCGTCACTTTCTTTGCTATAGCAATAGAATAAGACAACACGGCACTAAACAAGCATTCAATTTAATTGACGTCTCTGAGTGCGGCGGTCACTGACTTATGATAAATAGAAATGATAAATAATATTAAATGTTACAACGCCTCAAAAATTTTTAACATTCTAAAAAACCTAGAAATTCGGGGGAAAATGCACATCTTCCATAAGGGTCTATATCGAATGGCATACAATTATTAGTCCTATAATTGTGTCTCATAACGTCTTTTGTCCTAATAACGTGTGGCATACACTTTGTTCCGCATATTTTTGATTGTCCGAAATTGTTGCTCCTATTATTGTTTGTCCTAAATATTATTTGTCCTATCGTTTGATGTGGCTAAGATTCAACTGTCGAATGATTGATGTGCATAATTGTAATATTCCTAATATTTAATGTGCTAAAACTAACCTTGTCAAACTTGTTGGTTCTGGCGTTTCGCTCGCTCGCTAGGGTCAGCGTTCTACCTAACACTCCTCCTCGCTTCGCTCGTCGTCGTACCTAACCTAACCGAAATCTGACCTGCTTGAAGGTAGAATGCTGTAATTGTAGCCAGTTTAATAATAGGCAAAATAATTATTAGGACAATTCATGTTAGGAATATTATGCTTTAGGTAATTAGACTTTAGAGTTATCAATATTAGGACAAACTTGCTTTAGGACGTTAAATGAGTATGCGCAAAAATTATTAGGACAAACGAGTAGTATGCCATTCAACAGTATGCCAAACATTCTCGGCCAAAAATTTTTAGGACAAAAAACGTTATGCGAAACGACAGGCGCCCCTTCCATACAAAACAGGGACAACATCGTTAGTGTGTTTCTTTAGTTTCTTCTACACGAATTTTTGTGTGTGTGCATGTTTGTAATGAATAAACTCAAAAACTACTGCGCTGATTTCAAAAATTCTTTCACCATTGTAAAGCTACATTCACCCTGAGTGACATAGGCTATGTATTATTTTTCTACGTGGAGGGAGACGCGCGCAACAGCTAGTAAATAATAAATAGACAACAAAACCTATTTAGACGTTTAGAATATCGATATGCAAATAATGGTAGTTTATGAAATTGTTGCATAATGAGGGGTATTAAAACACGAGTGTGTTTAAGGCCCTGTTGTTTGATCAGTAGTTAAACTAACTAATTGTTAAAATTTGAAAAAGGAATCGAAAATTTGAAGTAATCTCAAGGAAATGTGTCAAATTTTCAATTCCTTTTTCAAAATTTAACAATTAGTTAGTTTAACTACAGATCAAACAACAGGCCCTAAGAACCGAGCCGCTAGGCGAGGTTATTAATAGTATCACACGAGTGTTTTAATACCTAGTTATGTGCAGTTTCATACACTACTTTATCTACTCTCATACATTACAACTAAACGTATTCAATGAATGGCGCCAAAACCTAGCACATCGCCGCTAAAGCCGGCGCTGTCACAGACAAGTAAAAGTTGGAATAAAAACTTTTTTGTAATGCTTTAAAAATGACGTGCGTTCCATTATAAAAAAATAATTGATATGGAACCTCGTTGGCGACATTAACTTTTTGGATTAACTTGTACCGTAATGGTAAAAAAAATACTTTATAACATTACTTTGTTAGAGATTGTGTTTATAAAGTATGCCAATATAAATTCGTTTTGAAGTTTATAATTCGAACTTTACGATATGAGAGTAGATAGTCTATAAATGAGACGTCACTACGGCAGCTATAAAGTGCCACAAATATTCCTATCTCTGCTTGTATGGTCAAGATCCTGTCTACATGTCGGGCCCCAGCCCGGCGAACTTGTTAGCCATGGCGATCCCCGCGCCGCTGCTGTCGCTCTCGTCGTCCGTCCCGTCCGTCCCGTCCGTCTGGCCGTCCGAACCGTCCGACCCGTCCGACTCGGAGGCGCTCTCGGGCTGCTCGCCGCGCAGGGCCTGCACCCAGCGGACGTATTTCAACTCGTCTGAGGTTTCGAAGGATTCTATAAAGAAATATGTTGTTAATGGTTTTTTTTTTCTTATTACCATCGTCGGGCAAACAGGCAGGCAGACCTGATGGGAAGTGGTCACCGCCGCCTATGGACATTTGCAACACCAGAGGCGTCACCAATGCGTTGCCGGTCTCGAAGAAATTTAATGATACCCCTTTTAAAAAGCCCCATATTGTAGCGCGTTGGGAAAGTCTCAGCAGGAAGCTCATTCCAAATTCGTATAAATGTAGTACTAGTCTAGTGGAATTGGTTTTCTCGAAAATGGCCGGAAAAGTTGACATTACTATCTAAATATTTGGACGCGAAGTACATAGTTTACTGACAGTTTTCAAATAAAAAAAAACATTGCAATTGCATTGTGTTTGTAGCGCAAGTATAAACACAATTTATGGGATACGTAACCAACTTTAATAACAATTACCCTTTGAGTAGTCAGCTTAACGGGAAAAGGTGGCCACTTTTTTTCGTTAAGTTAATAACTCGAAGGTGAATTGTTATTAAACTATATGATATACCCTATAACTTGTGTTTTCATTTGTAGTACAAAAACTTTTCGTCCAATTTCAAGAAAATACTTTAGTTTATTAAAAAACACAATAAAAGTAATGAGGGCGCCACTGCACATCCGGCGTGCGCTCGGCGCAGTCTAAATTTGGGACCCATTTCAAGAAAAATATGCTTGAAGTCGTCAATGTCATTACGGATGTCAAGTCATTTGTAACTGTTAGGAAACTCAACGTTATTGTTGTAGAATGTCAGCTTGACTTTGGACCTAAGGTGGGTACCAAATTTAATCTCGTGACTACTATGGGTACTTGACAATCATAAACCTTCTTATACAGTGTGTTACCAGCACCCGGGCTTTTTTTAAAGTAGGTTAAAATAACGTATATCTGTAACGTAACTATGACATTAATTTAATTAATAAACACATTTTCAGGCTTTGTTAACTTTCTAACAAAAATTTAATTGCCAGCAATGTAAAGCACAGCAAATTGACAAGTGCAAATGACAGTCGACGGATACTTTGATTATTTATGATTTGCCCCCGTACCACGACATGGCTTGTACCAAGCAACAGCGATACTGATAACGATGAACACGCAGCACATGCACTACATTACAAATGGACAGTATCTAAGAAAAATAATTGTGAAGTTATTTTAATTATTTTTTTATTGATAATACTCGCAAACAATTGCTAAAGCAGCATATTATCGGCAGTATTAATAAATGCCCGCATGCCGGTAACACACTGTATAGATAAACATATACTTAAATACATAGAAAACACCCAAGACGCAGGAACAAATATTCGAGCTCATCACACAAATATCTGCCCTTACCGGGATTCGAACCTAGGACCACTAGCTTCGTAGGCAGGGTCATTACCCACTAGGCCAGCGCGTCGTCGTGAGTTTATTAATACGGGCCTAAGAAGCCTTATTCTCCCCCTCTTTCCCTACTCTCCCCCCCCCCCCATCTCACCTCTGTTCCGGGCGAACCCGGGCGGCCGCAGCCACAGGCAGATGCGGCCGTCCAACGCCATGCGCAGGATGCTGTTCGCCGCGCGGTACGTGTCCAGTCTACGACACAACACTCAGTATAACGTACAGTACAGTACAACATACAGTACAGTACAGTCAGCATAAGTAGCTAGGCAACCGAAGAGGTCACAATGATCTGCACACGACTCTATTGTCAAGGGAATACGTAGTGTCTAGATTATTTTGAGCATGATATTTTGCTTAGCTACTATAGGCTATTTGACAAGTTGAAAAAAACGTAATAATTATGTATATTCATATAAATTATGAGTTTTAAAATCGATTTAAGGTATTCTTACTTAAAAAAAATGGATCTTTTATCCAAAAAACCACGATAAAACTTGATAATTTTTTATCTGTAGCCATTTTATCGAAAACGGCGCCGAATCCATGATGACGTCAAGGGTCGGTAAATATCACAGATTATAGGATGTCTGTATATTCTATATGACAGTTGACGTTTGTTTGTTTTTCTGGCTTTGCTATGATCAGCCAATGTCAGTTTGTTTATGTATTGACCACTGACGTCACTGATTCCTGTGCGACGCCATCTTGCCCAAGAAAGCGTTTTGGCGGCATATTTTAAAAGTGAATTTTTATTTCCTTTTTTTAGACGAAATACAAAAAAGAATTTAAAATTACCACTTTTGGAGTACTCAATAAACACCAACAAATAATCTGAGATGGTTTTCAAAAACCTGTCAAATAGCCTATTGTATACACGGTGCTCGCGAGGAACCCGCGTAAAGGACATCTCATCCATCTTGGTCCAAAAGTGAAAGTGCCGGTCAAAAAAAAAAAATGGTTTATTCTGATACAATTTACCCGCCTAAGCATTTCTTACTATGGCACCAAACCACCGTAACTTACCAAAATATGTTCAAATGTAAAGTATGGTAGAATAATTCATTAGTTTTTGTTAGTTCAATTCAATTAGATATTTAATTATCTAACTAGAATAAAACTATGGATATTGGTACTACAGCTTTGGTGCCATAATAACAAATGCTCAGGCGGACTAGATCTAATAGAATATAGCTTCTTTTTTTTTGGCCGGCACTTTTTTGTTTGGACCAAAAATGTATGAAACCCGGATGATGTCCTTTACCAGCATATAGCTGAGGTCGTAACGATTAAATAATGTGGTATAACATGTAGTCCAATAACGCATAATTTCCGAGTTTTTTATTATTTAAAAAACAATTCCGTAGTTAATTTAATTTGAACTCACCTTAACCTAAACCATTATTAACTAAGAAATTGATTAAGTTAATTTATGTTGTACGTTGATGATATTGCTACTTACAACATGAATCTTTCTTAGTAAATAATGCTTTAGTTTAAGGTGACAGAGTTCAAATTAAATTAACTACGGAATTGTTTTTTAACCCTTAACCAGGCTGACAGATCACACATCATAGTAAAAGTGAAATGAAATGAAATGAAATATATTTATTGAAACAGTGGCTTAAGTGGTGGTGATAGTGGTAGTAGAGATTCAACCTTAGATATTAACATAATAAGGTACTATTGAGTAGATTTTATGTGGTTCGCATGGGTCCCTTGCCTGGTTAAGGGTTAAATAATAAAAATCTCGGAAATTATGCGTTATAGGACTACATTTTATACCATATTATTTAAAAAATACGACCTTAGCTATATGCGGGTTCCTCGCGAGCACCGTGTATGCATGAATCTTATTCAATTTATAATAAACATATACTTAATATAGTATTTCATTTATTCAATAAAACCAAAATGACAGCAGAAACCAAAAGCAATCGCATAGACACGATAGCTACTTTTGATGCTGACTGTACTAGGGAGATATTGTTGACTGCAGTAAATCAATGGCAAACTTACTTGTTGCGTGTGAAGGAATAGTAATAACAGCATTGTTAGAGCACTGTCAACATTATCTATATTGAGAAACTTTATGGTTGTGCAATATGTCAGCATTGACTTGTTATCGGACGGGCACTATAGTAGGTCGGTACCTACATAGCTTTATTATCTTCTTTAAACATCATTTTTATCTAGCGATAATGTCTTTTACAAGCTTTTATTTAACTTGCAATGTATGTAAGTAAGGATCAAATCTTGCAAGTTAAATTTAACCCACTTCCCGGTTTCCAATGAAGCTGAAAGCATACGGCTTCAGTTCTGATGACAATACAGTAATATAGTACCATCGATCTGGCTGGACTCAGGGTGGCCATAGGAACTCGTACACACGATAAACCCGTCGTGCTAGGGCTTGTTAGCATCGTCTTGACGAGTAGATGACGACTGTGCAAAAAAAAGTACAGTCGGCAACAAAAGTTTTTCCTAAAAATGATTTTTTGACAGTTTTTTTTTTCAAAGCAGTGACGAATTAAGTGAAACATTACTGCAAAGACCAGTAAGTGAGCCTTCCTGGACGAGTAGGAGTTAAAAGGCCGAACCGACAGGTGAGGCCTTTTATAGATACGAGTCCAGGATGGCTCTTGATGGGCGAAGCATGTATAGTGCTTTTCTCAAAAATAAAACAAGTAGATTATTTTTTCATGTCTCATACTGCTAGGCTATTGATAAATGTCCACCATTGGGAAGAAAAGTAATTGCATGTTTAAACAAAGTACCAGGAGCGCAGCGGTAATTAGGAGGTGCGTAGCGCAAATTAGATCGCAGGCGGTGCACTGCCCCGGCGGGCGGGCGGGGGACACACGACACAGCGCGGAGGTCTCCCACACGTCACAGCAATGTACTTTTTCACTTCTCATGCTCGTAAAGTCCTTCTTTATGCTGGGTATAGGCTGCATAAAATCGCATTTTATGCACTAGTGCATAAATGGTTGTCGTCATCTAGACTAAGACAATTAAGCCCTACAGCCAGACAGACGAGGTGACTACATTAAATAAACTTGTTATTTGAATAAATTTACTTTAATTTTATTTATATTAGCATCGTAGTTGCATCTAACAAAGAAGAAATTTAAAACTATTAAAAACAAGCATTATTAACAAGAACATTAAAAAATCAACGTAGGTATAAACTTGGCAGTATTGCGTTCGACCTAAGTCAAAAATCGCAAATAGAAAAAAAAAATTTTTGACAGAAATACAGTGGCGGGAAAGAGGTTTTGGACTATTAATTAGTTATTTTCTTTGCAAAACTTGTTGCGTTATGGAATTTAATTAAAATGTCGTCTAGTGAAGAGGAAATAATGCTCACACCTAACACACTCATGGAAAAAAATGCAAAAGAACTTATTAAAGTTTTTTTACATTATCACATGGAAACAAATGCAAAAGAACTTATTAAAGTTTTTTTACATTATCACTGTTTTATTTCCTCGTAATCGAAGTGAAAAGCAGAGTGTATAACTCGGTCTTAAAACCCATTTTATCCTCGACTTAATTATCCAACCTCGCCTGCCGGCTCGGTTGGATACCATAAGTCTCGGAAAAAATGGTTTGTTTTATGCCCTTGTTGTACAATCTACTATTAATGTTTATGCACTCCTAGTACTTGACATTATAATTGTTTCTCAAAAATAATGTAATATAAATCTGAAACTTTAAACTATAAAGCGTTTTTTTATTGAATGGTTGTTTTTGTGAAAATCCTTATTGAGAAAATATACTGGTCTGAATTATTTTTTATTTCATGTGGCTCTTGCTACTTCTTTAGTCTTTTCAAAGGCTGTCACAGGTCTGTACAGATAGTTCCAAATTCAAATAATATGGTATGTTATGGATTTCCATACTTACTTACTGGACACTTTTTGGTTTCCTAATTCAAAATCACTCTACTTATTGGACACTTTTGAGAGTGCTCCAGGAACTTTAACTTACTGGCTCCTATTTGATGATGTTATGACAAGATTACATAGCATGTTTGAGAAAATGTAATTCACCTGGCGGCCTTGGCGGTGAGGTACCCGCGCCGCTTGGCCCAGCCATCGCAGACGTCGCGCGGGGACCAGCTGGTGTCGTTCTCGGGGTGCTCGATGCGCAGCAACGCCGGCAGGTCCAGCCGCTCGCCCAGGTACCTGGTGCATAAGTAACATTATCACGATTTCATGAAAATTGGTTAAGCCGTTTAAGAGATATCAGGTAGGTAAGTGGGTGTCGCCGTTATATCGGGGGGTTTTAACGTCCTAAAAGCTCAATATCTCAAAAACGGCTGAAGCTGCTTTCAATTAAAAAAGCAAGCTTTAAAACCCCGATTGTTTTAATCGTTATAAATGCTTAATTATCGTTCAAAATCAAAAGTGATAAGGAGGAGGAGGAGGGGGGGGGGGGGGGGAGGAGGAGGAGGAGGAAGAGGAGAAGGAAGACAACTGGTGAAATTACCAGCCAAGAGGCATTCCATCTTAGCAGCAAACGAGCGCACATGACACCTGATGGTAACTTAGCGATCTGCGACCCATAGACATTTGCATTCTAGAGAATACAAGCTTAAGACAAGAATCCTAAGACCGCAAAGGCGTTGCCAACCTAAGAGACTAAAGTCGCCGTCAATAGAACTTGCTAACGATGTAAACAAATTAGTACTGTTGACAAATAACCTCAAATATTCACCAAGTGTGTTTTTATTTAAAAAAAACGTACAATTAATAGTTATTTCATCTTAAACTTAGTATGAAAATAATGATCTAGTGTATAAATAATTGCAGCGACCTCACTTAATCTTTATAAGTCCGTGATTATCGAGTAAACACGGTGAATTTGTTCGTTTGGTTTTGTTTACATCTTTTGCAAGTTCTATTGACGGTGACTTTATGATGGAATGTTAGTAATTTCACCGTTTGTCCTGCCCACACTGGAACTACAATGCGAGCACTTTACTATAATTGACAAATTATTGACTGCCTTGATTTATTTCTTGACTAACTAATTATTTCCTTGATTAATTGCTTGACTGCCAAATTAATTGCTTGATGAATGGCTTGACTGCCTAACTAATTACTTGATTAATTGATCGAATGGTGAATTAATTGCTTGACTGTTAATAAATTGCTTGATGAATTGATTGATTGCGTAACTAATTGCTTGCTTAATTGTTTAATTGCTTGACTGGAAAATTAATTGCTTGACTGCCATATAAGTTGTTTGATGAATTGCTTGACTGCCAAATAAGTTGTTTGATGAATTGCTCGACTGCCTAACTAATTGCTTGCTTAATTGATGAATTGCTTAACTGCCAAATTAGTTGCTTGACTACCAAATAAATTGCTTGATTAATTGCTCGACTGATTTATTAATTGCTTGACTAACCAACGGACTGCGTGTTCACGTGGTTGACTGAATGGACTGACCTGATCGTGGTGTAGGGCTCCCGCAGCTGCGCGATGGGGTAGGAGCCCATCAGGATCTGGATGGGGCGCGGCACCAGCGACGGGAACACCAGCCCCGGGCAGTCGCACAGCCGGACCTGGACGCACATGGAGTTTTAAACCCGACGCATATAGAGGCGTTTTTTTTTCACCAATTTCAAAATTGAACGGCCTATTAGCTTAGGCAAGCCTTGGCCCCCGCCGGTCTTTGCCAATTCACAAAAATATTTCGGTATATTGAAATATACTATAAAGAAATCTTTCATTTCGACACACTTTTACCGAGTAATAATTCGTTGCTTAAGCAAAACATTTGGCAACCTATTATAATTATGTCTTGATGAAAGTTGCTCTAGTAATATTCTGCAAAATCTGCCGATACAACAGGCAATATGTAAATTTACCCTATCTGCGTTTATTTCATCGTATTACGATCTGTAGAATACGCGGATACATAAATTATTAATATAAGTCAACATTCAGCTTTTTCAGCCAACGTTGGGCTGCCCCACGCAGCCGATGGTGAGCATGAATGGCACAGGTACCTGCGGCGTCAGGAATATGGTCTGGAAGTGCTTGGTGTGGCCCGGCGTCTTGGAGACGGACACGACCTTGCGCCCCATGAGCGCGTTCATCAGCGAGCTCTTGCCCACGTTGGGCTGGCCCACGCAGCCGATGGTGAGGATGCCGTCCTTGTACCGCTCGTGCTGGTAGAACGACGTGTCCGCGCGCTGCAGGATCGTCTCTCCTGGGGGTGTGCATGTAAAACTTGACACAAATCGTATCGATGCGATTACATACATACATACATTAAATCACGCCTGTTTCCCAGAGGGGTAGGCAGAGACAACATCTTTCTACTTGCTACGATCTTGATAAATTTATTTCGCTTCTTCCACATTAATACATCGAGTCATGCACGCACGTCGGTTTCGGGTACTTAAGATTCGGCCCTTTTCCAGTATTTCTCCGATTTGACTCGAAAAAGTACGCCTAGGGCGGCCCCTTCCGACCCGTCCACTCACTTTCGATATACGTCAATCTTCTTTCATCCATCCTTTCCTAATGACCGAACCATCGAAGCATGCCCTTTTCAATCTTAGTCACTACATGATGATGCGATTAAAGGTAGCATTCCATGCCGCGACGGCAGATATCACTACTTTAGAGTTTTTTTATGGCATAGAGAAGACAAACGAGCACACAGGCCACCTGATGGTAAGTGGAAACTGTGACCCATAGACATTCGCATTCATAAGACTGCAGACCAATCCTAAGACTGCAAATGCGTTGCCAACCCTGAGGACTAAGATGCAATGCCTCTACGCTAGTCATTTCACCGGCTCTCTTATCCCCAAACCGGAACACAACGACGCGAACACTGTTGTTTGGCGGTTGGTTAACGGATAAGATGGTGGTACCGATCCGGACGGACCTTGCACAAGGTCCTACCACCCGCAAAGGTAAGTTTTGTCAGGCTTTTAACCCAGTCCTTACCGACCGCGCGCTCGTCCCCCTCCCCCTCGAGCTCCCCCTCGTCCCGGATCTTGCGCTCCCAGGCGCTCAGGTCGACGCGGCCCGCCACGCTGTCGCGGCACGCCTCGAGCAGCTTCGTGGCGCCCTCCGCGCACATGCGCGGCCGCCCGCGCCGCCGCCGCACCTGCAGGCCTGCAACCATGCATGGGGGAGGGGGGGATACACTGGTGAACCGAGGTATCATCACCGGTTCTCTGTCGTTTGCCCGAAAGTCATTTGCCATAATTCTAACACTTGCCATAATATTCATTCGCCATAAAGGCATTTTTTCTGAAATCGTGAACTATTCAGAATTGTTATAAAAGGGTGCGTATCTACTCACATAACTTTTTAAGTCCTATTATCGGTAGTCCGAAAATGATTCTTATACCAATTTACATCATAATGATCACTCTTCATACTCTTCATAATTGTTTGTAAGACTAAAGATCAGAACTCATAATAATCTGAATTCATAACGCCAATATTCATGGAACAGTACACTTTTCAAAATTTCTTAATTATCTTACGTGTAGAAAAGGTTAGGTTAGGTTAGGTTAGATTTATAAAAATCCTTAAAAAGTAACAGTTTCTTAAAAACATGCATTATGAGTTGCGATAATTATGACTTAAAAAGTATGAACAAAAAAGTATGAGGAAAAAAAATATGAAGAGTGATTATTATGAATACAAATCGGTAGTAAAACAAAAAATAGGAATAAGAATTTTATGTGAGCCAATATGGACCCGTTATAAAACAAAACCTAACCTGACCTATTGGGCTCTATACGATGGTATGTAAAAATTACCTGAAAGGTTTACAGTTTCAGAAAAAATGCCTTTATGGCAAATTAACATTATGGCAAGTGACACAATTATGGCAAATGAAATTCGGGTAAACGAAGTGATCCGATCATCACCTCTACGGTTACCGACGTGCGGTTTCAGAGTTGGAAATATATAATGCACGCAGAAAAATAAAACATAGCCTATGTCGCTCAGGGTGTATGTAGTATGATGTATGTAGCTTGCCAATGGTGAAAGAATTTATTACAACACATACCTACACACGAATACAAAAATACTTTTTTTTTTTTTTTTTAAAGGGCCTTTTTACAACCGTATATACCGGCCCTGTTAAGTCGAACACCATTTTGTCATAAAATAATTAAAAAATAACTCAACATTACACAACAAAACATTACACAAAACAAAACAAAACATTACACATACCTAACCTATTACAAAACTACAAATCTTTCCTCTTTATTAGTGTAGATGGTGTGAAAAGAGTAAAAACGGGACCCTATTACTAAGACTCCACCGTCCATCTGTCTGTCACCAGGCTGTATCTCATCAACAGTGATAGCTAGACTGGGATATTTTAAACTATTTTTTCTACTCCTGTACTTTTATTAGTCTTTTACATAGTCACGAACACTTATAAGAACATAGATAATATGACTTCAGAAAAGTCTATAACTCTATTCCCCATAACAGCTCTCGGTGTCGTAAAGTCGCCCTAACGATACGCCACAGATTACTAAGTGTAGCCTGTTAATCATATTTTAACGATTGTGAAATAGGGACTATAAAACACCTAATGTTTTGAGAAATGATTTCAGTTATCTGATTGGTCGATTTTAAAATAGCTGTATTCTGATTGGTTGATACGAATTACAAAGTTTTTTTAAAAGATTTAAATTAGTTAAAGAGAAACACGTACCTAAAAGAACCTATCGTTCTGTTTGACAGTCGATGTGTATTGTGATTGGTGGATTTAATTTAGTGAAGTATTCTGATTGGTCAAATTAAAATGTTTTGGAATTGTAAATAATTCTTTTTTCCATTCCGTCAATTTAAAAACAAAGTAAACCATAGACACATATTTTGTCATTTTCTTGTTTCCCGCTCGTTTGTTGTTCTTTACTTCGTTCGTTCGTTTGTAAGTTTTTTCGCTTAATTTTGCATTTCATTTGAAACCTAGTCGTAGAAAAAGTATTGTATGCAACGGTGTATAACTAAGTCAAAAAACACTCGTGGCGCTTTCCTTTACGATGTTCGCCTTCGGCTCACATCGTAACTCACGCCACTCATATATTTTGACCTCTCTTATACAACTATTGCATAAACTACTATAATTTACTTAGCGGTCCCCGACCTGGCGACGCTTGAATCGAAATATTAATACCTACTTACGAGTATAATTAAACTTATAGGGCCAATACTTATTATTGTTTACTTTTAGAGATTTTTCTTTACAGACTGTTTTGAGTTGGGGGTTTTTTTTTTTATTACACGCTTTTTAAACTTTTCCAAATTAACAATGAATATAGCTAGCAACGTCTCTTTAAAGATATTAAATGAATAATAGGGGGTTAATAACTAATAAATAAAAAGAGGGGTGTTAAAAGTTTATAACGTGTATCTGAGTGTCTGTTAGTGGCATCGTAGCTCCCAAACGGATGAACGGATTTGGACGCAGGTTTTTCTAAAAATAAAGCTACATTAATCAGGGTGGTTCTAAGCAAGATTTCATAAAAAATTAGTTAAGCCGTTTAAGAGATATAAGCTCTGAAAGTATGTGTCGCCGTTAAATCGGGGGCTTTTAACCCACTAAAAGCTCAATATCTCAAAAACGGCTGAACTGATTTTGATAAAACTGACTGAGAACCACCGCCAAGAGACCGGCTTTCAAATAAGACGCATCCAAATCCAAGCCGCATCCAAATCGGTTCTCCCGTTTCAGAGCTACGGTGCCACATACAGACACAGACACACACACACACACACGTCAATTTTTTTTAATTAATTTTCAGTAAGTAGGCCGTACGGGCACTTTTACACGTCAAGAATCTACCAGCGCTTCTCAAGAGGAGACACTGCTGAGAAGAAACGCCGCAAGAAACTCAGCAGTCAGTCATTTTTTAAACATATTACAATGGTACTACTTAATCTAGCATTATATAAAGCAATAAATATTAAATTCAATATAATATCAAATAACATGCGTAGATCAGCAGGAAAACATGGCAAAAATCTTACGTGAGCGATAACTTATAAGTCTTATAACACCCCTCTTTTTTACGTCGGGGGTTAAAAATTACAAAATACGACCGTTACCGGCATTGAATAATAAAAAAACCGGGCAAGAGCATGTCCGGACCATGCTCAGTATAGGGTTCCGAAGCCGTAACGACAAACACAAAAAACTATCTCAAAAATCAACATGTATGAACCAATTTTCTATTTAAAGTTATCTGGCGCTGTCTTAGATGATTTTTAGTAGGTATAAAAACCCGTTAGTCGCCTGTATCTCAGGAACTAATTAAGTCTACTTAGTAATGATTCTTTTTCTTATAAATTCGTATATAATATCTCAAACAAGAGCCAAGCTTTTAAGTGTGAGATCAGTATACCTATGTAGGTAGTTAGGTATCTAAACTGCTTCAAACCGACTTTAAATTACAATAAAAGTTAAATCTTTTATATAGTAGGTAATTAATAGAAATTGAAAAAAAAACAAGGTCCAGTAAATAGAATTTTAAGTTTTCCAAACGATACTCAACTCAAATCAATAATCTAATCGAAAATTTGTAAACTTTCAGATCGCAAATCGCAAACTTGTAGGTAGCATTCCGGGGCACGTCCGAACAGCATCTAGGCGCTCGCGCTTATGAGCGCGGCTGTCGCTCGATTTGTTGCTTGGACAGTTTGACTCCACCCGCGCGTCCTGCACGCCCCGTTAGCAAATTTTTCTATCAAAGTTATCATAGGCGATTTTGATAGGTATAAACACTTTAGTCGCCTGTATCTCAGGAACTAATCATGTCTACATAGCCGTGATAGTTTTCCTTTAAAATTCGTTATAAATATGCGCTTTCGTTAAAGATATTTTTCAGATTTAAAGTATTTGTAGTTTTGGCTGTAGGGGGGGGGGGGGGGACACTTGACTCTAATAAAAAATAGCGCTTTAAAGCTTAATATTTCATAAACGGATCCCTTAATCGAAAAATTGTTTTCATAAACCCGCAATATTTTTGAAAGACCTATCCAACGACACCCCACACTATGGGGTAGGCAAGAAAAAAAAAAGGCATCCCCACGTTACGTGTAGGAGAGGTGCATTAAAAAAAAATATTTTTCAAAATTTTATTTTACCACTTCGTTGGCGTGACTAATATGTATATTCATGCCAAATTACAGCTTTCTAGTACTACGAGTCTCTGAGCTAGACTGGGGACGGACGGACGGACATGGCGAAACTATAAGGGTTCCTAGTTTGACTACGGAACCCTAAAAAATTACTCACCAGCCTTGTCGCTGGTAGCCCCGTTCAAGTTGTACCCGGGGCACGAGGTGAAGTAGACCACCCTCAGGCCCGGGTAGGCCTCCGTGAGGAACTGCTTCCAGGCCACCACGGCGGCCGCGGGCACCAGGTCCGCCTTGTTGAGCACCACGATCATGTCCTTCTTCTGGTGCTGCACCACGTGCTGGTACAGCGAGGGGGGGAACATCATGCCCTGGGGACATATTATAAGTTATAACATGTGAGACATACTCGCGCACCGAGGGTTCTGTACTTCCGTACCGCTGCACACTAGGTATTATTATATTATGTTTTGAATTCGATTTCAAATTCAATCAGCGCGACCCCAACTCACCCTTGAGCATTTTTTAGTATTTGTTGTTTTTCTTAAGGATTCATATTATAATCATACCAAATTTGACGCTTGTGTAATTTACCGTTTTTACGCTACAACAAAAATATAGACATGTAGAAAAACAAAGTTTCTTGTATCGGAACCGCTTTTATTTCACTTTTTTTTTTGGCTTCCGTACCCAAAGGGTAAAAACGGGACCCTATTACTCAATCCGTCGTAGGATATCATATTCGCAAAACATGATATTCGCAAAACATGACATTCGCAAATCATCATAGTAGCAAAACATCACATTAGCAAAACTTAACTGTTATTAAGACATGAATTAGACAGTGTCGACGGAGCTCCTATTTCTGTGTAGTTTGGCCCTATGGGCCTGCTATAAATCTAACATAACCTAAATCTACCTACGATTTTATAACAAAATCCGACTATTTGTAAATATCATGTTTTGCGAATATCGTGTTTTGCTAGTATGAATGTTATGTGTATATGATGTTTTGCGAGTAACTGCTATTACTAACTCCCCACTGTCCGTCCGTCTGTCACCAGGCTGTATCTTTTAAACCGTGATAGCTAGACAGTTGAATTTTTCACAGATGATGTATTTCTGTTGCCGCTATAACAACAAATGCTAAAAAACGGAACAAAATAAATGTTAAAGGGTACCGCAAAAAAACTGCCATCAAATAAAAAAACCCGCATCCAAATCGGTTCATCAGTTTAGGAGCTACGGTGCCACAGACAGACACACACAGACTTACACATAACGTCATCATCATCAGACACCACAATATCTACATCGTCGGATTACTTCGTTTACCCGAATTTCATTTGCCATAATTGTGTCACTTGCCATAATGTTAATTAGCCATAAAGGCATTTTTTCTGAAACTGTAAACCTTTCAGGTAATTTTTACATGCTATCGTATAGAGCCCAATAGGTTAGGTTAGGTTTGTTTTATAACAATTCTGAATAGTTCACGATTTCAGAAAAAATGCCTTTATGGCGAATGAATATTATGGCAAGTGATAGAATTATGGCAAATGACTTTCGGGCAAACGACAGAGAACCCTACATCGCTCCACATTAAACTATTAACTGTGTACTGCGTGGCGTTCATGCACTCCTGGTACCGCGAACATGACAAGAGGGGGGGCACTGACCGCGAACCGCACGTCCACGACGAGCAGGAGCACGTCGCACATCTCGAGCACGCGCCACAGCTGCCGCCACGTCTCCAGGTTCAGCTCGAAGTAGGACATGCTCGCCCAGTGCGGCGTCGCCTGCAGCGCGGTCATGTACTCCTGGTACCAAAAACATAATAATAATAATAATAATTTATTGCACATAAATACACATCAAGTTCAGTTGACAAGCATACACATGGAATATTGGAGTCCGTAGCATAATATCGAAAATCAAATTTCATAAGTACGAAATTCCTAACACAAAACTTCGAATATCAAAATGTCTAATATACGAAATTCCTAAAGATGCATGTCCTTAATGCACTTTTAATCGAATGATCTCATTTTCGAAAATTAATATTTCTTTGTACAAAATACCTAATGACAAAACTTCAAACTCAATATTTCTAGTGCTCATAATTACGTACAAAAAGCTTTGTGACAATTCTTCGAAAATCAATACATTCAAATCTTAAAACTCCACCTCTAATGAACGTAACGTACTTTCGAAAATTAAAGTGTCACCTTTATACATTTTAAACTTAGGTCAACCGGGTGTAGGTAAAATGTCGTTAGTTTTTTCGTGCACTAGTGGTATTGTACTTTAGTCATTTAAAAAAAGGCTAATTAAACATAGAACATGCATATTTAGGAATTTCGTACATTATACATTTTGATATTCAAAGTTTTGTTTTTAGGAATTTCGTACTTATGAAATTTGACTTTCGATATTATGCTACGGACCCGAATATTGTTATTTCCATACAAAAAGAACTAGGTAGATGATACTCATGCACTTAAAACATTGTCATATGAGATTTACACTGGTCCCTACACTAGGCGTAGCCTGTCCTGTAGGTAACCAATACAAAAATGAGTTTGCAGAAAGTTGCGAAAAACTAAGAAAATACACAACACAAAGGAATGAAGTCTAATGTAACATGAATTTGATACTAAATAAAACTAGAATTAAATTACAAATGCGCAAGTTTGAGTGTGTGAGTACGAGTATGTGTAGTGTGTGCGTGTGTGAGTGAGTGTGTGCGTGTGCAATGTGGGTGTTTTAAGAGTGTAAATGTATGCAAGAGTTTCTTTGAATGACAGAAAAATAATGCCCGTGATTGTGTTACTCAGGTTCAAATTAATAATGATTATCGAAAACTTACAACATTTATGGAATTGGCGTAGGCGCTCGACGTGACCGTCTGACACCTTACGTCAATCCCATACGTTTAGGGTAACGATAACGATAACTTATTATTATGTTTTTAAATACTAACCATAGACATTGGAATGCAAATTCAAAAATAAACACAAATTAACATTTTTGTCTTGGTCCTTTTGATTTTGTATGCAATTGACAGCATTTTTAAGAAAAATGGACATGGACGGAAAGTGTTTTCACAAGGTTTTTTTACTCCTAAAATGAGGCACTTTCCGTCCTTGTGTTTCAATCGGAAAACCGTTCTTTCCGAGCATGTTTGAGAAAAGTAATAAGTTCGGGAGCTTTCCGTTCACATATCGATATGACTAAGTCGCTAATACGACCAGTATGCTTTGTGACTACATCTCAAGAAGTTTGAGTTGCAAAATTACCACTCAATTTGCATTAGATAGGTTAGATTCGTTAGGTAACTTTAAACAGCCGAAGGATAAATTTCTCATGAATAGGAGCTCCGCCATGCGGGGCTCCGTCGAAGTAAAAGCGACTCGGACTTTTGGAGATTTAGGGCGGGTTCGACCAAACGAGAATAAAGTCTTATAACTAGATTAAACGCCGAATTTGTTTAGACTAATCTCGGAGTAAGTCTTATTCCAGTTTGGTAACATCTATGGTACGGTCACGATCGTTAATTTGGGACCCATTTCAAGAAAAATATGCTTGAAGTCGTCAATGTCATTAGAGATGTCACGTCATTTGTATCTTTTAGGAAACTCAACCTTGTTGTTGTAGAATGTCAGATTGACTTTGGACCTAAGGTGGGTACCAAATTAAAGATCGTGACTGTACGTCGTAAAGCGTATTGACTACATAGTCATATTGGGACCGAGCGCGACGACAGCGCCACGTGACAGGCGGCCATTATGGACAATATTGTCACCGCTGTCAAACAAGAAGTAAGTAAATATTGTGAAAAATATTAATTAAATCTTGTGTTATTTTACTATAAGTATTACACAATTTTGGACAATGGTAGTCAGTAACATTATTGCCAATAATATTAAAATTGTTTTTTTCAGTGAGAAATGAGCCTACTCGTGACTAAAACGGGGTTTCGTTGACGGCAAATATCCACTTGATTTCTTTGGTCTCGTTTCCGACATGGTCTTGGAAATTGGTAAAATTTACAGTCGCTATTCTTCTCGGTGTTATTACAATTCACAACAACACATCTTACCAGGACCATATTTTTATCTCAAAAACGATTAGAAAATGTTTACTGCAATATGGATTTGGCAGAAGTCAGCGACAAAAATGTCAATTTTAGCCGTAGCGAGCGCTGTGATCGTTTAGGCTACTCCCTCCACCCGATTTGCACTCTCCCAATACCTATGTAAAAATATAAGTAACTATTAATAGTTATAATAAGAAAATGAGGGTATAGTAGGGACTAGCTCCTACTTTTAATTTATCCAGGGCTATCTCCATTTCAAATTTCACCTTGTTAACTATTCTACCGTTATTCCTAGTTCCTACAAAAATTGTAGAATTCTCTCTAAAAGCCCCTCGCACGGAAAAATTTAACACTGGGTTAAAACACTAACTCGAGTTAGTAAACGTCAGATTCATACGAAAACTGACATTTTAACTCGAGTCTTAGTGTAAAATTTTCTGTGCAAGTAACTCTTAGTGAGTAATCCCACCGGCCCGCGGCCCGCTCGCTTCGCTCGTGTTTGTCCCCGCGCCGGTGATTAGCGAACTCTGCCCATCTGTATGCTTATTAGGGCGGACACTCCTTGGCCCCCTCCTGGGGGGGGTTCAAGCCGCGGGAACTCTGCCAATAGTGATATGTGGACGGAGAGCTTCTACCCCCTAGTATCGCCCCTCCTACCGTCGTGGGGGACTCACGGTGAAGTACTTGTGCTCCTGCGCGTCGAGCTGCGCGGGCGACATGCTGAAGTCCCACGCGGGGCGGCGCGGGAACGTCAGCTCCGCGGGGAAGCACGCGCGCGGGTCCACCTCCAGCTCCGCCTCCTTCACGGGCACCAGGACCTTACTGGGGAATGCCAGGGACACCGTTAATTCCTTTCAACAATTTTTGAAATCGGCAAAGTTTTTGAGTTTATTCATTACAAACATACACACACGCAAAAATACAAATCTTCCCTGTTTATAATATTAGTGTAGACAGAGAATAACAGAATAAGTCTATCTATTGATGAAAAATCCATTAAAATCCATTGCGTACTTTGAAAGATCTAAGAGCAAACGTCGAGCGTCCAGTGGCGCCCTCATTACTATTATCGTGTTTTCTAATTAACTAAAGAATTTCCTTGCAATCAGACGATACGTTTTGGTAGCACAAGGGAAAACACAATTTATGGGATATGTAACCAACTTTGATAACAATTACCCTTTGAGTAGTCAGTTTAACGGAAACCAGTGGCCACCTTTTCCCGTTAAGTTGACTACTGAGCCAGGTTCAACATCACCTTGATGAATGGCGTTCTTCCACCGTGTATTTGTGTATTTCACTAGGCACTGTTTGCCTCGTAGTATTTCCAGACAGTTATGACAAGAGTGATTTCTCTAATCGGCCAGCAGCGCACCGTAAACTCTTCTTAAATTGCTGTTATTATGGGAGGTGATTACTTCCCATCAGGTAGCCGGTATGCAAGTATGCCTCACTCTCTGATATAAAAAAAAGTCAGAACTCACAGTGCGTCCTCCTTCTTCATCTTGAGCTCCTCCTCGCTCTCCCGGTAGAACTTGAGCGCGTACTTGTTCTTGTCCCCGCGCCCGCCTCCCCCCCGCGGCTGGTAGTTCATCGCCATCACGTCGAGCCCCGCGCCGCCCGGTGACGCTGGAACATTTACAGTGTACATGATAAACAATTTGTATTACATATGCAAAAATTGAAAAGGGCGTGCTTTGATGGTTCGGTCATTTGGAAAGGATGGATGAAAGAAGATTGACGTAAGAGATATACAGATCAACCGCTCTGCAGGCCCTGACCCCCCGTCTGTACGTGTCCGTGGTGTGATCACCTCTCAACTCGGCTCGGCTCGGCTCGGCTCGCGCAGGGTAGGATCTGTGGACGCTCAAAGTGAGTGGACGGGTCGGAAGGGGCCGCCCTAGACGTACTTTTTCAAGTCAAATCGGAGAGATACTGGATGTATGAATGCGAAAGAAATTTGTCAAGATCGTAGCAAATGGAAAGAAGTGTCTCTGGGAAACAGGCGTGATTTAATGTATGTATGTATGTGTAGATATATTTTTTTTAGGTGAGTTGCCATTTGTCTGTCTGTGGCACCGTAGGTGTAAAACTGGTTGACCAATTTGGATGCGGTTTGTTTTATTTGAAGGCAGGTTAGCTAGCGGTGGTTCTCAACTAGGTGTTATGAAAATTGATTGGGCCGTTTACAAGATATCGGCTTTTAGTGGTGGAAGGACTTTGTGCAAATTTCTGCCACTATCTTATCCTTTAACCTACCACAGGTGTGTTCAGTGTTGTTCCGGTGCGGGGATAGGACAAACAGTGTAATTACGAGAATAGAGACATTCCATCTTAATCTTCTTGGTTGGCAATCTTTAGATTGTGGTCTTGAGAACGCAAAAGTGTATGGGTCACAGATCCCACTCACCCTCTCAGAACCATTTCTCAAAGCGTACTAGTCTAATAACATTAGTGTTTTTTCTCATAAATAGTACTACAAAATGAGACGTACATACACATACATACATTAAATCATGCCTGTTTCCCACAGGGGTAGGCATAGACCACTTCTTTCCACTTGCTATGATCTTGACAAATTTCATTCGCTTCTTCCACATTCATACATCGAGTCATGCACGCACGTCGGTTTCGGGTACTTAAGATTTGGCTTAAAATGTGACAAAACACTAATATTATAAGACTAATATTATTAGATGAATACTTTGTGAGAAACGGGCCCCAGGTGGCCAGGTGGACTACATGCTTGTTTGTTCTTCCTTCCTTCCTTCCTTCCTTCCTTCATCCTTCTAAATTCCTTAAAAATAAAGCTTTCATTATTGTAAGTAAGTTTGTGTACAAACAAACAACAAATCTATCAATGTCTACGTACTACTGGTCATTGTAATGAGTTGATTGCTAATTATCCTTTCAAACCTTATGTTTTTGTATTGTTCAAATCTTGTTATCTATTTTCATTTCATGTTATTGGGTTGAAGAAGAAGAAAGTTATTTGTTCACTACACACAAGACACACTGATAGACAAATAAATGAAAACAAACAATTGCACAGAAACAGCACGGAGTGTGAGTCCACGCGGTAGCAAATCGGAAGCTGGCTCAGCACTATGCCAAGGTGTCAGGGCTCTACAGCGCTGACTTTGAGCCACTACCATTTTGTTGGGGTAAAATTTTAAATAATTACATAAATATAAGAGAAAACCTCACAGGTATTCATAAATAAATAATAAATAAATATCAGGGGACAATGTCACACCAATTGAGCTAGTCCCAAACTAAGCTCTAGGCTTGTATTATGGGTACCAGACAACGATATAATTACTTATATAGAGTAATATATACTTAAATACATAGAAAACAACATCCATGACTCAGGAACAAATATTCGCACTCTTCACCTTACTGGGATTTGAACCCAGGACCGCTAGTTTCATAGGCAGGGTCACTACCAACTAGGCCAGCGCGTCGTTAAAACATTGTATGTAAGTAAACTGTATTGATCAGATAAACAAACCTGGTCCAGGTTTGACCTATTGCTTATCTAAGCTCTAGGCTTGTGATTTGGACTAGACGCTATAGCTAATTCCTGACCAATGTCCTCTATGAAGGACTTTTTTTTATATAAGAAATGTCTTATGGGAGTTAATCACCACCGCCCATTACATATTAAACATATTTTGTTCTTATTAAAGAACATTAGGCAAGACAAGGTAAAACTTATCACACCCTGTATAGTAGTCGTAAAATAGTCGTATATGTATGTTAAGTTTTACTCACATGATAGAAGCATCGTCTTATTCTGCTTCTTCGACTGCAGCTGCTGTTTTTTAGCTTTTCCGCTAAACGGCGTTTTGCGTCGCGCTTGAGGCATGGCGAAAATTTTACTAAAATAACACAAAGCAACTAATTTAAACCCTGAAACCGGTTACGATTAACCCTGAAATGCTTGTGTGTCAGTTTATCGCATGTCTGGATGGCTAATTTACAGTAATCATGTAAAAAAATACCATATACATAAAGCATATAATTAGAATAATAGTACCGCATGGAAACAAACATAAAAGTGTGAAAAGATACTTTCAAATAATTATGTTGATGTTCAATAGAGGTACTTAATACATTATGAGCAATTTTGACTGACAAGAGATACTTTTAAATTATTATATTTATAACTTTGCATCATCAAAACTTACAAAATTATCGGCAATTCGCGAAACGGGAATTTATCAAAAAAGTGACAAGCAGCTGTCAGCTTATTCAAAACATCTTGTTTGAGCACAGGTTTAAAGCGGTGCGTTTATTTCTAAACCTATATAATGTCAGATTGACAGTTAAAAAGCTCTTTAAGGTGCCGTAATCGTATATTTTCCTATTTAAAATCGATCGTCATGTTTCATGAAAACATGTCGTTTGTAAATCACAATACAATATCATATTCATAGAAACGTGTATTTTAACAATAGTTATTAATAATTATTACTACAAAAAGACGAAGGTCGAAACACCAAAGATTTTAAGTAATATAAGCGGGACAGAATTGTGAGTGGCACATAAAGGACCCAATTTTCTAACCTAAAACGCGACGCCATAGAATTTTTGTTTGGCGTAAATTAAATAAATAATCGCGAATAAATTGCCAATAAGAACGTTTTTTCATATTTTAAGACTGTACTTTGATCAAAATGCTTCCCTTATCGCTGCTACGTACCGCTCAAAACCACCCAATGCTCGTCGAGCTTAAGAATGGCGAAACTTACAACGGACATTTAGTTTCATGCGATAATTGGATGAATATTAATCTCAGGGAAGTGATTTGCACGTCGCGGGACGGCGACAAGTTCTGGCGCATGCCGGAGTGCTATATTCGCGGCTCTACAATCAAATACCTGCGTATTCCTGATGAAGTTATTGACATGGTGAAGGAAGAAACTCAGGTCAGTTACAAATTGTTAAATTGTATCCTGTATTGGCTATCACAGACCGGCCTTAGGCACTTGTCCAACTGCTGACGACGAGCGGGTAGCCACACGGGATCTATATCTTTTGTTTCAATGAACTAGTGGAGAGACAGTGTGAACAGCCAGCGATCAATTATTAATATATGTGTGTCAATAGTAAACAGGATCTATATATTCTGTCGGTTTCTTTCTAGAGCAAGAACATAGTCGATAGCTCACTGCTTCATTTCTGTCAGTGGGACAAGTGCCTTAAGAACACATTTATTAGTAAGTAGGTTTTGCGAGTAATTCTGTCCACATAGAAGTCTTATATAGTTATTCCCTCAGTTCTATACATAAATCTATCATTATGCCAATCCATTCAGCGGCTTTGCATTTATTATATTAATGATTGAACTTATTTTACCTTGAAGGACACTAATAAAAAAGTGATTCTAATATCTGATGGCATTCCTTGGACCCTATTGATATGCATACTCTGTCCGTTTGTCTGTCCATTCTAACTTTAAAGAGCTGTATTTTTGAACTGTAACAGATAGCAGATTGATTTGTTTTTCAAAATATATATTATCATGGCACATTTACTAACAAAAAAAAAGTGATGTAATAAATTTCAATGGATTTTTTTTTTTCTTGTATGATAAAAAAGGTACAACATACATTGTCAAATGTGGTATGATTTGATTATATTACAAATCCTGAATAAAAACAACAAAAAAATGGTCAAGTGACTTACGCTGCTTCGGTTCAAAACGGTACTTGTACAGGGAACCTTCCGGGTGCTGATTTTACGATTATATCTTTTTTTAAAGCTTTTATTTAACTTGCAATGTATGTATGTATGGTTTCTGATGATGCTGAAAATTTGCATACGCCTTTAGTTCTGATGACAATACAATAATATAGTACCATCGAGCTGGTCTGATTTTGACGACTGTGCATGACTGTGCGAAAAAAAAGTAGAGTCGGCAACAAAAGCCTGTCCCACAAATGAAATTTTATTACTTATTGAATATTCCATCCCGCAGGTGAAGTCGCGCGGCCGCAGCGAGGTGTCGAAGCGCGGCGGCGGCGCGGCGCGCGTGACGCGGGGCGCGCGCGGCGCGTTCGGGAACCGCGCGCGCCCCGCGCCGCTCGCGCGCCCGCCCCGCCCCAACAACAAGAAGAAGCCGTAGGCTGCATCTAGTTAATGTAAGGGTCTCGATATACTGCTGTTTCATTTAATTTAATAAATGTATTTTTAACAAGCTTTACGACCGTATTTATTTTTTTCTACTCGTGTACTGTATACCAATAATATTGATATCGTTAACGGTATCAGAATACCACCTAAAACTTAACCGAAGCGAGATAACAATTATATTATGAGCGTTGACATGGTAAAGACAGTTCCATAATAAATATTACAGCATTGTTATTACCATGGTTACGGTCATTCCGGATATCAGTCTTGCACTCTTGGCGTCGTGAACACTTGACGTATATTAAATCGTTAAAAATTATGTGTTAAAAATTACATAATTATTAAAATCCCCAAAAACAAATTAGATAGAACTTTGTTTTATGGCATATGATTATATACAATAAGCTTGTAGGAAAACTTATGTATGCAACGGTACGTTATTAGGTCTTACGGTACTCGTGCCTGATAGAACGATCTAATTAACAATTTAACCACTGACCCGACCGACACGCGACGCGAAAATGGCTATTGGCTATGACTATCATACAGCCGCAACGTATAGGTATCTTCAGTCACAAAACGAACTCGGTTTAAGTTCTTAGACTTACGTCCATATTAGTAAACCGAACGTTAAAATGAAAACACGCCCATTATCAATGCGCCCATTACTGTTTTTCG